>VWZZ01005430.1:33864-120993 GCA_013399095.1 Psophia crepitans
GGTCTCCATTTTACGCAAACGACAGCGAGCCGGAGGTCGAGGCGGTGCCGCGGGTGGAGGGGCCCAGCCCGGGTGGGCGCTTTCTGGGTACCGGCCTGTTCCGTCTCCTTTGCTTCTCCGTGGGTGCGGGCTCAGCGGGAGGGTGGCCGGCCGGCCGGCGGGGCGGGAGGTGGGTGTCCGTCGCTGTGGTTACCAGCGGGCGGGGGGTGCCTGTGTGTGTGACGTGCTAAGCCGCCCCTCTCTCTGCTTGTGTCTCCCTCCCGCGCCTGGCGGACAGACCTCGGCCGGTGCCGCCGCCGCCCTGCCCGCGGTGTGAGCGGCAGCGCGGCGATGGGCTCCCCCAGCTTCCCCGCCACGTTCGCCCCCGGCCGCTGAACCCGCCTGGAGCGCCGAGAGGTGCGGACGGCTTCGTCTCCCCTGAGGCAGAGAGAGAGAAGGGCAGGACCCCCCCCTCGGAGAGCAGCATGGACCAAAGCGTCGTGGGTCACCCGGTGACCCTCATCATCAAGGCCCCCAACCAGAAATACACCGACCAGACCATTAACTGCTTTCTGGACTGGACTGTGGCCAAGCTGAAATCTCACCTCTCTAAAGTCTACCCCAGTAAGCCGGTGAGTTGTCGGCCAGTCCTTTTTCTTCTTCTTCTGGGTAAGACTGGCGTTGCAGCCACTTCTGGGCGGTGCGTCATGACTTCCCTTAGGTGCCCTGCAGAATAGGCAGGGGAGAGCCCTGCTGCAGAGAGCCATCTCTGTGAAGCAGGGGCTGGGCCTCCCCTTTCAGCTGCTTGTCTGTGTGGTTTAAGAAAGTCATGATGTAGCATCCTGAAAGGTGGTATTGGTGAAGATGCTTATTAATGCTCCACTTACTTAAATTCCAGTTCCTAAAAAATGATCTGAGTAAAGCAGTCTTAAATTGAGTGAGCTCTTAGGTTTACAGAAGTTAGAGTACTGAAGCTTAAGTTACTGTGACCTAGCTGATACAGTGGGGTGTGGAGCAGATAGATGTTTATGATTTGAAACATGCAATTTAACAACCTCCAGGATTACTTCGGGTGTTTTCCCCTTTCTGAAGAATCATTTTTTGAGGTTGTGCTGAAAAATCTGCTCTCAGATGTTCTACAGACCTGTAGGACAGTTACAACTGTATTTTGAAACTTCATATAAAAGCTTGTCTTTTTTGCTTACTGAGGAGGTTGTGATTTATTTCTAAATTGTTTTAAGTTGTACATTTGGCAATTAAAAAGAGGCTATGGAAGACCATACAGATAACAACAGAAAGATAATACTGTATCTGCTTAGAATGGCAGTCATACAGAACAGTGTATTTGAAAATTTGTTTCAGAAAATGGTATAAAGAAGTGACTTTGCCTCCACGTTGCAGCAGCATGTGGGGCCTAGACCTTGGTGTAGAAAACATCAGACAAAGGTGGTGTTCATGTTGTAAATGATTAGTATTCTCCTAGTTCAATAGAATTATTATTGGCGTTGTTGGTTTCTTTCTTAGGGGGCAGAAAAAAAACGCAATATAATGGCTTTGTGTCTCAAAGGAGGTTTCTGCCTTTTGGAGAAAGCAAAAGCAGCTAACAACTTGGGCTGTGTCACTGGTACATTTATATCTGTTAGGCAGTGTTTGAGAGTTTGTGGATATAGTTACTGCTGTGAGTAATTCTCTGCTGAGAGAGCCTATCTGCTGTGAAAGAATGAAATACATGACTTCAGCTGATTGCTTCTTCCTCCTCACTAGAATCTCCTTCTGTGACGTATTTGTGTTTAAACACTAGTATTCTGACTCATGATCTTGCTAAGTTGGGCTTCTTGGAAGAGTCCTTAATGAGCAAGAGGGTTTTATGTTGAGTTGCAGGTTTTAACCAGTAGTACAGTATTAAATTTCAGTTTCCTGGAACATATTTCTTCTGTTGAAAATTGATTCTTCAATGCGCCTCTCATTGTTAAATTTCAGAATCCCCAAAATTGTTCTGGGTTAAAGAACGGGAAGCTTCTTTAGTGAAAATTATCTCGGTAATTCCAATTTAATTTGGATTTATTGTACTTGCAAGTAAACTAGTAACTGAACACAATATTTTTACTTCATAGAAGCTTTCAAATTAAAGCAGTAATGTGGGAGGGGAGAAAGGTGTTTAATAGGATGTGTCCTATGTGTAGTAAAATTGAAAAGTGTATTTTTGTTTGATATGTTTTTGATGTTGCGTGTTACTGCTTTCTTCAAATTTGTTTAAATCCGTGTGCTTTTAGGAGTGCTTTTCCCTGCTTCTTTTTAAATCAGATCAGTGTCAAAAGCTTGCAGATCAAATTTCCAAGGTCCTTGAACATGACAGGTCCTGGAAATAACTTCTATTATAATGCTATTTTAAGAGTACAAGAGAACATCAGAACACAGATGCTCTGTACAGCTATTGGAGTCGTCTTGAACTGAAGGGTGTACAATAGAAATCAGTTGCTGTCACTGCTATTCATAGTGTTTCAAGTTTTCTTGTGACTTGTACCTCATTCTTATATGCATCTGTAAATTAGTTGGTAAACTGATGAGTGACTGTAAATGTCCTTATAATTTATTAAGAGTGGATCTTCAGAAAATAAGATGTTCAAAATAGGCAAATGAGAAGTTAAGCCTTGAGGCAGTGTTTTTTGTGATTTCTTTTTTCAGGTTAATTTGTGTAAATGACTTAATCTGAATATGTACAAATTCTAAGTATAGGCAGTTTTAAATTTGTTTAGTCGTTACTCAAGTTGGTATACTTACTAAAGTAAGTCACTGAATAAGCTAAATGGGTTTAAGTGTTAAATTAGGTTGTGGGTCTATACTAAGGTTCACATTTGTCAATCCCCACCCCACCCCCACAATGGACCAGTTTTTCATAGCTTGACTACTGCAGTTATAGTGTCCCTAAATGAAATCTTTATTTAAGAAAAGAAAACTTGGAAAATCAACCTGTATGTCATCAGTCTGACAGATCTTGTATTCAGTGCGTTAACTGCTGCATTGATTACACCCATAAACATTAATCTAAAACTGCTGTTTCTCATTTCCTGTAGTACCAGTCATCTACCATATACTTTGCCCACAGTTCTGACCAGATGTGGTTGGCTGGATTTTTATTTCCTATGGAAGAACGGGAGAGAGGTTGAGTGACCAGCATAATGAACGTCTTGTAGCTGAAACAGGATAGTTCAGTGATTGTCATTTGTTTCTGAAGGAAGTTGCTGCTTTAGCTTAGATTTGGTGGTTTTGGTAATGTGCTGGGCATAGCAAATTTGGACTAAGCATTGCAGAAGGAGTCTTGCTTGAAAAATGGAAGGAAAAAAAAAACCCAACTGACTAGCTGATGAGTTTGTGGTTTTAAATACATACCTTTTGGATTATGATCTGAGAACTGTATTCCACCTCACTTCTAAACTTTAGCATCAGATAAAAAGATTCTAGAGCCTATGTGCTTGCTTCTGAAAATGAGGCCACTTTATTTTTTTAAGTTTTTTTTTGCATCACAGTTCAGTGTTTGGCCTAGCAGTGAGCACGCTGTTCCTTGAAGCAGGAGGTGTGGTAGTGAACCTCCTCTGGCAGAGGATGAGTTGAATGCTTTTTCCATTTACTTTGGCATATATGTGAATTACTGTGTTTTCACATTTATCGCCTCTTCTTCCATCCTCATTTAAAAAATTGCACATCTCAGAATTCCAGGATGGCTTTCACCTTGAGAATCGCAAGTGGTAATCCCTATGTACAGTTGGGTATTTCAGATACATAAGGAGGAGCATGGAGTTTGACGTCATCTTCCCCCATTAATGTGTCTGGCTTAATTTGACTACTAGCACTTCAGAGTATGCATAACCTTTTCTTTTGTGGCTTTGTAGGGAGCTGAAACGCATTAGTGAAGGCTACGTAGTTGTCAGTTTTGAGGGGTCATTTTAATTTAGCAGTTGTTTCTCTGTGAAGTATTCATATTAAAAAAAATAATTTGTACTACTTACATCATGTTTGAGAAGGTGCTTAATTAGATGGGGTTGAGAGGAGGATCATGTATAAGGTACTGAAGATAAAAATCTGAATTTTACCACGTGGAAAGCTGTATTATGAGTGGGACTGGCAAAACAGTACTCCGTTGCCATGTTGGATGATGGTACAAAGATTTAGAGTTAGGGGTGGTTTTTGTTCTTACTGTGTTTTGTTTGTTTTGTTTTAACTGCTTATCTATTCTAATAGATTATCTGGAGATTAATCTCGGGACCAAGTGCAAGGTCCTGCACATGAGTCGGGGCAATCCCAAACACAAATACTGACTGGGTGGAGAATGAATTGAGAGCAGCCCTGAGGAGAAGGACTTGGGGGGTTGGTGTATGAGGTGCTCGACGTGACTGGGCAGTGTGCGCTTGCAGTCAGAAAACCAACCATATCTTAGGCCGCATCAAAAGAAGCGTGACCAGCAGGTCGAGGGAGGTGATTCTCCCCTTCTACTTTGCTATCATGAGACGCCACCTGGCGTACTGCGTCCAGCTCTGGGGTCCCCAACATAAGTACATAGAGCTGTTGGAGCAAGTCCAGAGGAGGGCAACAAAGATGATCAGAGGGCTGGAGCACCTCTCCAACAACGACAGGCTATGAGAGTTGGGGTTGTTCAGCCTGGAGAAGAGAAGGCTCCAGGGAGACCTAATTGCGGCCTTCCAGTCCCTGAAAGGGACCTAAAAGAAAGCCGGAGAGCGGCTGTTTACAAGGGCAGGGAGCGACAGGACAAGGGGGAATGGGTTTAAGCTGAAGGAGGGTAGATTTAGATTAGATGTCAGGAAGAAATTCTTTACTGTGAGGGTGGTGAGGCACTATCACAGGTTGCCCAGAGAAGCTGTGGAGGCCCCATCCCTGGCAGTGTTCAAGGCCAGGTTGGATGGGGCTTTGGGCAGCCTGGTCTAGCGGAGGGTGTCCCTGCCCATAGCAGGAGAGTTGAGACTAGATGATCTTTGAGGCACCTTCCAACCTAAACCATTCTGTGACCCAGAAACAAGGTTTCTGATACTTCTGGCTCCACTGGTTATTTTAAAGCAACAAGTTTCTAATTTAGAGGAAATCAAAGTCTTCTGTAATCTCAATACATGCTGCAAATTCTGTTCTTCTGAGGCAGCCTTTCCTAATTAGAAAATTCAGGTAAGCTTGTAGTCTGTTAGCAGCCTGTTCCTGCTTGAAAAGAGCAACCAAAATGGTATAGTTCAAAAGAAATTCATCTGACATGAAAGTCTGGCATTTTTTTTGTTGTTGTTTTAATCATAAGTAGAAATAGTACAGCACGATGTTGAATTTCTGGCAGCATTTTATCCATTGGAGCTGCAAATAAATAGTTCCCTGTGTTGTGAGACTTAAAAACAGCATTTCATGTCGCTTATTAAAAATACAGAAGAATATGGAAAATAGCTCTTCAGTAGAAGTGATAACAGTTCTGCACTATATGTGGCAGGTTATATACTCGCTTTTTAAAGCCATGTATTTAATCTTGAACAGCTAGTATGAATTTGGGAAAAAATTTAAAGCAAAAGCTTCTCAGACTTAATGTGTACTTTTCATAATTGTTTGTTTAGAGTGCCTACAACTTTTTTCTAGTGATAGAACCAGACTTTTTCAGGGATAAAAACAAGTTCTGCAACTTGTCTATGCTCTGCTGAGTTGAGTTATAGGAAATCTGTAAAAGGCAATTTCAAGCAAAAAACCTCAATTTTTTTGCGAAAGCTTTTTCTAATCAGATATCTGTATCTCGGGTATTTGTGTCTTAGTATTAGCGTGAATAAGACTGCAGAGTGGGCAGCAGGAGGATAGGAGTCAAAAATGTTGTAAGACTAGGTGTTTGTGTGATAGGGAAATTCTTCAAATGTTTCACGCTGATAATGCGTGTCTGTTCCACTGATGTTGGCCTTGATTTCTTCATTTAGCATTTGCTTATGTTTGTGCTGCCTTCCAAGTGATAAAGTCTGTTGTATTCGTTTAGTATGCAAACAGTAGTTGAACTGATGTATCAGTTGGATTCTCTTAAATATTCAGCCGTATTAAAAGAATTTTAAGGAACATTTCTCAAAAAAAGAGAGCTGTTTACTCACATAGTTACAGCATGTTAGCAACCCACTGGTATTGAGACTATTTAAAACTCTTTCTGACAGCATAAACTGAATTAATTGGGGCTGGGGTTCTTGCTCGTTTTCTTAAATCAAGTAAATTGCTTTACTGTATTGGACATCTTACTGTAGATAGCTACCCTAGATAGTTTCCTTTTTAAAATAATTTCAATGTTTTCTCTTCCATGTAGAATAGTTAGAAGTTATTACATTATTAATAGAGTATCATTTGTTTTAAAAAAATTACTAAGTTATTTTAAACTGTGGAAATATAAGAACAGGTGAAAAAGCTTACCAGAGTTTGAAGACTACCTTAAAAAAAATCCTTTTGCTGTTTTGTGCTTTTTAATACTTTTCTTCTTTTTCCTCTTGTGATTTTTCTTTTTGGAGGGGAGGGTGGATGGGGGCAGGGACTAATAACAGATAATTCCTTGTCAAAAAAGATTGAAATTTGCGCCCTTTTTCTGTGTAGTTTAATTCATTCCATTGTTCTAATAACTATTTTGGGGGTGGTTTTGGTGTGTTTTGGTTGCTATTTTTCTTTCCCCAGACTGTTTTCCATCTAGTTTTTCAACAAGTGTCTAGGAATGGGAGCAGGGTAAAGAGCAAATCTTTAAAAGAAAGGAATTTTTGTATATACTTGATAGTTTTCTTGAGCAGCATTTGTCAGTTAAGTGTTGCTAATTGTTATGATGCCCTTGCTGAGTGCATAGTAGCAGAATTCTTTCAGAATTAGTTTGCAAGTTGGACTTTTGAAGCCTCTGAAATGTTTTTTAAGGCTATCTGTTGGTGATTTGAATTATAAGGGGTTTTCTCATCTGCAAATGTTATCTCCAGCTGTATATCTGTACAGCAGGAAAAAGCTAAATTCCTTTCTTTGTCCCATCTCCTAGTCTACAAAGGATCAGAGACTGGTGTATTCTGGCAGACTGCTTCCTGATCATCTGCAGCTGAAAGATGTTCTCAGAAAAGTAAGCTTTATATCAACACCATATGATATTTGATCAAAATCCCTCTTTGGGACATAGGAATTTAGATTTGTGTTGTTTAGCTTCAAATTTTCATTGTTGTATTGTGAGATGTAACCATATAATGTTGATCAGGAAAATGTTTTTCAAATATCCCTTGTATATGGGATTGCGCTGTCTGTGGATTGAGACGTTATCAGTTGGTGGGAGAGCAAGTAGGCAACGTAAGTCCCAAGCAAGTGATGTGTAGAGTGACTTCTTTGGGTAGTTCCCACTATGACCTAAACAGAATCGTTTAACAGATTTGTGTTGGTTTGGGACATCATTTCTTGCATGTACCTAAATTAAAGAACTTATATTGAAATTAGCACTTGTGTAAGCAAATTACAGTAATATATACAAAACCAGAATTCTGAATTCCTGAATCGTTTTTATGGGAAGGCTATTTGTTGTCCTGGTTTTATTCATTAGCTATTAAGTGTTCCCGATGATGTTTGAAAGTTTGTTGGTTCTTGTTTGTTATTTGTTTTTTAAATTCTGCTGGTTTATCTTTGAAAAAATAATTTTACTAATCTAACTTTGGGTTATTAAGTCAACATTAAGTCCAAATCCTGAATACACGTGAGATCTGGTGTAGGAAATCTTGAAATACATCCACTTGGTTATCAAATTGGTTCAAATATTTTGGAATGATGCTGCTAAGTAAGAGGCACTTTCTTAAGTTAATGAAGTTCTTAAAAATGTATAGAACAAGATGATATTTAGAGCATACTATCAATAACTTTGTAATTTCAATGGTAACAGAAAACAATGCATTATGTCAAGTAGTCTTCAAACTCTTTGTAAACAGATCAGGATGCATCACTAGCTCTGTTTGGAAAAAACTTTAGGTCATTAAACAGTTACACGAAAGAGGTAGACTCTGCAGTACACTACCTAGGTGTTGATAATGATACTTTTTCGTAGCATGTTAAGGTAGAAATCAGTGTACAGACTGCAAGAGCGGGTTACACTTTAGTATGGAGGAAAGCCTCTGAAGGAGAATAAGGCTTTAGTGAAACTGAGCAACTGAACTTCTGTTTCACGTACAGAGAAGCCGGTGCAGAGGAATCTTTAATATTGCTTGAGCAGACTGACACTGTTGTTACTTTATAGTCTTCATTCTGAAACAGATTTTATTAAATTGGATTTAACGGCTTATAAAAAAAAATTGAAATTTACTACTTAAAGGTTTACTAGGAAACTGGAGCTGGACTATTGCCAATAGGTCCTGTACCCCTTTAAAGTTCTTGAAAATGGTTATATAACTTACCTCAAAGCTTAGTTCTGCTTGTTAAGGACAAAATGAAGTCTGAATTCACAGAAATTCACTTGGCTTATTTACAACAGACTAGTTCTGGCAAACACAACTTCAAACCTTATGTGCTAGAAGAGAAACTTTGCCGAACTACTAACTTCCTTCATTATATGGGGCTGTATTTGACTGTAAAGGCATTTTAGTAGCTGTAAGCCTTGGGTTTAGTTGAGGGAATTTAATGAATTGAGAGATGTGCTCATCAGTTTTAAGCACAAAGTAAAAAAAAAATTGTGTTGGAAGAGGAGGAACTTCTTGTGCCTGAGCTTTTGGAAACAAGGTATGATTGCTCTTAAGGTCAAGCTCATTCTCTGCCATGGGAATGCATTCTCTTCCTGCTTGATTAGCTGTAAATTCCTTATATTATCTAGGAATTTACTAAATCTCTCAATTTAGATCTCTGATACTTGCTTTTTGATGCTGAGCAGTGTCATTTTGCTGATATGAAATACCTTGAGGCTTGGAGTGGTGTCACTCTTCACGCACAGTGGTGTCCAACATGTTAAGTATAAATAGAAATACCTTACAATAAACTGTCACATTGAATAAAACTGTACACTGTAAACTTGCAATAGTATGTCTAGCTTTGCCTTTCTGAGAGGCATAAGTTTTTATCCAGAAAGAAGATAATTAGTTAGGTTAAAGGCTTTTGATGTGGTCAGGATGCTGATCACCTGTGTTCAGTGCTCTCTGATCATTGCTCACTGTCACCAGCTAGTAAGAAATAGTGAGGCTGTGCTTGGGGCTAGAAACTGATACATGCAGAGGAGTTTAAATGACTGTGGGTAGGCTGTGCTAGCAGTAATGCACAATGGTGTATAAACACAGTTATTCCGTTTTCTTTTTCCTAAAGATGAAAACTTTAAAATGAGTAAACATGTGTGGTTGGTTGTTTGGGGTTTTTTTAAGTTAAAAACCAAAAAAAATCAAAACCTGTTATTTCTAAATGTCATCTTATTAAAACCTGCAACTTGACTGCACCATGCTGATTTCAGAAGGGGACGGAGGGGAGTTTTTGGTTGCTTTTCTTGTTTAAAAATTGGTTATTGAGGAAGCTGTGGTGTGCAACTTAAATACAGTCATAGCTGTTCTTGTTGCTATGGCCATATAAGCTTCAGGCATGCTGATATAATGGGGTGTCTTCATTTAGTACAGTGAAACAGCTTCAGATTGAAGTTGTTACGGCATCTGTGTTGGGGGAGGGCACATTAATGAAGAGGGCTGATACGTGCATGCTGACATGGCTTCAAGTGATGCCACTTGTTTGCTTCCTCACTATCAAATATTTAGGAGTATTCAAGTCCCATATAGCGCTTCAAATAGCATTCCTTGAGTGTGTAATATCTTCAGGGGCTCTTTAGTTGGGCACCTGTGGATTAGGCTTGAGCCAAGCTCAGACTGGGGTGAGGTGAAGGCAGTGGCTGGTGCATCTTTCTTAGCGTGGTCTGCTTGTGGAATTCCAGCGCCTACATTTTTCGTTTGCCCTGATGTTTTTATTCAATAACACTCTTCATTACATCTCAATGCAAATGTAAGCATTCTTAACTTAGGGAAACTGAGCCCTGTAAAGGGTTTGAGATTTTTCCAAAATAGAAGTTAAAGCTTATGATATGCTTCCTTATGTTTCTCTGTGTGGTATTCCATTGATTCTGCTATAGTGCAATTCTAGGGGTAACTGGGGCAAGGGAATGTCCGATGTGTTATTGTGGACAGCTGCTGAGAAAACATTGCTTAAGGGGTCTACTGTTTCACTTGTGCTAGGCTCAGGTTTTGCTTTATGGTCTCGTATAATGGATTATTTTAAAATACATGTTTTGCTTGTAAATTTTGCAAATATTATTGTTGCTTTAGCTTTTCAATTTCTTTAATTTTTAGCAAGATGAATATCATATGGTTCATCTGGTATGTACTTCCCGGACACCCCCAAGTTCTCCAAAACCCAGCACCAGTAGAGAAGGTCACGGACCTTCCACCTCCAGCAGTAGCTCAGTGAGTGTGATGTGTTTGTTTTTTTTTTTCATACGCAAGACATCAATTTCTTCTGCACTGAGAAAGCTTTCCAGAATTTTTTCCTTTAATTTTTAAAATTTGACTGTAATACTGTGGTGAAAGTAGAGCGTGCTGCATGAATTTGTACAACTAGACTTGATTATTTAAGAGTGTCACTTTGTTTAAATGACCTTTTTTTAAATTGTAACACAATTATGTTTATTAGATGATAGAGCACTACTTTTTCTAAACTATTATTTATTTTTAACACTTTATCAAGTAGTACATTTTCCTTTCTGTATCCCCATATCTTTGGTAGAAATTGAGCAGTGCATTCAGATTTTTTTTCAAAAAAAAAAAATGCAACAAAAAAACTACCCCAAACCAAAACCCCAACAACCTAAGTTCTGATTTATTTTGTGAAAATCTGTACCACTGAAGAGACACCAGTCAAATTAGTGCCCTTGTTGTGAGGAAGACAGATGGGAGTTTGGACAGCATTCATTCTATTTGGCAGGGATTGGTCAGTCAGTACCTGTGTAGTAGCTTTGAGATAGTCATAGTGTCTGTAAAACAGAAGTAGAAAGTGTTCTTGATGTTTTATTAGTTAAGCCGTTCATAGAACACTTGCTTAGGGTGTTTTGAGTCTTTCCCCTTCTTCATACCCTCCAAAAATGATGATGGTCTTTGATTGTACTCTGTTTTAACAGAAGGGCAGTTAAGGTTTCTGTTGATGGCTTCGCTGTCATCGTTGTAGTTCTCTTGGCTTTTTCCAGAGCTGGCAGTATCACTAAGCGACCCCTGAAGGTTAGTCAGAAAGGAATGTATACAGTACCCGTGTAGGTACTTCTCATCTGTGGCGTGTTGACTACCAGCATATGGGAAATACCCTTCCAGTAATAAGCTGTCTGTCTTCATTCTTCTGCTGATAGGGCACTATTTCTGGCTGCTGTATGACAGTCACAAACACGAGCACTTTAAGCAGTAGTAGAGTGGAGAGTGGTTATGTCATCTTTTCAGAGGCTGTATTTATATCTCTGTTTGCAAGCAGGATGCAGGGGGACCCCTTTGTGATTGTTTTATTGCTATGTAGATCAGTTGTAAATGTATTTAAATGACTGTACTAATGACTGCTTAAAGCACTCAGTATGCAGTGTAAAGTTCATAATCCTTTAAAGGAAACAACCTAAACCCAAAGCCTGAGTGGCCTTTGTTCTTCCATTTGTTTTTTTTATTGTCCCCTCACTGTCTAGTGGTAAATTTTTCTTGTTTTCCTTTGTAGGGCAAATGTGATACGGATGTCTTAAGTAATTGCAGCTCCTCACTTCCTGAGTTGTCAAAGTTGAAGAGGATTTTCTACTGAGTAAACATTACAGTAATGCTTAGCAACAGGATTTGGGGATTCATTAAAACTAAAATAATGTGTCTCAATGGCCACACTGCAGTCGTGTTACGGCGACAAATAATCTAGGAGAGCCAGCTCTTGTCCTGCTTCCAGGGTTAAGCATTGATCTTGGAAAGCATCGAAAGTTTAACATGCTAGTTTTAGGTGTGTTTCTGGGAGCTGAAGTAGTTCCTAGCTACTTCCCTATTCCCACCCTCTGCCCCCTCCCAGCAGTGAGCACAGCAATTGGGATTGGGCAGCTGGCACAGTGAAGATGGTGATGAGTGGAAGGGGAAACTGAAGGCAAGAATAGAGGAACGGTATTTTAAGCCACTCTAGGCACTGTTGTCTCTGAATATAGAGTTGTATCCTGAGGTTGTAGTTAGCTTTTAACGTTAACGGATAGAATTCTTGTTGCTGCTAGATGTGCTTTGGATTAAGCTTTAGTTTGGTTCAGTTTTTTGAAACTTTGATTCCCTGTGACTTGTGGTTTTTCTCTGGGACCTACCAAGTGTTGAGTCTTCCTGAAAACTTCACGTTTCTTAAAGTGCACCTGAGTGCAATTTTGAACTTCTGTTTTTACTCAAGGCTTACCAGAACCAATAGAATTCCAGATGACTTACCCGGTACTTATATCCTCAATAAAACTTGTGACAAAACATTTAAGCAAATAGTTGGGTTTTTTTAAGACACAGTAGTAAATGTTACAACTGTGGCAAAAAGATCCCCAACCTCAATGTTATTTATTTTTAAGAATTTGGACCGTTCTGGATCAACCACTGCCTCACCCACAAACCAGGAAGCTTCATCTACATCGTTGAACAGTAATGGAGATGGAGTGAGGCATCGTAATCTTCCACAAGCACAAAGCAATCCTATACCAACCCACCAGTTCCCTTATTTAATGCAAGGGTAAGTGAAGTTGAAGCAATCCTCAGCTCTTTGATACTCTTTAAAGTACTTTAAGTGTTCAGTTACAATTATGTTTCCTTCACAGTCTGTGGAATTATTTGGCTAGTTTGTCTTGAAGCACAAGTCACATTTAGAAACATTTTTAATATGAACATTAATGCTTTTAAGCCAGAAGTCAATCAAAGAGTAAGTGCTCTTAGTGCTCCCCTTCAGGCCGGTTGGTTTTTTTTGTTTTTCTTCATGCTTTCTGCCCTCAACTCCCTGTTGAGGAAGAATATTACAGTGCAGCTGTAATATTTATCCAGTGGATGTAGTTAGTAATGTAACTGATAAAACTATTGCTTCTGGTTGCTTTTTCTAGTCCTTTTTTGTAATCATCAACACCAAATTCTTATCAGAATATGATGGTTCTTAGTTTTTGACATGTAAGAGATGTGACTATTCACTTCTCCATGTTGGATTCAACTGTAGAAATTATATGCAGTATAAGTGCATGTAAGAGCTTGTGTGTCTACAACAGAATTTTTAAGTATTTTTGTATATACCAAGGAACTGTCACCAGTGTACATTAATGGGTCAGATCGGTTATTATGTAACTTTCAAGATTCTGTCAATTGTTTTATTGTTTGTCAGGCTTTTCCCCCCCTAGTGCTCCTCCTCATATGAGGAGAGGAAATTGGGAAAAGAAAAGGAAACACCTGGGTTGAAATAGAAACATATTTAATAGAAGAGTAAGAACCCTCATACCAACACCAGCATAAAACCCCGAAGGGGACCCTCAGCCCCCACAGGGCTGGCGAGCTGCACTCGCTCAGCAGCGAGCGCTGATGCCGCACACAGCAAGCAGCACCGTGCCAGCCAAAACACCACAGCCACCGCATCCGGCAGAGGAGGTCTCGGGAGCATGGAGTTCAGCTCAGGAACACGATGGCGGGCAAGACCCTCCAGGGACGGCCACCATCAAAGAGAGAGGGTCGTCCCAGCCAAGCTCCCAGTGTCTGGGGAGCGTGCCCTTTACGGTGCGGAACACTGCTGCTGGCCAGCTCGGGTCAGATGCCCTGGCTTTCACCCCTCCCCGCTTCTGCACCTGTCTATCTCACACCTGCGGAAGACCTCGACCACTGTGAAGCCTGTGTTCCATAGCTGGCCACCAACTAAATCAGAGTGTCCCATCAACTTTGTTATCACAGAATTAAGTTCTGCAGTTTGCTCTAAAATGCAGCTTTTCTGTGCGGAAAATCAGTTTGTTGAGTCTATCCCAGCAAAACTAGGGCAGCCTGCTAACAGTAACAATTGTCTCTGTCACTGGAAAGAAAACAGATGTCAAGAACTATTGAAAATTTATTTGGTGACAGTTCAATTTACTTATTCTCTTGTTAGAGTTGACCTAGACTTTACTAGTCTTACTGGTTTTCATCCTGAAATCCTTCAAGTCCTTTTTATTATTTATCTGAAATGTGCTGTCTGCTGGGAGGAAATTGCATTTGCAATAGGTGAAGCAGTTACATTATTCTGACCATGTGCATCTCCGCAGAAGTGCTTACACTTGCCTTTATGACAAAGCTAGGTGACGCTAGGTTGACTGTCAAGACTGTTGTTGGTGTAATGTAAAATAATTCTGGAAGCAATTTATTGTGTGTTGTGTAAATTACTAATTAGAAGTTTCAATGCTTTTCTAATTAGCTTTTCACATAAGCATACCCTGAGAGTGAGTTTTTTGTCAGCATGCAAGGTGAACTGAATAGCCTATGGACCTCAAAAAGGCAACAGAGCCATTGTTTGTTTTTTTGTTTTTTTTTTTTAGCTGAAATAATTCAATTGAAATACAGTGGGAAGCATCAGTTTGGAAGACATTACTGTGTTTGAAAAAATATCTTAAAAATAAATAAAATACTAAGTCTGTGTCTATATTGGCAAGTAATGTGAATTGAGCGTAGTGGATCTGTAGACTGAAAGAGCTTGCTGAGAACTGCATCAACACTGCACTTATTTCAGGGTTTTGTGTCTTGTTTGGTCACCAGGAACAGGTGCCTATTTGTGGCTAAAGAGCATTAGGAGTGCACAGAAATCACATCTTCCAATTCAGTGTAATCCAAAAGGAATCCAGATGATGATCCAAGAACATTCTTTGGTGGAAACAAAACTGTAGTAAGCGGAAGTGACTGGAGATTTTCTTCAAAAGTGTAGTCCTAACTTGAAAAGAAATGCCAAAATAAATTAAACCTAAATAACCTTAAACTTTTTTTTTGTTTTTGTAAGGGTAGTATAATGGAACACTATCAGGACCTAGGGTAGATCTTTGCTGCAGATGACTGGGAACTGGCTGTGCTCCACTCCAAATAGTCTCTGCCAGTGCCTGCTGTAGTTTGCTGTCATCCTAAAAAAACATTTTTAATCTCAGATGCATCTGTCGTTGCCTCAGGGCACTGCCACTTGTATTTCAGCAATAAGGAATGCTTTCTGTTTTTTAGCTCCGCTCTTAAACATCATTTGGGGCAGTGAAATCTAACTTTAATGTAATTTATATGCAGACTGAGACTTATTAGGAACAATGAAGATTTGTAGCTGAAATTTGTGTTGCCTTGTGGATTTTTCTTAGTGTTTCATGACCAAACACTTTTATTCTAGCTGCATGTTGAACTATAGGCTCTACTGATGGGGAAGGGTCCCCACATGTTTGAAAATGTATGTGAGGGTCAGCTTTTTTGAGTATTTTGCAACACTTTCATTAGTAGTTTGTACAAATAGATAACGTGAATGTTAGATGATTAAATTATGGTTTTGATGTTTTTTCAGTTCCTGGCGCAAAACGTGCAAGTTGAATACCATTTGGGAAAACACTAACTCAGATTGTTAAAATATTACAGAGAAAGCAATTTAAAACTGTTCCTTTTGAGCTGTTGTAAATGGTGTTTTCTAAAAATCTAGACATGAGGTGGGACTGGGAATGTAGTTTATATATCTGCCGAGTCAGTGTCTTGCTGTGAAGAGCAGGCACAGCATTGTCTGCTCCTGTGGACTTGGTTGTGGATCAGGGCCCCGCTGTGCTTCGCAGGTACCAACAGAACAGATTGGCTCAGTCGTGAAATAGCTGTGAAATTTCAGATTGGAGAGTACTTGGAAGCAGTAAACAGACAAGAAGCATCAAGGCAGTGAGATTATTTGTCAAGTGTGGGCAGCCCATCTAATGAAATGTTTTTGTATTGTGTACATAATATTTGAAAGTGAACAACAAAATGAGATACTGACAGCATACAGTATGTTCTAGCACGCAAATACCTGGCTTCATCAGTAGCCTTTGCTCGCTGTATTTTTTTTTAACTAGCAAATAATATAGTGGAGGATATTGAAATATCACTTCAAGTTGCTATCCCAGGCTCAAACGAGACTAAAACTAAATGAGATGTCTTTGTGGATCAAGATCATTAAACAAATGTAGTTATTGTCAGTCATGCAGATGACAGAGGTTGAGCTTTTAAGCCTGACTTAAAAAGAAACATCTTGGTTTTCCATTAGTGGTGAGCAATATCTTCAGGATGACACTGACTAATGTGACGTTACCTCCAAATTGAATTTCTCTTAGCTCATTTTAGGTGTCTTCCATAGACAAAAAGAAGTAATTCTGAGCTTTCTAGCCGTTTAAGGAGTAGCATACCTCTTTCTTTTCAGAATATTCTGAATCTGCCTCTACTATTGAACCTTAAAAACTGTTTTCTGACTTGTCTAGACTGTCTGTTCTGCTTTGTTCTCCAGTCTTGGAGTGCCTGTGGCTATCCAATTTGCTTCTCTGCTCTTGTGCTGTTGCTACTATCCTTTTGAAATACTCTGCTGCCTGCCTCTCTTTCCTTCTCCTGGAAAAAGATGAAGAGAAAGCACATGCTACTTTTTTCTTCTAACAGCAAGCGGGCTTGCTTTGCTGGGACGAGCCTCTTTCTTTGGAGAGGTTCTTCTCACTGAAATGCATTACACTGTGTTTAGAGTTGTTCCTGAATTTCAAAAGCTACCTTAATACCCTGGCAGCTGTAATAGCTGTATAATTGACAACATCTACCTCATTCTGATTTTTGACGTGCAAGTGAAATACTGCTGAGCTAATTGGCATTCTAAGGCAGAAGCCAGTTCTTGAATATTGATGTCTAGCTTGTCTCATTTATGGACTCAGATCTTCAAGAGTTGAGTCGCGTTTCTCCAAGTCCCATCTCCTAGAAGAACTGTTGGGAGAAAAAAAGAGGAAAAAAAAGAACCAAACCCACCAGAATGTTTGAATGGGAAAGGAAAGAGTGTGACATAACTGAAAGCTTGTCTTGGTTGACTGGTTTCTTAATCTGCTATTAAGCTTTAAGATATCAAAAAAGCAACTTTGGCAAGAGTTAGGAAGAAAGTAGAGGCTCAAATTGTGTAATAAGTCTAAAAGATGTACCTGTGGGAGGAGAGCTATTAGCCTAAGGCCTCTCAGCTTCCATTGAGCTCAACTTCACAGTTTAAGAACCACTCTAAAATCTGGGACTCATAAGACAAAGAACTAGTGAATTCCTGCAAAACTTGGGCAAGTTGTGTAGCATGGCTTTTTGGTGATGGAGCTGGAGAAATAGCTGTGGTTGAACAGTGAGTGGTCCTGCCTGTTCGCATCCCCTCGTGATATTCTACCTGCTTGAAATTGAGACGTTGCTCAGTGATTTGTCACAACGTAGTACGTAATGACACCCGTGTAGAATATTTGAACCACCTTTGCATTTTGAGGGTTAAATGTTTTATGAGGATCAGTGTTTTATGAATTTTGGAGTAGTCTTGTTTCTCAGTGTTTGCCAGTTCAGGAGGTAGAAAAAAAAAAAGTCTTAGAGCTTGCAGCCATAAAGATAAAAGCATGATTGAGGTTTTTCAATAGCAGCTTGACAGCTTTGCTGTTCCAGCGTGTCAGTTATGCATAAATAAGTAGCATCAGCAGGGCTGTCAGTGCACCCTTGCAATTTTTGAAAGAAATCTAGAGTATTGCCTATGACTATTTCAGTTTGTATGTGGTATCAGGAAGTATTTTGCTTGCTTTTTTTATTTATTTTTTTCCCCCAAACTGTCAAAACAGGTTATGACTAAATAAAAACATAACAGTTCTAGCACAGGTCTTGGAGTTGCATGGCAGGCTCTTGTCCAGAATTACAGTGAAATACTTAATGATGTGTGAGATGAAAAAAAAGATTTTAATGTCTTCCTCCCATCTTTCTTTCTGGGCGTGTCTTGTATATCTGGATGCCTGGTAGACTAATGAAATCTCTCGGTGATATCTTTGCAGGGAGTGCCTTACTTAGGGAACAGGTGTAGTCTGCAGTACAATTACAGCAGTCTCAGCTTTTGCTACCTGCAGTCTGAATAAACTTTTCTTCATGCTTTATACTCTCATGCTGTCCTGAAAGATGTCCTGGTTTACTGCAGTTCACAACATCAAAATCTTTGGGGAAAGAGTTGGAAATCTTGCCAAAACATGCTATATGCTCTAGGAGGTAAGAGAGGCTAAGAAGTTTAAAAGCAGATTGAAACCAAGCCTAAAACTTGCGCATAGAAGCTTTATATCTCTTGCATGTGAAGAGTTAAAAACCCATAGGGACGAGAATCACTTAAGCTCACAATATTGAAGTGGGGAGGGAAGTAAATAATTTAGTGTTCCTAGCTGTGTTCTTCAGAAGCTGTATCTGAAAGATTAGTTTGTTGTCTTTACTCATGTTCATTTCTTCGTGTCTTTGACAGTAGTGTTCCAGGTATTGCTTCTAAAAGTAAGTTATAGATGGCTAGTAAGTTTTCCCTTTACAGCTTCTGTAGCTCCTTTAAGGGTGACCTTTGAACTTAAAAGGGATTGTATGGAAGAATTTCTGCAGTTACACAGAATTTTGAAGAAATTCTGATATGGTTTTGTCCTGGAGATGTAGATAGTGGCAGATGTTGAAGTACAAAGACATAAATCCTCTTTCTGTAGAAGTAACTTTGCTCGTTAATTTCTTGTATGAAAATATAGTGCTTTTTTTGGAATGGGTGGGATGATCTCACTACTTGTCCTTTCAGTGTTACTTCAGTGCATTATTGTAGGGGGCCAAATGAGAGGAAGAATGCTACTTTGTTAATATTAGTGCATTTTATAAATGTGGCAGTTTAGAACTGATTATTTTTCTTTAAATCCTTTTATAGCAACATAGGCAACCAATTTCCAGGCCAAGGTGTTTCTGCTGGATTTTCTATGTATCCTGCATTCAGTCCCTTACAGATGATCTGGTGGCAACAAATGTACGCACGTCAGTACTACATGCAATAGTAAGTCTGCATTATCTTAGGTAGAACTGAGTTACACTAACGAAAGGAAGGTATTAAAAACTTTAAATGTTTGCAGAATCAAAATGTCTGTCTCTCTTTTGTCTGGCAGTGCTGTTTTACACTTAATTTTTTCCAGCAAATTATAAAATCCAGTTTTGGATTGGAATTTAATGTATGTATTAGTAAAGATTTCAGGACAAATGCAGTCTGTTTTGACATATATTGCATCTGAAACTTTGCTTTTATTAGTATGAGAAAGACAGGAGCAGGCTTAGGAATTTTGGTGCATGTCTTTTGTCAAACTAGTTTTATTTTTACATTTTTAGCCAAGCTGCTGTTTCGGCCCAAGTGACTTCCAGCACTGAGCCAGTGAGATCTGCGGTTGCCCAGGCTGTAAATTCAGAACGTGCTCCTGCAAATGAACCCGCGGCAGCGCCAAATGTAGCCGTCCAGGACAACAGGCCTGTAAACCCGAACGTTCAGATGAATGCACAGGGTGGCCCGGTAGTGAATGAGGAGGACTTCAACCGGGACTGGCTGGACTGGATGTACACGTTCTCTAGAGCAGCAATTCTTCTGAGCATTGTTTATTTCTATTCTTCCTTCAGTCGATTTGTCATGGTAATGGGAGCCATGCTGCTGGTTTATTTGTGAGTACAACAGTTGAGTACAGCTGTGGAGTGTGGTTATAATCCATTTAAACTGTGAAAAATTATCCAAATACCAAAGATAAGACACTGGTCCTTTACAGTATGGGGAGGGGTGTGTGTGTGTTAAAAAACAAAGCAAAGAAAAACTCACCAAAAAATCTCAGAACTCTTTTGTTACAGTAAGTTGGATACCACTTGTACGTGAAACACAGTGCTTTTAAATGTTGGTGATAATAACAGATCAGTATTGCAGAAATGTAGAATTTGGGGATGGAAATTTAGAGGGTAAGTGGAAAGAAGGTCAAGCGTATGCATAAACTGAAAACACTGCTTGTATATGAAAGGGAAATGGCAGCTAAGCTTATTGATACTTGAAAAACAATGTATGGCATTTGTGCAGTAAATAGTGTTAGGCAGAGTTAAGGTAGTGCTGCTGTCACAATGGATACTAGATCTGTTAGAATTGCAAGGACTTACAGATGATGGTGGGGTGGTTTGTTTTTGTTTTTTGTTTTTTTTTACAATGCACCAAAAAGACCCAAGCTCACTCTTTTTTTTTTAAATTAAAAAATACCAGTACTGTTGTCATCACTTCTATTTACATCACTAAGGTATTTTTATATATAGAGGGAAGTGGAAAACACCAGTGATGCTTGATACTTTGGACTGATGTCATCCATTGAGAGTTTCCTTACACTGTAGTCTCTGTCCTCACAAGGAGTGCTCTTTTTCATGAAGATATAATAATTGAAATCAGAATATAGATGCTTGGACATGCAGGAGATGTTTATTTAATTTACAGCAGTAGTGTGGTTCAGGCCTTAGCTGAAACTTAAATTCTTTTTACCACAGAAAATCAACTGTAAACCATGAAAATTAAGGTTGCCTTTGAAAATTAATTTAGTGTCAGTACTTAAAAAATGGGGAGGACACCCAAAAAAAGTATTCTACATATTTAATCACATGGTTATGGTAAATCATTCATCTTCTGGAACAGAGGGCTGTGGGCAGCACTGCTGAAACTTAAAGAGCAGCTCTTAGCAAGACCCTTCTTAACCCAGACATCAAAGAGTAGCCATTCAATCCAGAAGTAAGAGTTGCAGAAAAATACATGTAGCTTCATTGTTTTGAAAGTACTTGAAGAATTCACTGCAGTAGCTGGCTGTGGCAGAAAATTTTTTTTTTAATGCTTTTCAAAAGAGAGGTTTTCAACTGTTCCATTTTCTTACATAGACACCAAGCTGGATGGTTCCCCTTTAGGCAAGAGGGAGGCCAGCAACAGGCAGCCAATAATGTGGAAGTGAACCGTGATGGGCAACATGCAAATAATCCTGACCTTGAAGAGATGGTGAGTAAGAGCAGACACGTCTCTGGGGACTCCTATGTATTGTATTGTCAAGTATGCTGTAATGTCTGGACAGAAAGTCAGCTTTTAGGAAATGTAGTTGTTTTAACCAGGAATCTTTCAGCATTGTCCTCAGTGTTGTGTCTGCTGCTTAAATTCTGTATTTTTCCAGTCTGACAAGTACTGATTGTCTCCACTTCCATCACAGACTTTCTTCATGCTAGTTACTCTTCAGGAGGTTGTTCTGAGAGAAGCTGCTTAAAGTAGGAAGATACTGCTGTTTACCTTATGTCAGAGGTCTGAAAAGAAGCAGTTGAATTGCTTCAATTTCTGTTTTTAAAGGAACGGCTTATGGATGATGGGATTGATGAAGACAGTGGAGAAGATGCAGGTGAAGATGCCAATACAGAGCAGCAGCCTGGTTTCATGGCTTCTGCTTGGTCCTTTATCACAACCTTCTTCACATCACTCATCCCTGAAGGGCCTCCACAGGTTGGCAATTAAAGTGGAAAAGGAACTGTGTCAGACAGCCTCAGTAGCCATACGTAGAAGTGGAGCAGATTCTAGAGAGTGTTTTAAATACAGTGCAATTTCTGAAAATTTATAATGCTATCTTTTTTGATCATGGTGTACAAAAAATGTGTATTTTTTTCTTTTGGCTTTCTCATGCATTGAATATTTTAAGCACAAGTGGACTACTAAATGCTTTCTTTAAGATTCTTCTTTTTCTGAAGAATAAAATGTAAAGATATTGGTCTTCCATGTTTTATTTTGATTTCAGATGTGTATTATACTGAGGCAAAAAGCTTGTACTTAATCTGCACCATTACCTCTTTAAAGAGCTGTTAAAAATGCGAATGTTGACAGACCTTTGCAAATGCTAGCTATTCATCTGAATAATCTTAATGTATCTTGTGTTAGTTTTATGCAGGATATGAATTATTACTTGGAATCTGGAGTTTATAGAATTCCTGAAAGACTGCTGTAAACACAAGGATTACCGGTTAGTGGCATGTTGTCTTCATGCCACAAAATGCTAAGCCTCTTCTCATACATTTAGCAAGCTAAAACCTTTTTCTTGAGGCTATACTGAAGTTCGTTGAAGCTGGAGATGTTTGACAGCTCTTCAAAGACAATTGGCAATGATGGGATAAACCTTAAATGTTTGATACATGCAGTACTTTTTAAGAAAAACATAGCTGTACTGGGGAAAAAATGTACATTAGGTTTTTTCTAATAAAAAAACTTGCGGTAAATCTTTTGGATGTTTATATGCATATTTGAATGCAAACAAGTAAATAGTGCATCATTGAAGAGGATAATATGATAGATTTGAGAGTGGAATAAACTTATGGTGGCATTACTGATACGACTAAAGTGGTATGTTTGTAGCTGCGCATACAGAGTTAGGGGTGTGATCTCAACAGCAGGGTATCTGTATTCTTAAACTGAGAAAAGGAAAATTGTGTATGAGGTAATAGCACAGTGCTGCTGTCAGTTTGGTTGCTTTATTTAGATTTTAATCATAGTCAGGAAGTTTCATTTGGTTTTGTTCCTAATTCTGGACTTGTGTAACTTGCAACAGAGTCTTTGCAGCCATTTGTACTACAATCAAATTCCAAGTACCTGGTAAAGCTCTTAAATAGATTTGAGTAAGTGAGAGATAAGAGTTTATTTTTTTGCTTGAATGAATTTGAATGGTTTAGGTTGGGAAGGACCTCAAAGACCATCTAGTTCCAACCCCCCTGCCAGGGGTAGGGACATCCTACACTAGACCAGGTTGCCCAAAGCGCCATCCAGCCTGGTCTTGAACACTTCCAGGGATGGGGCCTCCACAGCTTCTCTGGGCAGCCTGTGCCAGTGCCTCACCACCCTCACAGTAAAGATTTTCTTCCTAATTTCTATTCTTAAATCTACCCTTTTTTAGTTTAAAGCCATTCCCCCTTGTCCTGTCACTCCCTGCCCTTGTGAACAGCTCGTCTCCATCTTTCCTGCAGGCCCCTTTAGGTACTGGAAGGCCACAATTAGGTCTCCCCAGAGCCTTCTCTTCTCCAGGCTGAACAACCCCAGCTCCCTCAGCCTGTCCTGGTAGGAGAGGTGCTCCAGCCCTCTAATAATCACTGCTTGATGATGTCAAACTGCTGAAACTGTGCAGTGAAGTTTTAAAGCTTAAAAAATGTTTCTTTAGGTTTATACTCAAAACATTGTCAGGGTTTCTAGGCCTTACTGAGCACTGACTCTCAATTGTAAAAACAAATTTGAGTACTGATTTTAAACAGCTCAAATGGAATGCTTGAGTCACAAAATAATTCTCATTTACAGATCTGTCAAGAGGAGAAATAGAAATGTAAGTCTTATAAGCATCTATTATTTTATTTGCTGTATAAGCAGCAATAATAAATAAATCATGTTTAATTATGAAGTTTTACTCCCATGTTACTATAGAGAGCTGTTCTCAATTTAGCTTCTTTACTATGTACACATAGAATGTCCAAGAAATTTTACCCTTTTAATTTGATGGATGAGATCTAACCTCACTAAGAACTATTACAAAAGCTTAACATTTATAAAGGAATAGCACAGAGTGGCAGTCCTGGTCTTATTTCTGGGATGTCATAAGATAGATGAAACCTCTTCAGTGCATTCCAGAAATCAGCCTGCCTTGTGTGTTCTCCGTCCTGCTTTTCCTGAAAGTTCATTTTTCTTTCTGTCCTGTGTAACCTGTGCAGTTAAAACCTACTGGTGTCCAGCTGCAAACAGCTGTTAGTTGCTTCCTGCTGTCATGGTTGAGGTTTCCTTTGTTTTCTATGCTATAGGAAGCAATTGGTGGTAGCGCTCTGCTATGAGCAGGCTAGATTTAAACAGTTGCTCTTATGCTATTAGCCCTGATTTAATTAAAAAAATGGAGAATTGTCACTGCTTGTTTGTATTCAGACAAATCTGTTTATAGGTTCCACAAGGTTGGGACAGTGAAATGGGAGATCCTGGCAGTTATTTTGGTATTGAGGGAGACGTTCAGAGTTTTAATCCTGTTGTAGAGCTGGAGCAATGGGTTGGAGAAGCCAGACTTCCATGAAAACATTTTATGGCTGTTGAATCTCTCAGCTTCCAGAACTGTACCAAGATCCCAGAAAGGAAAAGCAAAAAGGTGGTTACTGAGGAAAATGAGTGAGAAATAAGAATGAGATATGAAGCATTACCAAAAAGGGTTGCAAGAGTTGGAGGCAGAGGAAAGCCAGTGGGAGGGGCAGAGAAAGAGAAGGTGTGATCATGAATAAATATGAAGCAAGCATCGAAGAGCAGATTGAGGTAAGAAATGCTTTTTTTTTTTTTTTTTTTCCCCCAGAAAAGGAAAGCTTCATGAAAAATAGGTCTTTGTTTTACAGGTTTCTGAGCAGTTCAGGTACAGAATTGAACACCATGAAATATATAACAGGTGATGATGGGAAAGACGATTGCTTTTTCTTAATGTATCCTCATTCTAGGATCCACTCTGTAGCATAAAACAAAACACAACTGTGTAGTACATGGCAGTTGGCAAAGCTCGATGCTGAATTGTAGTAAGTCTGTAACATGAGGTGGAATATAAAGCATGAGGATTATGGCAACATAGGATGTGCCCTGATATTAATGGTTCTGTGACATACTGGTGCATCACCCACTTTTACAAATTCGAATCCAGAAAAACTGATTGAAATTTGTTCTTTACCTTACAGGAAGACATGAAATTACAGATACCCTCCATGTAGAGAAAGTCTGTGCCGGCATGCGCAACAGCTTCACGATGTGTTAAGGCAGAAACAGTCACACCAGAAACAGATGGGAGATTGAAGCATATTCCATCCCTAGCACTACTTGCTGTGAGGAGACAGATGAGATCAGCAGTGCTGATGGAGCAGGTGTATGAAGAGTAACACAGAGCTGCTCTTTTGCATGATTTCTCAATACTGTGCTTACTCTAAAAAGTACTTTGCAACTGATGTCAAGGCAGGTGTATGTAGGGACATTCCTCTTGACCACAATTTACATTGTGTTTTGCATTGGGACTGTTGGTTTAACAAACAGGTGTAACTTAAACTCAGACTGGAGATAGTGGTCAAAGGGATCCTTTTTCTCCTGTTAACTTGTGACTTCACAAGCTCTTCTTCATGCTGCTGTTTGGTTTGGAGACTTTGACAGGCAGTGTTGGTTTTCCAGTTGCTCCCTGTTGCCCTTAAATTCAGGTGACTCGGAGAGAAATTGTCACGTGGTGCGTCACAAAAAGGCTGCTTCTGTCTCAGATGTGCTGTGCTACCTTCTTACTCTTGCTGTAGCAAAAAAAAAAAGCCATTGTATGTGAGGTCTGTAATGGTAACAGGTGCTGCAAAACCACTTGACTTCCATTATGCAGTGTGATTAATTCTGTTTCTGCCAGTGCAGCTTTGTGAGTGCTGTGCTCTTCTTTCAGAGGACAGAGTTACTTTACAGCCCTTGCTTCAAAGCTGCTGCTCATTTGAGTAATAAGACAAGGTAATAAATGTTTCCTCATGATTCCTGCCCCAGAAAGGGGGTTCAGCCATTCTGCGTGGCAGTGGCCGTACCTGAGTGCTGGGGAGCCTGTTCAGCTCCTGCCACGTGGGAGGCAGCTTCTTGCTCTCAGCTGGATCTGTTCACTGGCAGCTGTCTGTGCAAGGTCTTGCTTTTGAGAGAAGCCGGGGTGACTCCTGTGAATTCCTAGCAGTTCAGGCTTACTCACAAGACAGTCTACCCTCTAGCGCTGGTGGGTAGTGGAGGGAAGCCCATGCTGGGCCTGAAGGAACTGTCCATAAAAAGGCTAAGGCTGGTAACTGACTCTCTTAGAATTTAGAGAGGCAAGCAGAGTGTGCAGTGGGGGAATGCCCAAGCTGCGTAAACGCTATTTCCACTTTTTTTTGCCAAGACATTAATATGTGCTTGTCTGAGAGCTTTATATTTTGTTTAAACATGAGGAAGTATTGCTGTATAACAATAAATACTTTTTTTTTTTTTTTCCCTTCATGTTTACCTGTGGTACTGATGGGATCTCGCTGTTTGAATTGTTGTCAGGGCCCGGGATGGTGAAGCTGAAGACGTGCAGTCATTCCGTCGATCCCTTTCTTTAAACTTTGCTTTAATGCTTTGCTCTGCTCTGTATGACAGCATAGTTGTTATGTGCCGCTTCTGTAATAAAACTGGTCCTAAAATTTTTCAAGGCTGTGGGAGAAGTGAAAGGAAAGGAAGGATTATATTCTTATAATCTCATTCAGATTTCTCACGAAACTCCAGGCAACGTTAACTGGTGTTCCTCATCCTCAAACAGTTTTCACTGTCCTAGGAATAAACTGCGTGATTACTGGTCATTTTTTGGGGTAGGGAGCTGCAGTTTGCATCTGGCAGGGGTGAGCTCTGTGTGTGTAGAGGTAGGACAAAACTTACAGAAGACTGTCAACTTTTTCCCCCCTTGCTTTGTAGAAACCTTGGGAGGGAGAATCCGGGTGTGAGGAGTTTATGGGGTGGAAGTGAGTTGTGGGCATGTTCATTTTTATAATCTGTGGGTTTATTTTGTGTGTGCACAGGCTTTCTTTACCCCTTTAGAAAGACTCTGCTGACCTTAACTGCTGGTTGGAAAGGAAAGCCAAAACCTGGTCTTTGTGTTAAAGTTAGCGGGTTTGGGTGTTTTTCTGCAGGTATTTTGTTTAGTAACCTGGTAAGGGCAGCAATGTGAAAATATACTGAACCAAAAATAGATGAGCAGTTTGCCTAGCCAGTCAGCGCTCGGTACTCTGCTAACCAGAGATAATTAAAGAATCGCGTAATAGACAAAATNNNCGGCGGGAGCGTACGGATAGCGCTGGGCTGGCCGCGGGCGGCAGCGCCGGGTTCGCTTCTCGGGTGGGGAAAGCCTGGGGTGAGCTGGTCCTCCTGCAGCAGCGGGGCACGGGAGTCACTAAAGGTGCTGAGCGGGCGTTTTGTGCTGGGAAATGGGTTTCTTTTCGCTCTCGCCGAGTGCCTTCGCCAGCAGCAGGCGTGGCGTTCACCTTCGTGAGATAGCTGGTGGCTTCGGGGAAGGCTCGGTAGCTTTCCCTCGAAAAAAGCGTCACTAACCCAAGCCTTCCTGCAATGCCCTCAGCAGCAGCGAGGTACGGCAGCTGGGGGGCCGCTGAGAGACGCGAGTCCCACTTGAGAAGAGTGGCTGGAGTATTGCGCGGGCGCTGTGAAATTGCTCCCATTGTTTCATCTCTCTTCTAGCTCGAGGGCTTCGTATTCAAGGCCCTTTCCAAACGGCGGTGTCCGTAGCTTGCCTGTTCCCGAGCGGTTAGAGCCTCACGTTCAGCCTGTTGCGGGCGGTAAGGCGGCTGCTGCTTGGCGGAGCGCTGCTGTGACAAGTTAGGCACCCCGCTGCCTTCCTCTGCCTGAGAGTAACCAGCCTCCACACTGTGTGACACAGAGCTGTCCCTGGGAAACGTGGAGTCGTCACTTTGCTGAGCGGTATGCTCGTTTTCCAGCGCTGTGGGTTTTTAAGTTTTTCCCCTGTGGCCACAAGGGTAGGGTGTAACGTGTAAGTTACAGCATGAAGATCATTAATTAAGATGATTATGCCTGACTTGGTCTTGGTATGCCTTAAATTAATCTGCCTACCTAATAATTATAATGCCAAAGACAGCATGGCTCTCCTAGCAAATAGCTGTGATGTATGATTCCTCAGAGCAAGTTTTTTTGTTGGGTTTTTTTTTTTTTTTAATTTCTGAAGCAAACATTTGTCTTAAGTCATCTGAATAAGTTTTCCCAGCCACTGCTGGCAGAGGACGACTGATACATTCTTAATGCGGCTGTGCCAACTGCATTTCTCCGGTGAGGGCTGGAGTTCTATGGCCTCTGTTAGAGGGCTTCCGAGGTCCTTTACGAAGTGGAGTGACAGGATCTGTGGAGATCCGGTACCATAACATATAACGCTGGTGACATTATCCAGTGTTACAGCATGGCACCAGGCAGGGGCTGAATCACGTAGAGGTGGTTGTTTTTATGGGTTTTGCAAAGGTTGAATCAGTTCTCTGGTGTGATTGCCAGCATGGGTATGTGTGCAAATGGACATGATACCTGATGGACATGGTACTGGTCCAATGGAAGGGGACAGCATGGTGTCAGAGCACCACTCAGCAGCAGCAGCAGTATCTTAAGAGGATGCTGCTGTCAAAGGCTCTGTCTCATGAGACCATAGCTGTTGTTCCAAAGTCCCGTTCAGGAACCAGGAATGTACATTTTTAAGGCGCTAAATGTGTCTGGACAGAGTCTTGGGTTTGAATTTCAAAGGAAACACATATGAGCAGAACCCTGAAACTGCTGGCCCTCCTTTTCGTCTGGTGTACGTGTATCATATGCAGCCAGTTAATAAGCTGGGTGGATTTGGGCCTGCTTGCACTGTGCAAAGATCCAGCCCCAAGGTTATCTGAGCTATTGCAGACATACGTAGTTTTACGTGTATGTGAAATATACAGTATCACATACCCTTCAGTTTCTCTCTACCTTGGATTATTTGTGTATCTAGAGCAGGTCTTTTTTCTGTCCTCTTATAGGTGACTGTAGAATAGAATAGAATAGAATCATTAAGGTTGGAAGTGACCTCAAGGATCATCCAGTCCAACCATCCCCTCCCCACCTATTACCCACTAAACCACGTCCCTAAGTACCATATCTAACCTTTCCTTAAACACCTGCAGGGATGGTGACTCCACCACCTCCCTGGGCAACCCATTCCAATGCGCGACTCAAGAGGCTTCTAATGGGAAATAGGTTGCAATTTCCTTCCGTTCTTCTCTGTACTGGCTTCATTCCCTTTTTTGTGACTGCAATTTAAGGACCTTCCGTGTATAAAATGTGAGGCATAGATTGTAGCGATAACTCTACAGTTAAAGTTTGATTTTCTTGTTCTGGCATTGCTTTGTTTCTGGGAGACTGGTGTAGCATGAAGATGGGCAGCGGTGAAAAAGAGTTAGTGAAGCTCAGGGAATATGTTATGAGGAGAAACCATTTGTTGGGAAGGTCTCTTGCTCTTTGCTGAGTGTTTGTAAACATCTTGAGATGTCTGATGTATGTTAAAGAAGCAGGTAGAATTTTAGTATTTTTTGAGAGGGAATAATACCAGCTTGGTTTGTCAACCAAGCTGAAGATTTTTTTGCAAGAAATTTTAGGTTGTTATAAAATAGGGATTTTTTTTTTTTCCCCCCCCAAATAAAGAATAATCAGTGGCTATCTTTTATTTCCCATCATACATACTGAGGGTGACTTCTCTTTGGCTAGTGCAATGCTTCATACTGCTTTTGGAGCCTCTCTGTTAATGTGGACAAAGATTCTGGGTTCTGCACATCCGAGCTGCTGCTGAAAAGCTCTGTTTGGGAGCTGACTGTTGTATGATAGCACTGAATGATCGCTTGGAAAAAACTTTGCTTCTCCCTTTGCCCTTTTCTCCTCTTCTGGCAGTTCCATGTCAGCTCAAAAACTGGGCTTGCCAGTGGTTTTAAATTGTGCCTGGGCTGTTGTGAAGAATTAGGCAATATGAAATGCTGCTAATTGAGGTCAAGGTTGTGAAAGCACTTCCCGTAAGAAATCAGGTTAAATTTCCTGTCTACATTTCTTGGGGAGGGTCTTTCACTTCACATGGTGTAATCGCCCATCACTGAGGGTCTGCAGTGTCCCAACAGTACAAAGAATAAGAAGATCAGAAATACAAATGAGGTTTTTCAGTCAGATATTTGAGAGCGCAAGCAGCAGCATTGAAACAGGTTTCAGAGAGCTTTGTTGACTCCATAGAAGTACCGTGAGATTTTACCCTGTCCTTAAGCTGAGAGCCTGTTGCCTTGGTATCCACATCGCGGATGATACCACTTAATATCCTCTGGCCCTTATGATGCTAAAAGACAAAGAAATTAGGTCAAGGAACATTAAGGGTGAATTATCTTGATTTTCTAAGTTTAACAGAAAACTCTAGAGTTTATTGCACTGCCCTTCTGTCTGTGTAGAATTTTCCATTTTTAAGAGGAAAAATTGTAATTGCAAGCGTGGGTAATGATCATCTCAAAAATCAATTTGATTTTGATTTTAATGGCTACGCTAATGTTTTTGCCCATTGTAATTTAATAGCTATAGTGACCTTCCTTGTAAGGATAACAGACTGACTCACTCTGTATAGTCACATAGACACGCATGCACTCACTCACGTTCAATTACAGGTATATCTAACGAGCTACTGTTTAGTTTGGCGTAGCCTACTCACATACACTGGCAGAATCTGCTGCAGAATGTTGGGATTTTTATGTGTAGAAGAGGAATTGTGGGTCCTAGGCAGTGAGGGAGATTTTTTGCCTTAAACTGCAGTAAATGAACCATGACAGGGTCCAGGGGTGCAGTAGGAGATAAAGGAATATCGGGGCTGACAGACCTAAGTCTCTACTAATTTTTGTGAGAGCAGAGTCAAGGAGGTGGCCCAAATTATTAAAAAAAAGTCTATCTCAGTTAAAGGGCAGGGCATATGTATATTACAGAGTAATGTATAATTATATGAACATTTCAGTTTTTTAAAAATACAGTTGTAGTGTCAAGGCCAGCAGGGTATTAACACCAACATGTAATTAGCATTGCAAGAGAGTCATATGAGTTACCGACCAAGGATCTCAGCAGGACTGCAAATACATTTTAGGAACAGAGATCATAAAAGAAAATCAGATATTCAAAGAGGTGCTCTATTCAGGAAAGATTAATACAGTTAAAGGTATTGATAATTTTGTGTTCATGGTATGACAGATGACAAAGAAACAAAAAGGGATAACGCTGATCAAATAGATCCACTTTGGATTAAATATTTATGGGAAGGATGGTAAATATTTTTTTAAAAAAAATCTACTAGTCTATTGTTGGGAGCCTTGTTTGCAGATACCCAGACTTAGATTTAGAGATGTGTGGGTTTCTATAATTAAATTTGATCTGGAGAATCTAGGTAGGAGAAACAGTAGCTAGGATTAGTAGGATCCAGGTAATCTTGTAACTAGAAACTGCCAGTAACTGGCAGGTTTCTTGACCAGTCATTAGTGTAATGGGAGTCATCAGTACTGCAGACTCACTCACGACCAGCACCAAGGATGTTACCAAAGAACTGATTACCAAAACCAAACCGCTTGGATTGACTGAACGCCAGTAGAGTTCCTTTAAATTGAAAGACAGTTAAAGAAAACTAAGATGCCTTATTTCAGGAAAGCAAACTTTAAGAGTAGTAACAAGTGGAGGAACAGGGACTAATGAACTCAGTGACTTGGCTTTAGAGTCTTGGAGCTACTGGCATCAGAAATGCAGAACCTCTCTCGACTTTGAATGAAGACAAAAGCTTTGTAGGGGAGTGCTGCAGAGACAACAGGAACATCGAATGTCATGTCTGGCAGAGCAGATTTTATGATGCTTTGAGGGAATTTATTAGTTTAGATGGATAAGATAGGGATGAATACAAAAGCTAGATAAAGAAGAGATCTTTATTGGGAAGCTTTGCTGACAGAGGGATTACGGGACTGGAGACATGTTTTTAAACATAGCCTTGAGGGGAAAAATTCGTATTGAATAGTTTAATTAATGATTTTGCATAAAACCTAGCGGTGTTTTCAAGGACACATTAACGTGGGCAGTGAGACAATAATGGGGTAACATCCCTGTCCCTCGGGCTGTTCCAGTGGAAGGTTTTATGTTGTGGTTAAGAGTCCTAGCCAGAACATGCCTATGGCCAGGCTCTGAAGCACCAGTGAGATTTTGATACTGATACGAAGTTATGAGACATCACCAATATGAAGAGGATGGTGATGTGCTTCAGTGGGGACTGGGCTAGTGAAAATGGGATGAAACACAGCAATGCAAAGAGCTAGGTGAAGAAATTAATGACTAACAGCAAGGATTACTCTTAACAAACCAAGAGCATAGCACTTGGAAACAGCAACGGAAGTATGTTGAGTGATCAGAGGTTCACAAGGAGTTACAGGTGCAAAGTAACCAGGAAAAAAGTATGTACCATCCTGATGTCTTAAGGTACCTCAAATGAGGTCATAGAATCATAGACTCTTTTAAGGTTGGAAAAGACCTCTAGGATCATCAAGTCCGACTGTCAACACAACACCACCATGTCTACTAAACCATGTCCCAAAGTGCCACGTCTGCATGCTTTTTGCACATGTCCAGGGACGGTGACTCCACCGTCTCTCTCGGGAGCCTGTTCCAATGCCTGACCACTCTTTCAGTGAAGAAATTTTTCCTAATATTCAACCTAAACCTTCCCTGGAGCAATTTGAGGATGTTTCCTCTTGTCCTATCACTTGTTGCTTGGGAGAAGTTTTGGCACAAGGGAAGGAATTATTAACCCCACTGTTCAAGGTGTTAATGTGCAATGCTGTGTGCAGTTCCAGTCTCTCATTTTCACCATAGATGATCTCTGAAGTGGAGTGGCATGGAGGGAAGGGACACTTGAATGATGGGGAGAATTTAAATCATCTGAGATGATGAAAGCTGAGAAATGACAAATGTTGCAGGGGATAAACTCTGGCAGGAAGAATAGCTCTTTAGTGTAAAGGACAAAACTGGCCTGAAGAGAAACGGATATAAGCTCCAAGAAGTAAATTTGGGTGAGAAGAAGATTCCTAACCATGTAAGTGATATCTTCACAAGAGGAGCAATGGGAATGAAGATCATAGGCAGGTGTAAGATGGTGCTTGAGGAATCCCGTGACGGGGCAGAGATCCCTTTCAGTCCTCTCATCCAGCGCCCTGTTACCAGTGTGTGACAGCAGGGTTTGCAGTTTGTGGGGAAGCATCCAAAGTGGGACGGCAATGCCATATCCCGCTGAAGGTGCAGGGCACACGTGAGAGGTGAAGTCTAATTATCAGACTTGGAATCTCTCCTCAGCACCAAAAGTAATGCTTGCCTCTGTGAAAAATCAAATTAGATTCCTGAAGACACTAAGCAATCTGGGTTTTATTTGTATGCATCTTCCAAAGGACTAATAATAGTTACTTTGAGGACTTCAGGGAGCTCTTATTCCTTACACTATTTTTGCTGTCAAAAGAAGAAAATCCGCTGGATGGGCCTGGACTGTCGGAGGCTCAAGAAAAAAAAAAGTATTAAATGCCAGCGTTTAAATTGGATTGTGTCTGGATAGAAGTTTTATTTCTTGTGGCAAAGCCTATTATTAAGGATACTATTAATAACTCCTATTGTGCTTTAAAATAGTTTCTTTGGTCTCTGCATAGATGCAGGTCTGAGTGTCTTGGAAGTTTTGCCTATCAAAATGGAGGTAGACAAATGAATTCCTATGAGCAATGGATTTGACTCTCTATCCTTAACTCACCTGTTATCTTTGTTAATCTGAATACAAAACTGGGTTAAAAAATGTGATGCTTGGTTATTAATATCAGTATGGTAATACTCTTTAACCTCCTGTGACTTAAAACACTGAGAATGTCTTTAGCAAAGATTTTGCACAAATCTTGAACCATGCTCCCTAAACTGTTCAAGGTTAGAGCTTTTAGCAGAGGGTAAACCTTTCAGAATGAGTTCTTGGGCTCTGGAAACAGGAGTGTCCAGTGAACTGCCCACGCCACTGGGCTGCCCATGACCTGCAGACAAGACTCTCACACTCCTGCCGCCATGTGCCTGGTTGTACAGAAGGTCTCTTCCCTGGGCATTGGCGTGACGTTTTGGAGGCTACCGAGGTGATGGAGTCCTGGGTTGCAGACACAAATAAGAAAAGACATAGATAAGGAAAGACAAAGAAACGTAAGAGACAAGAAGGATGTAAAAATGCCATAATGAACTCGTGTGTCTTGAGAAAACCTCTAATCTAATGAGAATGGATTTTGTTTGAGAGATTGTACTGGTACAATTAATTATTCATGGCAGCGACATCGTTAGGATTTCATTTTATTTAAAGGCCTCTAAGTGACTTGGGAAATTGGGTTAAGCTGAAGAGGAGTTTCAGGAGAGAGACAGGGGAAAGCTTTTCCTTTTATTGGCTTTGTCCTAATATTTTCTAGATAGCTATTAGAAGTACAAACACAAATTACGCTCAAGCTCTAACATTCCTGCATTAAACGTGGGCATAAATTTGAACCACATAAATGCGAGATCTGGGCCAAATGGGAATCTAGATGGCTTTTTGCGGGACGAGTTGGATACTATTTAAGTGACCTACTGTCACTCGTTGGGTACTTGCCATGTTTCAGTGCCGTACATTAACACCAGGCTGTGATCGGTGGTTCCTCATCCACGTCGCCAAACGTGGACTCCTGACTCCTCACGCAGCAGAGTGAGGGGCTACACGGCCTTCCTGCTTGTTCTGCGGTAGCCTGAGTGTGGGCACAAACGGGGAATCTTGGGGCTGTTGCCCTAAAACCAGAAAGGTTTTGGCTGAGGTGCATCCAAAACAAAGTTTAGCAAGTCTTTCCCTTGCTGCAGTAGAAACCAAAGACAGAAATGGTCCTAAAAACCAGTAGCAGCCAGACTTCTCCATGTACAGAAGCAAAAGCTCTTTGCACTTGACCGCACCACCAGGTGCATTGCCTGTGTTGACAGACAAAAGCGCTTTCCTGGATGGCTTCCCCCTTCCCTGGAGAGGACAGCACATGCCCCAGCCCGCCTGAGGTGGGTCGTGTGCCCACAGACAGCCCTGTGGTATGGCCAGAGACCACGTGCCCTGCAGGGCACGACTCACGGGAACAAGGCAGGGATTACCCTTCTCTGCTCCCCCCGGTAAATCTCTATCTGCTTCACAGATAGGTTACGTGGCCTCAGAGCTGTGAACACTTGTAGGCTGTTGAGAAGATTATTTTTTTTTTTGAACACATGGATGCTTAGCCTGGGAACTATCCAGGCATCTGAGTGTTTAAAAAGTCTGGTTTTCTTTTTCTTTTTGTAATGTTTATTTGTTCCTTCCCTTGTAATTCTCCCTGTTCACTCATGGACATCATTCAGGGACAGATTTAAATCGAAGCAGACAGACTCCAGTTCTGCTCTGTCCCTCGAACAGCGGAGGTTTGTTTAAAAGCGCTGTCGGGAGCACACTTGGTATGACTGGAATGCTCAGGGCTTTATTTTTCATTTCGCATCACGTGCGAAGTAACCCAGCTATAGCTTGAGATGTTCACATGGCTGTGGTGGGACCGTCTCTGCCTCAGTTGGCTGAGGGTTGTGTAAATTATTTACAACAGCTTTACTGGGGATGCTCACAAACAATGGACTGGCCACCGGGAGGGGGAGGAGCATGGGGGATGAAGCTCATATGGACCGAGGCTCGGGACCTTGGGAAATCACATTGGGCAATGGCTCTTAAAAGTGAAAAAGCATGTCTCCAAGTACTGGTTTGGATACAGTTTCACACTCGGCCTGAAATCCAGAAATGATCACTCTCTTGCTTTGATGTCTGGAAGGGTTTGTTTCACAACATTTGTGTCTAGCTGACACTGGGAGGGAAAAATCCTGTTGAAATTTGTTAATTGAGAAGAATTTTCAGTAAGACAATTGCCATTTCTCCTACAATCCCCAAGCATTGTTTTACATTAAAATCCACAACAGCTCCAAGCTCTGGCTCACCTGAAAACTAAGGTGGGCCACAGCAAGGTTTTGGTTGGCATGATGTGGTTTCATCTGGGTCTGTCCTGAATCAGAAGAAAAAGCCACAGCTGTTGCTGGTTTGCTAAAGCTGTGGCTTGCCAGCAGCATCTCCAGGTGATGTCTTGGGCATCTTGTTGGAGCCTCAGCCAAGCTGGGAAGTTGCATCCCTGCAGCCCACCCAGCTCTCCTGCACCTCGCTCCTGGTGGTCGCTGCACCTAGGAAGCTGAGTGTGCAGTTGCTTCCTAGGAGGGCGAGAGGCATTGCAGGTCGATCTTTCTGATGTGTGGAGTGCCTCTAATTGCCAGGCAGGGAGAGCACTCAACACCCCACAGGTGGAGGCTTTATAGAATAGCGTGGCCTCCTAAAGCATGTGTAGGCAAGCACATTATACTGGCGGTGAATTGATTTCCACTGAAGAGCTTGAGATGTGCCAGCTCTAGGACGTCCGGGGGTGTTGCCTCGGACACTGTTATCGCGTGTTTTATGGTGTATATCATGTAAAGGTGGACATCTCTGCTCTTTCTGGTGGTGTCCTTAAGACTGCTTGTTTTCCTCTCGCTGCAAACAGGGAGGGTTGCAAATGTCTTCCCACAGCACCTCACCTTAATCAGTCTGAATAGACGATTGTTTCGGGCTGCAAAGCCCCTCCCTCGATTCCCTGGAGTCCTGCTCTTGGTGGTCACCAAGAAGAAAACTTTTGCACTTTAAATGTTGGGACTTGCAGCATCCCCAAACTTGCAATAGACAAAATCGTGGCTGCAGCCCAAGTGTTTATTTAGACTTCAAGAAGAAAGAACCACAGAAGGAAAAAATATATCTAAATAATAAGACATTTTCTCCTGATGACTTTTTGATGACGTTATTTCGGTGGCTAGGTGCTTGACTTTACAGTATATAAATATTCATTTGTTTTCCCATATGAGGAGAAAATTCAAGTCAAATAAATTCAAGTCAATTTAGCACTCTCATTTCTCTCCTTTTAAAACGCTCCCTATCATTTTTGCAATTAAGTAATATGTGTTTTACTAACCATACATTTTTCCCATAAGTGACCTTGGATAAACACAGTAATTTTAAAACTAGAGGTGAAAAGTAACTTCTCAGTACAGTGATCCTAGCACAGAGCAGTTCTGTTATCATTCATTGTCTGCCGTGGCAAATATAAAGCTTAATCCTGTATGTGAAAGTTGACTGGTCAACCCCTAACTCATGAAAATGGTTTTCCTTCGGTCCTGGTTCACACAAACTTGAATTACTCTTCTGGGGACTGTAGTGGCACTATTCAAAGTGTTGAAGTGCAGCGATGCTTTTCTAATCATCCATTATTAAATCTCAGTCATCCAGATCCTTGCTAAGCAACACTTCTGACAATGTCCTTTAGCTCTGGCCCAATTTTTATCCAGGTGAATTTCAAAACCCCTCTTCATTTTGTTGGAGCAGTGCGTTAGCAGCTGGATGACAGCCTTGTTGAATCAGGGCGGTACAAGTACATGTTGCTTTACAACCACAGATCCAACTCTACCACCAGTTATGCAAAGGTTTGTGTTTCTGGGCTCGGTTGGCCTGTTAGACTACTTCAGAGAGACTTGCACGCTTTGGTCCTGTTGACTTCAGTGAGAATGAATGCCTGCTTTGGTGTAGATTTAACTGGTTTCCTCATTTGAGATGGGTTTTGATATGTCCTCACCTTTGAGTATTTGTTTAAGAAGTCAACCCCTTCTTTTTGAAAGATGAGAGAGAGGCTTTGGGGTCTTCTCGTTCTTTGTGAGGAGAAACAGTAGTTCCTTCCACGAGGCAGTAAGGAGGAACACCACATAGTGCTAGGGCAGGAGTTGGGGCTTGCTCTAGTTCCTTTAAGGGTCCTTTTTATCCCCTAGCAAACCAGGAAAAAGCCCTTAGATGGATGGCACCCTATGTTTTTTCTCAGAAGAAGAAACATACTAGTTGGAAAAAATAATGGCATCCACTAAGCTCTGTTATCTCAGGATGAGATGACTTGAAACAGCATCAGCTGAGAGAAAGCTGGTTCCAAGCCACGACTGATATGAATTAGCAGAGTCCCAGCAGGAGCCTATAGAAAGGCTGGGAGCCTTGCACAGCTGGTAGGAGAGGGTTTAACGTTGCTAAATCTGCAAGGGGTTGTTGGGTCGGCTTGGTCTGAGTTAGTGTTGTGAGTGTAAATGGTGAGTGGCTAGGAAGATTCTTGTCCTTGGGGACTTGTTGGTATATCCAAATATTTGAGAGTGCTGAAGCTGCCTGAACCAGTAGTAAAGTGCTGTAGGAGGGCTGTGTAGGGAAAGGATAGGTGAAGGGAACTAGGTGCCATCTTTCCATGGATACTGTTCCTTTGATTTGGGCAGACTGGTACGACTACAAGGTGAGTCATCTGGGGCTAAAAGGTAACTGGAAAACTGATTCGCTTTCATGGAGACAGGATAGGAGAGAGGGGAGTAAAAGTTTCAGTGAAGAGGATAAAAATAATGTGCGACTAAAGAGTTTTGAAGGCAAGCGAGGAAATGCAAAGCTAAAAGAAAAGAAATTTCAGTAATCCTAAGCCTGAAGGCACTTGCTAGGACTTCTTGAAGGCACCTGGATGTCTAGCTCCATTGCAATGCCTTGAGTAGCTAGAAAATACTTCAGGCATTCAACCTCTGTGTAGTGCCAGCATGGAAAGAGGCAGCTGGCAAACTGTGCTTGAGGCAATTCAGTTTGGCTCAGCAGAGCTGGCTGCTAAAAACTGCCTTTAGCAAGCTCTGTTTTGGCTGCCTCCTCTCCTGGGAGTTGTGCTGCCTGTGCTGGACTGGTGGTGTGGTTCCCTCCCTCCTTCCCCTTGGCTTTTGCAGGCTTGGACCTTCCCCCAGAGCTGGCTGATGTTAGTTTGACATCACAGCCCGGCAGTGATAAGCATGTGTCTGCTTTTTTTTGAACTGGAGGTTGTTTAAATACATCAGTAAAACACTGTGTACTGGGAAACTGCAATAATAAACTTCTGAAAACTCTAGGCTCCTGGCTGGTGTCAGGAGAGTGAGTGATGAAGACTTTTGCCTGCAAATCCCAGCACTAACAGGGCCCCTTAATTTGGTCCAGTGAATCTCTGTATGTGGGTGCTGGGTTACAGTGGCATAATTTTTCAGATGTGAAATGATTTATCCTGTTTCTCCCATTGCATGTCCCAGGATACTGGGAGCGGCAGTCTTGGCTGTTTGATGGGGAATGGGGAGAAGCAGTTAGATTTAATGAAACTACAAGTTTGATTATTTTTTCTCCAGCCCTTAATTATTTTTTCTGCTTGCTTAACTCAATTACCACATGGGAAGGGCTATGCGGTTTGGTGCCTGATTCTCAAGAAGTTTGAACGTAGAACTACTTGGTGTATATTCCTCATAGGTGTGTTAATGCTTTACTGTACAGATCGGTATCGAAGCTACTTCCTAGTGTTGGAGGTTGTTCTCCCAGTTTAGCACACAGAGCTGTCTAGATTACTGTGTCTTGTACTTTTAGCAGCTAAATATTTAGTCTCCAGGAATAATTCTCTTCCTCGGAACCAATTCTTTTCCCAGTTGTGTCTCAAAGCTGGACTTCAAATCTCCATAGAAATTGGAATTTTAGACCCATCTGCATTATTCTCAGACTGTAACAGCTGCTGTATCTGTAGTGTGCTATAGCTGTACCTGAATTGGAAGCTTCCTACTCAGGAACCAGCAGAATTTAGGTCAGAGTTCAGCAGACTACATGCTGAAATTCCATTACTCAGCTGAATTTTGTGTTAGAGTACCTCCACGCTGAACTGCGGTTATGGTAGTGACTGCAAGGTACACGTAATACAGCCACACATTCCTGAATATCCCATTAGGCACCTAATACTCTCCAAGTTCTGGGTTGACATCGTCTGGATGCTTTGTGTGTTATAGCCATGGTGCTTTGAAGTCCCTAGAAAGGCTTGCAAGGTTGATGTGTGTCTTCAAACTCATTGTGGGTTTTGCTTCTAAAGTGACAAGGTTGTGTAAAGACGAGTTGGGTGTTTTGGAGTGGGTTTTTTGCATTTCTGTTATTTCTTTTCCCCCCCAGTAACCGGGGTGTGTGTGGAAGTGCTCTGTGCGCTGCTCTGACCTGGAGCGATCAAACCACGAGTGAGAGGATCTAGCAGTCGCTGGCTGTGTGGCCCTAAGGGCGAATGTGTCTCTGCATAGCAATGCTGTGAAGGTACTACTTGTTCTATGTGGGCAATCTTATCTGGGCACTGAAGAGTGGGGTCCTAGCTTTGGCTTTGAAGCAGTGGCATTAAACCAGACCTCTTTGAATATGGCCAATAGCTGGCCAAAATGTGGTGACTGTAAATTCTTTGTCAATTTGTGTGTGTGTGCCTGCAGCGCTATTTGTTGTTCCACAGCAGAACTGCTACCCAGAAGAATAGCTGCCTAGATGCATTTGAGTTATGTACCAAGGCAAATAAATGTATATACACTTTGTCAGACCTCAGTTGCTCTGTTAAAATATGGGCTGCCTCTTTTTGAAACACCACCAAATTGGTGGTGCTCTTTAACTTCTTTAGCAAAACCAATTACAGTATACTGAGAAAAGTTGTTATTCCTCTAGTTGAATAGATACTTCTGGCTAAATTCCTTTACATGGTTTATACCCTAAACAGCTAAATGTTTTGTCCTTAAAAATAATCCTCCCTCTCGGAGCCAAATGCTTTCCTTTCAACGCTGTTTCCTTCATACCAGGGCAAGGGTGGGATTCCCAGCCTCCGGCTGATCTGCAGCTCTAGACTGAAACTAAATACAATGCCCTGGGACCAAGTCCCATCATCTGCAGAAGCTGGGCAAGAGGAAATGTTTCTTGTGTTAGCTCAGCTTGTGGCCACACTGGGAGAATTTGTTTTCACACCAAACAGTTGGCTGACTTCTCTGTTGGGGGCAAAGGAGAATCAAGGACTGATCTCTGAGAGAAGAGGTAAAACCTTAGTGATAGTCCTTTCCAGAGACACGCTGTTATTTTTCAGCAGGTGTGTGTGTACAGTATTCGCCTCCCTGAAACACAAGCCTGAACACTTTGCTAGTAGTCTACTTCTGTGCACGACATTAGGGTTCAGGAGACTCGCTTATATTGGCTTCTTGTTGTCTTTAAGCCATTGGAGAAGTGGAAGAGGACATGTGCTGCTTTTATTCCCAAAACTTTAATTTTGATGGTCCTGGTGACAGGGTTTGGGTAACTTATAAAGCCCGAGGCTGTTAGCAGAGCGTTGCTCAGCATGTACGTTTGCTTCAGGTTGACTTCCAAGTTCAAAGAAGAAAAGAACAACATATTTAAAATGCTGGTTTGAAAACACCACGCATCCTCTTGATTATTTTTTTAACCCATTTCCCTTGAGCAGTTCAGTGGTATCTCGCCAGTAACAGCCTCTGTTTGGTTTGGGTTTTGACCTCCCATTGTGCAGGGAACTGAAAGCCCTCTTGGGGTCCTGGAGCTCAGCCTGGCACAAGTCTAAACACGCAGCCTGTCTCCATGTGTGGCAATGAGACTGTCACTCTGGGCTTGTAAATCACCACCCATCAGGAGCAGAAGGTGAATGCTCTTCTTGTTGTGGCAAATACTGTGAGTGAAGTTTTCAGATCTCCCTCTCGAGTGATTAGAGATGCTTGGTTTACTTCTGTGTGTATGTGGATTATGCATGCCTGCAGATTTGCTAAGCATGTTTTTAGCCTTTATTTCCTGAACTATAATGCATCTGTGACAACTAGAAAGCAGTAATTTGTGCATCTTCATACCCTTCATTTGGAGCAGCAACAACTTCTGATTACTTGTGTTCCAGGCAATGCCTTTGGGGTGTATCTTCCTCAGATGAGCAGGACACTTGCTGGCTCTGTGTTAATAAAAGGAATAGGATGGTTGGAAAACATCACAAAACATTTTCGTTACAACGCATAACACCTTCCTGAAACTCCTGCAGTGTTTTTCACTGGTTTTGGTAAAAGTATTACTATTGCATCTAGTCCATTGCATTAGGAGACAAAGCTGTAGAGTGAGTAGAGATTGTTTAATTTTTTCAGAGTGTGTCAGAATAATCCCCTGCCTTGTTAGAATGGAGATCACAGAGGAGTTTCTAGGTCTAATCACGGCAAATAACTTCCAGTGGCTAATTTCCACTTTTTAGACTATCGTGTTGACTGATGGACAGCATAACTACTTCCAAACTCTAGGTGATAACCTTAAAGAAGAAAATAATCTTACAGAAGCTATTCTGACTTCAGCATGGTTCTTGAGGTCTGGAACACTGAACCACAAGTCAACGCCAAAGTCACGGCATTCAAGATAATGACTTCAAAGAAAAATGTGCGTAGTCAAGAGTAGCCAGGAGACACACATATGGAAGCTGGTGAATGACTACTGCCATTCTACTTTCTGGCAGTGAGTGAAAGTGCCTGTGAATGGGAAGACTTTGAAAACAGGTTGAATATAGGTTCTGTAGTCACATACAACTCCCTCTTTCCCTTTTAGGAATGTATTATTTTTTGCTAGTTGGTATGTATTCAATTTCTTCTATTTCTCTTCAAAAGTCTGCTCAAGAAGACCACAAACTACTGTTGAAAGAAAAGGAAGGCTGAGTCAGTTGTTATCATTAATTGCCTGCTGTTTGAGATCCCTGAGCTTATTGCCTAATGGCATGTATGTGGATTTTAGAGGACAAAGAGGGATTGTGAAGGTTGAGGGAAATAAAATGGAGACCTCCCTGGAAATAAGATTTAGCTTTAGGTTCTGGCTGAGGACAGAAAAAACGATCACTGAAAAACTTTTGCTCCTTAATCACTGTCTTAAAGAATCTGGCAGACAAGATAGGTTCCTTGCAATGGCACCACCTGAAGCAAGCACTTTCTGAGTAAATCCCTGTGATGCCAAAGGTACACAGAATACAGCAGAGCCCAGTATGATACAGGCATGTGGCTGGTTCTCTGGCCACATAGGTGGCTGAGCACCTCCAGTCAGTTTGTCTGTGCCACATCAAAGTTCGATGGGTTGGCTGCAAGATGCTTCCCATCAGCACCTGTGGGTTTGCTCTCATTAGGGCTTCCAGGAAGTGTGTCGACCTAACCAGATGGCTTGTTAAGGATTTCAGAAAGCTGACCCTTCTTGGAGCCAAATCCTTTTGGGGTGACTAGATGCACAAGTGAAGCTATGGTTAAGATGTCTGGAAATGAAAGGGAATAGCACTTCCTTGCAAGTTTGTCTGGGGAAAGCACCGCACTAAAAAGGGAAGTATCACTCTAGTAAATCTAAGCCAGGTGACTTTTACCAGCAGTGGATTTTGTTAGGGCTTTGCCATAGTGAGCAGTAATGCTCTCGTGGAAGTTTGGGTTAATCTGAAGTTAGCTTTTAGAGAGATCAGTGAAATGGAGTCAAATTTTGCGTCTTCCTGTGGTTTCTGAAAATAAGTTGAATGTTTGATGTGGCCAAGCACCAGGAACACCAACTGTTAAATACAAATCCTTATAACTTGTTCCAGTTAATTCCCTTAAGCCTGACTCTTTCCACCCCTTCCCTCTTCCCTTGGCTGCAGGGAGACGCTATACTAGTAGTTAGCAGTGAAATGGGCCATGTGTGCTAGCCGTTAAACAATCCCGCTGTTTAGGCTGAAACTTCTAGGTCTGAAATACCATAAGTCTAGATCTGGGCTGTCTGATCCTTATGGAGCTCCCCTACAGGAATTAATGCCCTCCCTAGCCAAGTATAAGTATGGGTTTGTTTTAGGCTTTAGCCTTGCTGGGGCGCAGCATAGCAGTTCCCTGAGAGGGTGTCTGCTTTTGTAAAAACACAACAGTCCCTTTAGGGATGTGTAGGGAGAGTCTATGTGTAAGCTAGTGATTAACACTGGCGTAGCCCTGCCTTGGGTCTTCAGGGTGTTTAGGTACCTGCGGCTTCCTGCAGGCTCAGTAGCTTTGAAATCTAGCCTGAAGTATCTTGAACTCTGCCCTAGGTAAGAAAGCCAAAGATAGCACTGAAATGTTCATTTTCTGTGTATTTCTAAACTTAACCAAATAAACTTCAACCTAGATAGATCGTCGATTCAGTGGCTTACAGCAAAATGTAATAAAATTAATAACTGTAGGCTTTAATATAATCTCACACAATTGTATTACTGCCCAATTACTTTTTTGACCTCTTTGGAGCCATGCTTCCCTTAAAATGCACATGGTCTGCAGTTCTGACTGTCCTCTCGGCATCTTCTGTGTCAAGCAAATCAATAACTTGGGGATCGCGTCATACCTCTGGCTCCTGTTTGCAGGAGCACAGCAACGCAAAAGGTGTTGTCTTAGCCATCGATTAGATGAACTCTTTGTCCACAGATGCTTGCTCCATTTCTCAGATCCTAGAGGACTCAAGACAGCTATTTATTTTCCTGAAATTATTAAGCAAATACGACAATTATCTTCTGTCAGTGGCTGAGCTTCTTGAAGTCAATAGGCTGTTCTTGCTGATAAAGTAAGGCTACTGATCTAATCCTGTCACCTTCAATAGTATATCCAGTCAACAGTGCTAACAGGTAACCTTCACTGACTTCAAACGAGTACGGTGGGATATTCTCTGGCTCTGATTTGGAAGATGCTGAAGTCATTTCCTTAGTTGTTTTGATTTATGAAAATATTTGGATGGACTGATGCTTGGAAGGGAAGGACACTTAAGCAGCAATGGGTGCTGGAGAGTCTAGAAAGGGCATCAGAGAAGAAAACTTTTGTCTAGAAGCGTTTTGAAATATGTTGTTGGGTTTTTTGTTTGCCCACAGAAGGTGCAGGACTGTTGATCTTGTCCTTGTATGATACTGGTTGGAATATGATTTCATATTCTATGCAGTTGAACAAGGGGCCATAAAGAGGAAATGCAGGTAGTTTATATGGGCTAAATAATCCTGGGCGTCTTGCTTTAACATCCTGAGGGTTAAAAGTCCATGGAATCAGACTTAAGTGCTGAACACCCCCAAATCATGCTGAGTTTATTGTACTACAGAGGCAGAAGGAAGAAGAACAGCTCAGCAGCTCACTTGATCAGACCTGAGAAAACCCACGCTGTATCAAGGTGCAGAAGCCACATACTGAAGTCTGGAAAACTGAGAATTGCTGTGGAGCCCGAGAGCAGTCGTATCTCAAGTGGTGTTTTTAATAAAAACTTGTTTCCAAATGCCAAGTCCCATAATGTTCTAGACATTTCTAAAACTGTAATAAAGGGAGAAGTCTTTCAATTAAGAAAGGAGTATTTATTTCATGCAAGACACTATTGGAATATGTAATGCATTTTATATTGGTGTGTAATATTCCTTTTCAACTTCCAGTAGAGAATTTGAGTGCTTTGAAGACCTGCATTACACCTCATTACTGTCTCTGAAGCTATCCAGCTAAGAGTCAATACCCATAATCAGAAAGGACAAGTCTTTAACACGTTGATATGCAGAGATGCCCGCACTGATGCGGAATGTACTATTTGACACGCGAACTGTCTGGCAGGAGGTTTTGGGTTCACAGTTTGATGGGTGTCTCAATCCAATCCAGTCTCCTGTGTTACTCTGAAATATGGCCCTGGGTGATGTCCATCAGACAGCTCCTAGTGGAAAGAGCCTTCCGTGGAAGGGGACAGAACTGCTGGTAATGAAGGTCTCTCTCTGCTGGCATGGCTTTCCTTAACGTGGCCACAGAGCAGAATGTGTAGGGTTAATAAGAAGCAATGGTGTCTTACTGAACAAATGCTTTCTAGTTCATTTAACTGTTTAAGTAAAATGTCTTGGGACCCTCTAGTTCATAAAGTTACTATTACCTTTGCAATTGGTTGGGTTTTTTGTGGTTTTTTTTTGTTTGTCTTGTTTTTCTTAAATAATCTTTCACTTACAGATAGAAGGGATCAACTGGTATGCCAGCATTCAGTGGGTTTCTCCCCCTGGATATGAAAGGAGAGACTAAACAGGAGTAGTAGTGATGAATGTGTACTTCTAGTTTAGTGTTGTAATTGAGATTCTGAAGGCAAGAGCAAGGCGTGAGGGCTGTGAATATCCCTTCCAGCTTTAGCACCTTCCCTAATGAATAATAGAAAGGGCAAAATTTGAGGTGTAGAGATGGTTCAGGTCTCTTAAAATAGCATGTGTCCCAAAACTTGCTCACTTTTCCCCAGCTGTGAGAGTCGGTCTCTTACAATACAGTGAAGAAAGAAAAAAAGATTTAAAAAGAAAACAGCAGGGATGATTGCAGCGAAAGAGAAATATTCAATGTAATTTAGAGCTGGGGGAAACCTTTGTTTTGCAGATTATCTTCTGGCTTTCAGCCTGATCCAGGAAACCACTTCTATCAAGAGAGTGAAAGATTAAAGCCAGAAATTTAATTGCTTAAGAAAAAAGATTTACTACCCACGAGGTTCATCGGCATCCAAAATAAGGTCTGTTCTGTAGCATACGCTGTATCTCAACCATGCTGAAAACTATTGCAGAGAAAAAGAAATCCTTGCATCTCTAAGGGCAGGCTTCTAGTTTCCACCACAAGAAAGTGATTTCTCCATACCACTGGAGTGTGGTTTCTAGTACAGAATTTCTGCTTACAATATTCTCCTGTCATCTGGTGAATTTAAAGAATGAAATTAAAGGAGGAAATATTTTGTTATTATAGATCAAATAAATTAATGCGCAGTTAGATGAATAGCTTGTTGAGTTATCCATAAGGCACTTTATTTTTCTTCATGTCTCATTCATATAAAGTAGTATAAATGTTGCTCTTCTGGCTATGAGCATATGATGCAACACATACTATGTTTTTGTAGGACAGTGCCAAAGAAGATAGCTCTTCTAGAGCAAAATGGGACAGCTGAGAGGCTTTAGAGATGCCAGTTCAATATTTTCTGAGCTGTGCTCTTATTACTGTGATTGTTATGAAAAAGAAAAAAAAAAAGTGCTGTTGTAACATTTGGGAAAAAAAAACCCCCACAATAAAAAAAAGAACCAAAAAACCTCAAACAAAACCAAAACTCAAACAACCCATGCAGTAACTGCATACGTTAGGACTTTGCATTCTGAGTGAACATGTCACCTTGCTGTGGGTTACGTGCCTAGCAGGGTAAGGGCTTCCCTTCCCAGAAGGGCAGCAACAGAGGTAACGGAGTAAAAATCCTGAACTGTTTCTGTGGTTTACTAATTCTTTTTTTTTTTTTTTTTTTTAACATTACTAGAACATCTAGAGCCTCTAGCAGAAACTGTGATGCCTCAAGAGCTTTTTGGAGGAGTAAATGGCACAGCAGGAGAGAAGGAAAACTGTGGGATAGGGCAGCAGTGTTGGCATCTATGGTGCTCAGTAGCTGTAAGTTCAATTTAGCACTAAAAAAGGAAGGTTCTGGACTCGCAGTCCAAAGGCATACATACTCTTCCAGACTGCGTCTGTCTTGCCCTGTGCACCGGGCTCTGGAGCGGAGCTGGCTCCATCATGCCTCCATCAGGAATGGCTGTGCTGGAGTGGAGCCGGGGAAGGGGGAGAGTCTGTGCTCGGAGGTATTCCTGCTCCTGTGCCCATGGTTTAATCCTGACAGAGAAACAAATCAAGAGCAGCTCTGAGGTGAACTGCTACACAGCCTTAATCAGTGGAGAACGTTGTCCTAAGGGAGTCCTTGTATTTCAGAGCATAGTCCACTACTTCTGCACTTGTCATGGATCACCAGTGTGGTCACAACCTTTCCTAGAAATGGGCAGTTTTGGGGGAAAAACCTGAAGCTGGTGCCAAGCCAAGGCATCTGGTTTACTTCCACACGTCCAAACACCAGTAATACTTTTAAAGCTATCTGCAGACATGTAAAATACAAAATTATACCAAATGATATACATGGGAAAGTGGTTGCCAAGAAATAATGACAGTAATTATTTTCACTGGCTCTTTCTTTTTTGGCTTGTCCACATCTGTGAGCCCAGAAACAAGTGAGACTCAGGCAATGTGTTGGAATTTGAATTTCAGATTAATTACCTTCTTGGCAGCCCTCTGGCAGTGCACTTGCCCCGATAGCTGAGGTATATTGTGGACCACAGAAGTCACCTTACACCTTAGTGAAGTTAACTTGGGAACAAGATCCTCCCTGGATGGGAGAATGGAGGACTCTGATCCAATTTAAAAGTCAAGCATAAAGGAAAAGAATATTGACAAGTAAAATTACCTTCCAAATCTTCCATTCAAGTATTCATTAGCATGAGTGGTTGCTCCCCACTTTGCCCAGCTCAGCCAGACAAGCCTATCTGCCTTGTAATTAGCAGGCTGGTGTCTGGGGGCTGAAAAACTCTACTCATCTCACTGGTTTAGTGTTTCAGAAAGGCTTAAATTTGAAAAAAGCATAAACATCTGGGTTGCATTCCTTAAGTATCCTCACATATCCTAAATTGAGAAGAGCAGAGTGGTGTGTTGGATAAGCTGGCGTCTGAAGGTTTAAAGACTTCTGGTTCGTGCTTTTGCAAGATATAACTTGGCATTTTGTGGTAATTTTCACAGAACATATTTACTTCTGGGCTGTATTTTCCTTCCTTCCTTTGAAGTTCACTTTCAATTTTTTTTATGTTGTGATTTAACTAGAGAACTGGTCTTTTTTTTGAATATACGAAGTTCTTCTCCTTTGACTTTATGCCTACAAGTAGGTACCTGGCATTTAAGTTAAAGGATCAAGCACTGCTGAGGTGATGTTTTCCTCATCACCCGTTAGCTCTTTCATCAAGAATTCGGTGGTACCTGAAGCAGCTTTCTTCCCTCCAAAGCTGTAATGAGGACCGGTACGTTTGCAAGGATTTATTCCCTGTACCTTTTAAATAACTTTGCTTTTTACATGGAGGAGTTGTAGCAGAGGTCCCTTGCTGTGTGTGGCATGTGTGTGAAGACACTGATTTCAGCAAGTTCTACAGTAAAAGTGTTTGTGGGGTGACGTGGTGTTGTAAGAACGGTAGCAAAGAACATGTCAAAATGCCCCTATGTGCAAAGTGTGCGTTCAGCGTAGTGTGGGGGTTAGGGGTAGTGTGGTCTCCTTGTTGGAGCACGCCAGTCCTTGCTGCTTTGCAGCCTGTCTGTGCCAAGAGATGCGTGACTTTGTGGCAAGTGCAAGAAAAGTGTCATCCTAGCCCCTCTTTCCTTCTAAAACCACTTTTTCCCTAGGACTTAGGTAAGCATAACCTTGGTCTTTGTGTTGTTTGAAGCGAAAGTGTTCCTGTTGTGAGCTCTTGGCTCTTGAGAGCAGTTGGCATCCTCTAGCGAAGTCTCATTGGATTTGTAGGTGCTGTGAGGTTAGTACTCTGAGCATGTAATAATACACCTTTTCTGGCATAAAGGATAAGGTAATTGAATTAACAGGAGGAAAACATTAGCATAGAGCAGGTCATGAGGCAGGATGAAGGTTGGGCCAAGTCTACTTATGTTTACTCCTGTGACGTGGTCACTGTGACTGATGACAAAGCTGCAAGGATAGACATCGGAGATCAATGACAGGCTGAGGATGAAGCTCCTCTGTTGTCTGCTGCTCCGCAGTGGGGTTCTTCTAAATTGCCTGTCTCTGTCAAACAAAAGATGAAATAAGTGCATAGAGTTTGCTCTGGAAAGACTCCCCCTATCTCCCCAGTACTTGCTCAGCATATTTTTATTAAGAGGAAGAATACTTTCCAGTTAGTCAGCTAAAAGATCCTTATTTGTTTATTCCATCTGACTGAACCATGGAGGTCTAGGGGGAAAGTTCAATGCTATGTTTGGGAAATAGGACACATGGTCTTTGCTTCTGCTAACAGGAGGCTGGTAGTTGATCTCTCTGTCCTGCCACTGATGTCAAAAATAAGATTAAAAAGTGGCCCTCAAATATATCATGAAATGGCCAGCTGAAGTGTCTCCTAACTTCCCTAGAACTAAAATAGTGTGGCTTACAGCTTCACTTAAGCCTTGATGCACTGGGCAATCAGGCACTGGCTAAACTCCCCCTGCCCCAACATAACTTTAGCAGTCACCAAGGTTTCCCACCATCTAATCTGCTACTGAAAAGAAAGTTGTTATCCCCTGGTAATGCCAATGGAGTGTAAGCCTGGCCAAAAGCTGAAAGGTGGTAGATGTGCTGTGGGTGCAGCTCTGTGGGACAAATTCCTGCTGTTGAGGCACAAAGAGAAATGCAGCGACACCTTTGGAGTCCTTTTACACCTCAGTGAGAACTGAACCAGAAATGGAGCCTGTGCCTTCTGAAGAAGAAAGCTTGTTCTCCTGGGCAAGCAGCTTTAAAATCCTCTTTTCTGTTACTTTAGGAAATGATGAACCCTTGGGCACTGATCCTGTTTGGGATGGAGCAGAGACATCCCAAAGCACAACTTACCTTCTGTGGCCCTGCATCAGCGTGGACACCTTTGTGCTCTGCTCTTGAAACCTCTCCGGGAGGTCAGAAAACCACAGGCCACTCATGCTTTGAGCACCACTATTTGCCATATCAAAACTATAATGGACACTCTAGGTCAGATAAACTGCTCTTCAAGACCTCCATTCCCACTAAGGGATGGAGAGGCTTGTTTGTGGGGTGCCTGCTCTGGGGCAGGGACCGCTATGGATCCCTTCTGACTTAGGGTGATTGTTTACGGGCAGCTGGGGAGCTGCAAGATTTCCCCAGGGGTCTGGCAGCTCCAGCAGTCATGGCAGGGTATCCAGTGTGGGGAAATCAAACTGAAATGTTCATTAGATGGGAAAATAAGTAGTCTCTTCCTTTGACATAGTATGTCAGAATGGTTAGTTTTCACACCGGAGGAAGAAAACACTCACAAAATGTCGGAATTTGCAAGGAAAAGAAATGTTGAATGATCTGTGGCTTCTCTGTTTTGGGTGTGCACTGATGCCACAAAGGCCCCAGAAGATGCATCAGCCAGCTACGTGCTTCCACTTCCCTTTGGAAACACCATTGCTTTCTTAAACTTCCTCAGACCGAAGCTTTTAAGGCTTTCTCAAGGACTGCGGACCTCGCTGTGCTTGGACTTTTACCAAAGAGGTTCCTCAGGGCTGGAGGATGCAAAGAGGGCTCTCGTATTTCTTGGTCATCTTGAAAAGGGCTTGCAGCTTCATCGGCAATCCCCTCTGGAAAAGTTTAAGAGCTGTGCTGACCATGGCTATGAAAAATACCTGTGATGGCTTTCCAGCTGCCATTATGCAGCACCTGCAAGATGCATGGGTAGGGGAGACTGGGGAGGGGTCTGGAGAATTTGAGGTATGAAGAAAAGATATCCAAAGAGCAGATAAAATTGAGAGGTTTGACTTCCCAGCCCTGTATGTTTTCATTTATACCTACGCAGTATGCGTGTGTAAATATGTAAAAATTACTCTGCAAAGATTGGATCGATTAAATAATGGTCAAGGCAAGAAGGAAACGGGCCCTGCACATGAGCAGGGCAAGGGAAACTGATTTTAGGTCCATCATTTATGATATCTAACGTAAGCGCTGTGAGGTTGAATATAATGGATCTTATTCACTGGCAGTGCTCGCTTGGTACCCGTGATGTTGCGTCGGGCTGGAGCGCAGCCCCTTGGATGCGTTTGCTCTTCTAGAGCGGGACAAGAGTTAGAGGATAGCTAAACCAAGGATCTTTCCCACTCTTTGAGTGTGCATTTCCTGGTGTCCAGTGACCACCCCAAAATGGATGTAACTTCCAGCACTGTTGGCAGGCAGCTGGGAAGTCCTCAGATCTGAATGCAGTAGTGGAAACTGGAGCAGCCCCTGCTTTGGAGGAGCGTTTGATCACAAACATCATCACTGGCTTAAAAGTGGACTAAGAGAAGCTGCCCTTTGGGCTGCGATGTGTTGAGCGCTTGCAGTCCAAGGCTCTCTGGTAGTCTCTAGCTGATGTTACCAGCAAAAGCCCCATTGAGCTCAAGTGGTGCAGGACAGCGCCTGAGAGACAGATGGATCACGAGAGGCCTCTCCTATGGAAAGCTCTGGATGTCAGTGCCTTGCAGATGCTATGAAAGAATAAAGCGCAGAGCTGTAAATGGAAAAGCAGGAACACCGTGATGTAAATATATACATATATATAATGTATCTCAGCGGAAAGGCTTATCTATAAAGAAATAAGAAGCGCACAGTCGGTGTTGCCAACCTAAACTAGGCAGTTCTGGGTGCGCAGGAGAGCTGTGAAATGAACACCTGGCCAGAAGAAAAGGCCTCAGACGTGATGGCCGTTGGCCGAGCTCCAGCATGGGAATGAAGACTATAAATCTGGAAACTTTCTCACTGGTATCAGTGCCTGCATAGGGTCTCGGCAGCGTGCGTCTCCCTGGATCGTGCAGGTGTTGCTGATCCCGGGGTAGGTGGTCTGAGGCTCTCATTGTTCCTCTGACTAGGGTTGCCTTCCTCCTCCTGACAAGCCGGTCGGGGATTTATAGTGGGAGAGTGGCCCAAGAAACGCTGCTAAACCAGCGGGGAAGCTTTCCTTGAGGCGTGATCTTCATCAGAGCAGGAGAACAGAGACTGGGTGGTGAGAAGCCCTGGCTGCAGCTTGGGAAACGGCTGTTTCCATTTCCCAGCCTGTGCCACCACATGCTGGGTCCCTGCTCATCCTGCCTCGTCTTTGTGACAGCATGTGGCGGAGCTGATCCCTTGTGGAGCAGCACTGAAAAATAATAATAATGAGAAAGATTTCACCTATGCTCCTATTCTGGCTGTAGGATGAATAGGTTTATACAAGCTTGACCATCTTTTCCTTTTGGTCCGTCAGACACAGCAGCAGCCTCCTTGTGCTTCAGAGCCGGTACTTGGAACTGAGGATAAACAAAGTACAAATCATCAGCTCTAATCCACTGGTCAGAGGCGATTGAATGTATACAGTGGAACAGCTATGCCAGTTCTTCCATTCCTACTGAATCTTATGAAACTCTTACTGGATCCAGTAAGACCAGGACCAAATTATTTTTTATATGGTGGAAACTCTCTACCTGTAAAACTTCATTTAAACTTTGTTTAAAATGTCATAATTTCCTAGGCTTACCACCTTCATTTCTTGTTTTCAGACAAATATTTTGAAATGCATGCATGGTCATTCTAAGACTTGCTGTCTGTCTAGAAGGAAAAATATCTTATGCAATTTTGCAAACTCAGTTTTCGCTGCCACTTTGACTACTAACTTCAGTAGTTAAAATGGTTGGGTTGAAATATCAAATTTTCAAGTATGCCAAAAGCCAGCTGGGGATTTATCCTTCTTTCTCCTATGTAAAAAAATGAGTATAAAGTTCGTAAAGGTAACTTCAGTTCCAGGAAAACATTTGATATAATTTGCTTTACCAGCGCAGTTCCCACCCATAGGCAAATAAAAAAGAGCCTTGATGATTAATCTGCAAACAGGATGCAAGCAATCTTCATTGTTTCCATGAGTTCAGTCAGCTAAAATACTCCTAGTAAATCCTATCCCTTTATCACCCTAATCCTCTGAGTCTGGAAGAAAAATGCAAAAGCATGATGCAAATGGAAAAGCACCCTCAGCCCCTCTCCTTGTTAACAACTTGCTTTTCAACCTCACATCATCTCAGGGCATTATTTGACTTACCATTGAGCTCCCATTAGTATATGCAGAACAGACAATTCAATTTACCATCTCTAGGGTCTCGGCTGACAATTATTCCCTTGACACAAAACAAATGGTTTGGTTTTGTGTGTGTGTGTGAGCAAGATGCTTCCTACCACTGCACTTTCTCCCAGAGAATCGCTCAGTTGCTTTTTTTGTTCTGGAAACACTGACTTTTGAGTCTGGGAAATAAACCCACCCAGGCGACACTTTGCCTTGGACACACCATGGGCTGTACATCTGAAACACACTGCCCTTCTGCGAGAGATATTAGCAGCGTAAGCAGTATTCCTGTTTGCTTTATCAGTTGTACGTATCCACTGTTCTCACTAAAAAAGGCACAGGAATCAAAATCATGGAGGCTGTGTGCCAGCAAATGACTTATTATGGTTTTATCCTGGGACACAAAACTCTCCTGTGTCTTCACCTAGCAAAACCCAGCGCTGCAGCCCAGTGCTTGGTGTATCAGCAAACCTGGGTCTGTCACACAGGCACAGGGAAGCCGCTGAGGGGAGCAGGCACTGGGGTAGAGGCTCCTTCAATCGAAACTTCAGCCTGGGATCCCCAAGGGGGATGAGGAAAGGGAAGCAAGACCTGATGCTGTGCTGGGTGGGGGTTTTGCAGAGAGTTATCCGTCAGCAGCTGTTAGCCCAGACTCCTTGCAGCCGATAACAGATCTGCTCATTCAGCCTGGCCACTCATGTGTGGAAAATCAAAGAAAATGGAAATCTGTTTAGAGGGGCAGGGAGAAACCCCCACCCTTCAGTACAATCCAGGCTACCAGAAAACTGTCCTCAAGACACCACGTGTAGCACGGGAAGATTCGTGTAGCACTCCTGCTTTTAAAGGTGCCTCTGCTCGTTGAGCTGTGACATAGAAAGGCCACTCACCTCTTGCAGCAGGAAATGAGGAATAGCTGTACTTGGGCTCATGATTTCAGTTCTAGGTCAGTAGCAGTTGATAGAAATAATGATGTTTCTTGAACTCTAATAATTCATGAGCCCATACTGCCTTTAAGCAAGCTGGGGAAGGATGCAATTCCAGCCCACCTTTGTTTGGCTAACCCCGCTTTCAGTCTCTGAGTTTCAGGCACTAAAAAGCTCCCTAGTCTATAGGACTGCATGCAGCATTAAATCTGGCCATAGGAGGATTTATAGTGTTTTTTAAAAGGAAAATGAAAAAATAGAATTTTTGCATTTATGTCTAAACTGTTACAAAGTGCGTGATTCGCTCTGGCTGCCTTTAGGCTACCAAGTTTTTCTGTGCTTGGAGGTACATAGTGGCTGCAGCCAGACTCTGCGTCAGAGCAAGAATTCCTTTTTTTTTTTTTTTTTTTTTAATGTTAAGGGAACTTGGGCATATCACACAAGTCAGAGCTGCTGCGTGGTCTGAGAAATGATCAGTCTGGATGATGATGAGGCCAGGAGCCTGAAGGGATACCATGGCATATCCCAATGGGAGTTCAGACCTTGAGCCTATGGTCACCCTGGAGCAGGGGCACAACAGTTGTCTTCATGGTCCCTACAACGAACGTGCTGGTGGGAACAACGTACAAACCCAGCTTCTGTACGAGAAAATATCTGTGTTCTCCCCAAATGGGCCAGCATCAGGGAGGTGCTAGTAAGCCTGTACATCCAGAAAACAGGCTTAGACCTAGGGTGGGAATGAGCCTGGCTATGGTGAGGGTGTTTCACAGGGATCAAAAGAATTGTTGCTTTTTGGGAGGAAGATTCACTGCTATGTCCCAAAGATGTGCCTTAGACCCTACCCAATTAACTCACTAGAGAGGTCCTGCAAAAGCTGGTGGTGCTTAGCATCTTCTGTAAGAGCTTGGCACCTCCTGGGCCAGCAGTTTATAAAGTCCAGAGAGCACTCTCTGGCTGAAAGGCACTAACTATGCAAATGCAATGTGAGTCATTATCGTTATGGTCCTTTCATGTTCTTACTCAAATCACAGATGCACCTTCTGTGTCCAGCTGACCAAGCAGTATTTCTTGCATTATAGGATTCTGATTCCACTTCCATTGTTAATGTTCATTACTTTCTTGGAGAGCTACAATTTCATTATTAATACATCAGTGTAACAGAGCACAGATTACATAAATGCATTTCTGAGCATTAGTTAAATGTTAGTTTTAAGAACAAAATATGCTTCCTCTGCCAACAATATGTTCCTTCTTGGACAAATACTTTATGACTACAATTGCAAAAGTGTATGGAAAAGGCTTTTATTGTCTACAAAAATATAGCAAAGTAAGTATTTTCTTACTCTCTCCTATTTCTAAGGAAAATCAGCATTGGGAGTTTGATGGGTGGTTACCGTGAATGCTGGAATCTCTGCAATGATAATGCCACTAAATGTAAAGTAAATTTAAGAACTGCTATCTTTCTGTGAGAATCAAAGGATGAGTTCCTAGTTTCTGCTCTGTTCCACTTGCACAACCTGTGGCTGTCAGGCGGCTGTCTTTAACTTCAGTGGTCTGACTAGCCCTGTCTCAAGAGCTCATATTGTTTGAGCTGAAGAGAGCCCGCTAACTCCCCCGTAACTGAGGCCCAGGCTGAGCGGTGGAATGAGAGCGTGGTGATGACCATACTTCACGGCAGATCTAGTGGCACCAGGGTTGGCCAAGAGCTGACTTAGCTGCGGACAGATACCTGTTGCGTTGACGTGATGTCACCAAAGGATCTCTTTGGCTGCTGCTGCTGCCAGAGCTGGACTGCAGCTGCCTGCAGGACTGAGAGGCCTCAGAGCTGCTTTTGGTTGATCCTATTACAATAGCAGTTGAGTGCCTGGAGCCTCTTGGTGTGCTGATCCTCTTGGGAGGCAGGGAAGTTTCACGATGGCATCTTCACAGCTGTGAAGCCCAAGCAGAGATAGCTGGGGCCACACTATACACAACCTCCCTCTCGTTCCCAGGCAGGAGCAGGTGTCTCACCACATGCCTGGGGACTGCCTCTCTCCCTGCCATCCTGGAGGTCTGCCCAGGACAGACATGCTCTGTGGGACAGACGTGCCCTGTGCCCACAGCCAGCTGCACCAGGGCTCTGCTATCCTGCGTGGACTCCTGCTGTCGTTCTGCTCCGTTATTGTGAGTGAGACGGTCTCCGCTCTGGGTCTCGTCTCTTGAAAACGCAGCAGGAGGACTGGGCTGTTTTAGAGAAAAGCTCCTGTGCTTTAATGCTCCCCTTCACCCTGTGCTTTCATTTTTTGACCTTGAAACCAAACTCAGTGGTAATTTGGAAATCCTCTGAGCAGGAAGCCTCTTGGTCCATCCAGGGAAGCCTTGATGCTCACGCTGCTGCCCTCATCGGTTTTAGCACATCGTTTGGGGACCTGTTTAAAATGCAAGCTAGTTACGTTGTCTCCTTCATAGATATTCATGGGACTGATACTCTGGTGGATTAAATTATTTTATACACTGTAAACAGTAGGCTGATGGAGCTGAAGTGCTGAGGTCCTTTTTTAATCAGAGGCACCAGATTAACTCGCTTTTAGTCTTCCAGAAACTCACTTACTCTTAATGAGTTTACCATGATATAGGTCCACAAATTTCCTGTCTAGCTTCTTTTGGCACTCTCAGATAAAAATGCCATCTGGGAAGAAGATTTATTGGTTTTGAGATGATGTCCCTTCCTTATCACCTTGTTTTGCTGGCCCTGAGCTCATCCTAAGATAGCAGTACTTACCTAGACAGCATCGGTTTCTGTCAGACACAAATTGTGGAAAAATTAATTTAAAATACCTTGACCTTTCTACCCCAGCAAGATAGGAATTTGTTTTCTGTAGTAAAACCTGTTGCTAACATAAAATGCTTACATATATACGGATATAAATACTATGTGTACAAATAAAACCTCTGTCTGCTTTCTTGTTATGTTCTGCTCAGCTTCCACTGTAAATCCTTCCGTGACAAAACTGAAGCAGAATTGAAATTTTATATCTCCGTTTATTTTGCGGAGATGAATTTGGAGCTTTAAACAGCATCTGTTTGGTGTGCGCCAGGATGCCAATGCCAGCCGGGGGGGCGTGTTTGGCATAACTTTATTTACAGACCATTCAGCTCGACACACTTTTTCGCTATTTAATTCCATGTGTATGGCTGCCTCAGGTGGGGGGGTGGGTGCGGGAGCTGGGTGAAGCTTGGCTGAAGCACCACGGGTACTTCCGAGATATCAGGATGTTGGGGGCTTGCCCGCTCTCCGTTTCTGTGGCTTGGTGGGGCTGCAGACAACTGTAAAACATCGCCGTGTCAAGATGGCACCAGAGAAATAAGCATAAGTGCTCACTTCTGCCGGGAGGGCAGGACTCTTCCTTGTACCCAGAGATGAAGCAAAGGAGAAAAACTTGGAAAAAAAATTAAGAAGTAGCGGCTATAGAAGCTGCTAGGGCTTGCGATGTGTGTATGTGCACTTGCGCTGTGGTGAGGTGACGGGAGGACAGAGCTCATGGTTCGCCCCGTGCACTTGAGCTCTAGCAATAAGACTTGAAATTTGTTCAAGACTTTTAAAACGAAACAATCTGGTATCTTTTCATAAAGTTCCTATAGAAAATACTTTACCCAGCAGTTACGCAGAGAAGACAGAACAGAAATATATTTCTCCTGCTGTCTATATGAACTGTAGGAAGGTTATTCCTTTGTACTCAAACTTTAATATCAAGGGATGAGTGTGTCCTGGTTTTAGCTGCTTGAATTGCGTTCCTGCAGAGATCGTGGCTGTGACTTCAGAGGTGCCATTCCTTCAGCGAGTAAAGACACCTTGTAGGAAAAAATGAGTTTGTGTTTTCTGACATACATGGAGAAAGGACTCCGTGTGAATCAGGGGAGGGTGTAGCAATTTGCAAGGGTGTTCATAATATCATTTATTAATTACAATCATAGCAAATTGTAATAAGGGCTCTATAGTTTACCCAAATCTGCTTCATTGCTCATGGCCGACTGAACTTGGAGGGATATTATGACTGGGAGTAAAAAACAAGCTCTGCTGGATTTACTAAAAAAAAAAACATTTAAAGATTGTATGCGCTTTAAAATGGTGAAATTACTCTTGTGGCAATGCAACCACACATTGCACAGAAGCAGAAGGCTGTTTTGAGGAACATATGTGGAATGTGAAGTGGAAATGGTGTTTGTTCAAAATATCTCTTAAAATCATTGCCCTACTTCCCCTGCAATTGTGCTTTATTCCCATATGTTGATGTCACCTCACGTTCCTCGCAGCACAATGTTCCTCTGATGTAGGAAACTGCAGGTTAATTGGTTTCAAGGAATGACTTTACAATGATTTTTCTTTCCTCTGAGTCTTCGTAGCTGGAGGGAAGGCAGCTGATACACAAGCAGATTTCATTTTTGCTCTAGCTCTCTGTAACATTTTCGTGCTTAACGATCTTGTCTCTTCTTCAGCGCTGTGTTTTTACCACAGTGTCCTAATCCAACCACTGATCTCACTTTCACTTAGCGTCTGAGCTCCGATGAGCTGTCAACACTTGATGCTGTCCCTTTCGCTTCTTAGACTCCCATTGAAGACTGGAGTATTTGACTCTCTCGGTGGCTTTAGACATCGGCTAGAGAGATTTTTGCAGGACTCTCTTAGATGAGTATTTTGTATTTGTTGCCCTGGTAATGGAAGATGTGAGCGCCACATTGCTTCTATCCCAGCTTTCACAAGGGAAGTTATCATCATGTCAAATTACAGCTGCTGACTCCTGCCAGACAATCCCCTGCCTTATCTTATCTATCTACATTTTTTAATGCCATGCTCATCATCTTGGCATCTAAATGCCTTAAAAGTTTTCCATTGCTTCAGAGGAAAGACACATTTATGGGTGTGTTTGTGGAAAACTTTCCCCGGTTCTGGTTATTCCCTCGATCTGTGTGAACAAGGGTGATAAAGGTTAAAGTGAAATAGCGCTGGAAAAGTGACCTTCCAGTGCAACAACCTTTTACTCGACAAACCTGATCCTTGTTGATATTTTGTCCGAAATATGTCATGCGGCTTTCCTTTCTGGTTACATTTAGGGATTAGCTGGATTCTGCAGCGCTTCTGGCAGCGGCGGTGGAGTGAGCAAGCAAGCACTGACATAAGCCCATGCTCTGCTCCGGTTCATGCTCTTACAGTATTAATCTGCTGTCTTCAGCTGACCGTGATCTCGGGTCTGCTTTGAAGCATTTGAGGCTTTTTGGTTGCCAAGTAAATGGTACATTCCTTGGAAATACAATGGTTTGGCTTCTGCATTCGAGTTTCACTTTGCAGTATGCCTTGTAAGAAAACCTGCTGTAAAGGCTGGTGCGTGTTAAATAAGGCAATTTAAACTGGGAATTGCCGAGACGGCAAGAAGCCCACCAGGGATTTCTTCTTCATTAGTCACATTTCTGAGCAAGACCATCATTTATGTCTCATAAATGTTCTGGGATGTCAGCTGTACCCTTTCGCTGTCTATTTTTCAACCTGAACCAAAAAGCGTGAGAACTTAATATAAAAATTGATGCGTATGTGTGTATGTAGACGTGTTGCTGCATGTGTGAGTGCTGCCGGCGCACTTCCTGGAGCAGATCTGCATTACTAGCTGTTTTACTGTCCTCATCTGACTCCTGTTCCTCAGTCCCCAGAGGTCTGGTCTGGATATAGCCACCCAGCTGATGCCAGAGACCAAAGGATCATTTCCCAAGCGCTGCCTCTGTGACACCTCTCAGCTTTCAGGTTCCTGGTACAGCTCCTGGGATATCCAATCTTGCCCACGCACTGGCTGTAGCTGCTACTCAGCCTTTCCTCGAGATTTATGCTGTTGGGTCGTGCTGGGCATATTGGCTGCCCAGCTCAGCGGTAGGCAGCAGGCTGTGAGTGCTTTGATCATCTCCTCAAGTCACAGCTGAGCCACTGAGATCCCGATATGATCTGACAGCTCTCCGTGTTTTCACCCCTTAACCCAGAGCGGTGTTTGCAAAGTTAGCTTGCCAAAAGTAAGATTTTGTCGTTTTATGACTTGCAGCCATCTACACCTGAGCCTATTTTCAGGTGACTGTGACGTTATTTCCAGAGGTTTTCTATCAGCTAGGGAGGGTGATGCTTGCACTCTTTGCTGTGGGGAGGGGGCAGGCCAGAGGAGTAGATATTTCAAAGACACTTTACTATTCCTTCCTGCTGGCTTAGAGATTTCAAAGCAAATGGTAGTAGTAAATGCAGATTCCCAAGTCGAAAGGAATCGCTGTCTCGCAGTTAGTTCTTCCATCTTGCTAAATCTGAAGCTGAGGAGGATAGAGGTGTCTTGGTGCCAATGAAAACATTATTCTAACTCACTTAACATCTTACTTTGCCATATTGTAGATTTTCTTTCCTGCATGTTAGCGTAACAGAACTTGCAAACAATTCTGGTGTTTCATCCACAGATCTTTGCGCTGTCAAAAATCAGCTTGTTCTTCTGACACGCTCAAAAAGAAAAAAAATCACAACAAAAGACAAGGGGAAAAAAGTTTAATTTGCCTTGCAGGCTGTACTTCATCCCACTCAAACGTAGTCAGCATAAAGCAAATAAACTGCAGGCATGTGGGTTCTGCTGCTGGAGCTGGTGTGCTGCCTTTGATCTTGAAAAAAAGTATGAACCTTCTGGATCTGACTCAGCAAGGTTCTCCTTCATGCGCCTAATAAAAAGCATGCAAGCTCCCCTGTTGAAGTCAACATGATGATCCATATGCCTAACTTTAAGCACATGCTTAAGTGTCCTGCTGAACGTGTTAATGAAGGGAGGTTTCCATCTCTCTTGGACAACGTTGCTTAGGCTTCCACTGAGCTGTGCTACAGCAACAGCACAAGTTGAGAGGAAACAGAGGGGAAGAGACATATTTAACCCAGGTCCTCCTTCAGCAGCCAGTTTTCTTACAATTTAAGGCACAGTTGCTAAAGACTGTGTGATTGGCTTTGCTGCGTGCTGAAAGATTGCTTCCTCCAAGCTTGTGCTCTAATTTCCTGCCTTGTAATTAGCTCTTCCACATGGTTACCCCAATGTGCACAGCATGCAGTCATATGATGAGCTTATGCCACTGGACATCCTCAGCGGGCAGAATCACAAGGCAGCGTGTTAAATCCTGCCCTCGAGATCTGCGGGACCCTAACGCAGGCTGACGGCAGCGGAGGGGGCTGGCTGTTGAGAAATGACCCCTGAGTGCGGGGACTTGGCTGAATTTGGACAGAAAGGGATTACTCCAGTCGGAGAGGCAAGAGGCACTCCTAATTGCAGTAGCAGTGTTGTCAGACGGTTGTGTTTTTTGAGAAGCGCAGTGCCTCGCCTGTGCTTGGCGGGCTGCAGCAGGTACAGCAGCCTGGGGGAAGGCAGTCCCACTCAGAGCTGCTGGCCCTGGCACCCGTTATGCGGAGGCTTCCGCAGCCGTCTGCACTGAAGCATCCTCTCCCTCTAATCTCAAGGGGAAAAAGGAAAGGAGAAGAATCCAGTGCTTGGAGTGGCGTCTGAGCAGCTTGCACTGGGAAATCAGATTCCCCCATGCAGGTTTGTCCTCCAAAGAAGTGTAGAGACACTGCTGTATCCTTCCAGGCAGCTCCAGCCTTGCGCAGGGACCACCACCACCAGGCATCCTCCCATGACTGCTCGCTGCTCAGCCTCCCTGCTGGTGTGGCTGGCCCCAAAGCTGAGGAGGGGGCAGCTGCAATTCCCAACCTCCCAGCTCTCAAAAGGCACTGGGCAGCACTGACTTGCCTCTCCATTATGTCTCAAGGGCCAGGTTTTCATACAGTGCGAATCGGCACCTGTCTGCTTAGGTCCATGGATGGCACCTGAGAAGCTGAAGAGAAGTGGCAGGAGAAATAATGGGGGATATGCCACGGTTTTGTCAAATCTGTCTTGGGCTGAGCTACGTAGCTTTCCCCGCACCAAGGGACACCGGACTGAAATGGGTGGTGTTTGACTCCAGGTTTCACAAAGCAACATTTTCCCTTTCTTTGCGTACCTGAGGTTCCCAATTAAAATCTTAACCTGTGGTGACATATGTAATTTCATCGAATCTCTTCCTTTAGATGCCAAGGATACTTTTGTGCTATTTTCTGTTTTATGAGGTTTTATTTTAAAACCTCTTTTTTTTTTTTCAAAGCAGTGTTTGGTATCTTGTTGCTTTCATGTCAAAACAACTGGGAGCAAGGTGACCTGAACTCTTTTCCAGAGCCATGGTAACAAGAGAGCTGATAAACACAAACAAGGTCAATCCCAAACTTTCAAATGCTGTCAGATCAGCCTCCTGATGAGAAAAACGAAGAGATGAGAGAAAATCTACTTGAAAGCACCAAACTTGATACGGTAAAGCATCTCATGGTGTTAGTTAAAACTATTTAAAGCATTTCCAATATGATTTACAAACTATTGCTTGAGGGTTAGGTACTTGTGGACGGATGAAAGTTATCTTTAAAGATTTTTCTGCAACAGGAGACTTGTGCTGCAATAGGCAGCTGTTCTGGCTCTTCAAAGCAACCCATGGTCCTTCCAAGTCGTGTTTACTCAAGAGTCATCCATGACCAAAACTGATACCTCCCATCAACAGCAAATGCCTGATTTTAGCCCTGTAGATTGTTGAGAGAGTGGGCCATGAATCGTGTCCCCTCGCTCGTGCCGCATGTTGTGGTCCCACTAGGGGCTGTTCAAAGCATCTGCTCTCCTGAGGACTGGCTGTGAACCTCCAGCTTGCAGAAGCACTGTGCAACGCTGCAAGCCCTGGTGGAGTGAGGACGGCGATCGGGCCTGGGGCTTGCAGCTCCCCTGGCTGAGGATGGCTCTGTGAGCTTCACAGCTGCTGGGACAGGGGGGCCTGAGTGGGCATCCCACAGAGGTGTTGGTGGGGGAGCGTCAACTTAGGTTGGACCCTCTTCTTCCTCTCACTTCCAAATGTGGCGATCCTTGTCTTTTCCTGAGCATGACCTGTGCCCTGGAGTACCTAATGGGTCATTCTGAGTCGCAGGGAAGGAGTCTCAGAGGCACACCATGTTAAAGGATGGGCGCAACTCCTTGCCAGCAAGCAGCAGCAGTCTTCCTCTTGTCTTGCCTTTCCCCCACAACCAGGGTGCAAGGACAGCTCCTTCTCTTTCTGCGTTTCCAGCCCTGGTCACCTAGCTCTGCATATTTCTCACATGTTCAAGTATGACGCTTCTCTGATGACAACCCCCACAGAGAAAATACCTCCCTCCCCCCCAAGTTGTTGCTCTTCTTGTGTCCTCTGCTCAGGGTATTTGTTTGCAGAGAGCTTGCATTAACACTCCATGCTGCCTTAGACTAAGCAGACTAATAGACTCTTTCAACACCTCCGTCGCACTGCCTGCTGTGGTAATCATTCAGCGGTCATGGCTCCCTGCAAACAGCAGCACTGAACTCGCCATTCAATTACCAGTTTATTATTCTAAGACGTCTGGGGAGCTGAGTGGTGATAGTCATATGCCAATACGGCTGTGGACTGCTTGTGAAGTTCCTCGTGGGACACGGAGAGCAAAGCCAGGGGTCCGAGCAGTTCTCTTAGGCTGGTGACTGACAGCATCTGACATAGGCTTAAAATAACCCACCCCAGAAAAGAAAACACGGCAGCCTCCGAACGAAGAATTCCTAATACGTGAAAGCTGAGCTCAGAGGTGGGTGCCTGCATTTGGGAGTCAAGGTCGAGGCGTGTTGACCCGCCAGAAAGCCCTGCATTTGGCGGTGCTGGGTCAGCACGCTCGCAGGCAAGTCCTTCCAGTACTTAAGAACTTGATTGCTTTGGGGTTTCAGGAAGCCACCATGAAACACCCCTGCTCCCCCCCCCCCTTTTTTTTTTTCTGAAATTCAGAAATGAAGCGAGAACTGATCCTCACCTTGGGCTGATGAAAGCTGAGTCCTTCCTGGTGCTGACACAGCAGCCTCTGGCTAGAGAGGGTCTCACGCTGTAGCACTTGTTCTGGGCTGGTTCCCGCAGCGATCCTTGGAGGAAAGCTGGGGCACAGAGACTGAAATAACAAGAACCAATCATCATGAAAACACATCTGCTGGGTTCCGAGTGTGTACGCTTTGTGAAGTGTGACTCCTATTACCGGCTATTAAAGAAAGCTCGAACTCTTCTACATGGCTGGAAAAATGAGCTCCCTTGAAATACTCAGTTATGCCAAGAACAAATAAAGACATAGCGAATTTCTCTGTGGCTCCAGAAATTTGAGGAAGTATCCAAAAACTTTATCCGCTCATTCCACAGTGTCCATACTAAACAATTTACCTTCTTAAGATTGGGTTGTCAAACAAGAATCGCTTCTACATTTTTTCCATTCACTAAGTAACTTCCTCAACTATGGGTTGTTTTTTTTCCCTTTGGCTTCTGCTCCCTGGTCTCTCTCTTGTCTTCAATTCAGTATATTCCAAATGCGTGCTGAGTGTGTCCGTGCTAGCTTAGCAAGTGGAAGGACGTCTTGGAAATTGTCTTCTGAGCTGGTAAAATCCAAAGCAAGACATTGTTGCTTCTATTGGCCAAGATGCAGAATCAGTCCTCCTCTTAGCAGGAAAGCATCCAAGAGATAAGGAAGTTAGATCAGACGGGTGTGTGCATTTTAACCCGAAACCCTGCTTACGCGATTATGCCTCATTCCTTCTTATTGCTGGTTTGTGAAAAGGATGAACCTACCTGCAGTAAAATCCTACTGGGAGCTCGCTCATTCCAAATTTCTCTCTTGTGCAGTGTAAGCATTAGAAATAATTCTCTCCTGGGACAGCTTGGCATCAGAAGCTTATTTTGTGTGGTGGGGGTTGGTGCCAGCCCCGGTGTGTGACAAGCCTGTTGGTGGAGTGTGTACGTTTTACCTGTCAACAATCGGCATGCTAGGTTTGGGATAGCTGAAAAAAAGAGGAACAGGAGTTTCAGAATCTGACTGGGGAAATATTTTTTCATCCCTTCATATTTCAGAAATCCCTGATGCCAAGATTTTGGTTTGGGAGCAGAGCTGTGTCTGTACGGCAGCAAGCGCAGTGCTGCATAGGGTGGAGGCGGAAGAAGGAGCAGCGGCAGGAGGAGAGGGGAGGTGGGGAATGGCTGTTGTGACAGGGGGTTAAGGATAATGAAGGATCTGCTGATTGCAGGAGTCTACTGACTTAGAGAAATGATGGGGATAAAGCAAAGGGGGGTAAAAGAAAGGTCTGTGGAAAGGGAAAAGATTTAATTAGTGTTGTCTGAGAGAAAGGAAGAGGAACATGAGAGCCAGAGCAGATAAAGATGATTAGAAAGCAATGCCTAAAGATCTTCAGGTTCACAGAGTCCAGGTTTCCTCAGTGCTTCCTGACTCCAGTTCTGCCCTGGGCATCTTAGGAGGTGCTGAGGATTTGGCTGGTGGCACCATGGCTCTGTTGCGCGCTGGTAGGAGGGGCAAGTTCCCATCTCACAGGAACGTGGAGCCAGTAGGGTTGTCTGGCACCATTTTTGAACATGTGCATCCAGGTACAAACCAAGCACCATGATGTCAATGAGCTGGCTTCCTACCTCAAGTAAAGCATTGCTGCATTTGGAGGTTTTAGCTCTCTGAAAATACAGATCTTTACCTCAGATCTCCCTGTGTATACATTTTAGATGTTTCTATGGGGAAAAAGCCTAAAGATGTTAGGCACCCACCCCCCATCTTGATTCATGCCTAGTTTAAAAAACCTATTGAAAAATACGATCTTTATTAAGCATCCCATTCTTGTTCTGTTTCAGCGGAACTTTGCTTTGTGAGTAGGTTTGGATGTGTCGGGCAGATGGTTGACTGAGTAGCATTTCCTCCTCAAAAACCAGGATAGGTATATGTCTACAATGAATGTTTTGTTTGTAAAATCTTGAAAAAAAGGAAAAAAAAAATCTTCCTTGCTACACAGTGAGAGTGCGTTAGTGGGAATATGAGTATATCCATCATTTTCATTGAAGCTGTCCACTTACGTGCACACACCTCTCTGTTTAAGTGGTCTTACTAATATGTAGAAGAGGACACGTGCAAAACTATACATAGAAGCAACCTTAATGCACAAGCATACTTCCAGTGACCTCAGTAGGAGATCTGCTCCATACTGAACAAACCCTTTGGGAACCACAGTGGCAGCGGTACTTTCCGCTCTGCAAGCAGAGATGTAAACTGGTGAGAGCGTGGCTGGCTCTGCAGCCTTCGCAGAGCCTAACGCGAATCGCTGTTTTGAATTGCGGATGTCACAACATGCACTCACTGCATTTGTTCAGCAGTACCGCCTAATAGCACGGTGCTCATGAAGTAATGTGTTTTCCTTTTAGGGCTCTGGCAGGAAATCCACGCTTGGCGTGCTCTACGTCTGACTGCCGATCCCATTATTTTATGTAGAAACAGGGCTGGAGTCCCAGGTTACTCCTGGCATGGCAATGAAGTCAACCACACGCACAAAGGCAGAGGTTTGGGCCATATTCAGAAGGTGTGGGGTGCATGATGAGGTTGGATGACGCTTTGGGCAACCCAGTCTAGTGCAGGGTGTCCCAGGGGGGTTGGAACTAGATGGTCTTTGAGGTCCCTTCCAACCCAAACCAGTCTTTGATTCAATCCATAATGCTATCCCCCTCATTTGTATTTCACTGGGGTTTGGATGGCTGCAAAAGCAACAGGTTTCCTTCATGTGTTGGAAAGGTACCTTTGGAGTATTACAGTTTAGCAGACTATTTGAATTGCTTTTTCACCTTGTGTTATCTGGAAAGCTGCAGAATGAATCCCTGAAGCAAGATGTGCGTGTCCAGTCTCCACCCGCTCTTCCTCCTCCCTGCTTAGGCACTCTTGTTTGCGCAAGGAGCAGCCCGCACGGTGCGTCTGTGCATGCAACTCCCTCGTCTCTGGTGGAATTACACCCTGGGATGAATTTGGCTCATTGCGCTTGCTTGGAAGGACCCAAAGGGTAGCTCATATCGCATCTCGTGGCTACTACCTTTGGCCAATATTAATAGTGATTCTTGCACGGTCAGCAAATTCTTCAGGAGGAAAGAATCTGCCCTTAGTCCACATGCATATTACAAAGGATATTTTCAGCAGTGTGCAGCTGTAATCAGCGGAGCTCAGCTTGGCAATTTTAATCCCCTGCTGTCTAGTTTGGGGCTGCTTGTTATGCAGCCAGCATTCACTCAACATAATGGTTGCTACCTGCCAATGTGCTTTGAGGGATATTGTTAGCATTAAATTTGCCATTTACATTTTCATGTTTGACATAATTGAGGAATGAATGCTCTTATGAAAATTAAACTTGTGGTCCTCCTGGACTACTGTAACCCTGTTAAAATGTAATGCGATTCTTGATGCGTCTTCTTTAGGTTTTTATTAAATAGAATATCCGTATGACTAATTCCCCTGGCCTAAATGTAGGCTGGGAAGGAGCATTATTGATAGGGCTGAGCACAAATGGCCCTCTATACTCAGCCTCTAATGGCCTAATAATGCATTATACTTGAATCAGAAATACTTTGAGTTGTAGTGCTTATTGCCATTATTGAAAACACCTGGATGCTCCATTCATCAAGGTTACATCAAAATGGGCCCATTTGTTTATTAGTCTGTCAGTAAACATCTTTATTTAGTTTCATGTTCCTCTGCTCTCAGTCACATCAGAGAGGACAAGACCATGTAGTGTATCTTTCTGTGGTTTGCCGTTATTAGTTTTCCCTGAAAAAGAAAGATAATGAAAAGTTTGGATGGCTTCATAAAGAAAACATTTTTCTTGGGCATTGTTAATTTTTTTTCCCTTTCTCTTTTAGAAGAAGAGGTTAAAGAGAAGCCATTGGGTACATAGTCAGGATGACCAAATTGCAGAAATGAGCAGATTTGCCAGACTGAGGTTGTTCTCTGCCCAGTGGGGTTTGCTGTGTGGGGGATGAGGATGCTCTGGGACGGGTATGGCTGCTGGGCAGCACCGGCGTTCACGGCCAGGCATCTCACAGCAGGGAACCTGTGCCCAGGTAGGCGTGTTATAGGATTGAAGCCACGACATATCTCTGTAGTTCTGTCCAAAGGCATCCTACTTCATTGTAAACGTGTTGCTTAATTGCTTTTGTCCCTCTTCCTTCCCCCACTGGCAAAAGGATGAATTAATTTGTTTGCCAAGTGCTTTCAGGCCATCTAGGGCTGAGGAAGGTAGTTCCAGTTTTCTAGCTAATGAGGAAAAAGATCTTGAAGTATTTTGGCCCTGCAAACCCCCATCTCTCACAGGCTAGCTGAAATATTTTTTCTTTGTCAGCAAATGTTAGCTCTGACTATTTATTGAGATTTTCTTCTGAAAGAGAAAACTTTATATGTGACATTTTTGATTGTCATTTCAAAACATTGAAAAGATCAACATTTGAGAGTCAAATGTTTCCTTTTTTATTTTTTTTTTACAGTATTTTGTTTTGACGTTTCCCAGTCAAAATTCTTCAGAATCTGCAGTTCTGTGGAGATTGAAGCTGGAAATCTGACACAGAGCAGACAGCTCCAGCACCGCTTTGGATGTGAACCAAGCTCCAGCTGAACCAGAGCTTTCCTTAGCGCAGGCTGGACAAGAAATGCATTATTCTTGAGAATCCTGCGTCGCTCAGTTTGTGATGCCAGCCATGAAGCACCACTACAGCTTGTACAACTTTCCTGCACCATCGGTGGTCAGATGAACAGAGCCAAAGTTCTGGGGGCAGAGGAATGGAGAAGGTCCCTGTTACAGCATGTGTGGGTCAGTGGGTGACATGAAACATTGGAAGGCAGGGCTCCTGCAGGTTTACCTGCATTCATTTTCCAAGTAGTTTGAAGAATATGGGTGACCTGAATGAGAGTCACACCAGGGACTGGCTAGAAAGTGAGTGAGTCTTAATTTCTGAATTTGCTGCCCTTGCCATCCTAGAGGGCCATCAAGGAAAAGAGTAAATATTTCTGCGGTCTGCTTGCAGGTGGTTTGCTGCTAATACAGCTCGACGTGTGAGTGCACTAGTTCTGGATCATGTACGTGCTGCTGGTAGCAAAGAATTGCTGCAGTTGATATTTGAGGTATTCAGAAATACCAGGGCAGGTTAGTGGCTTTTTTGATGCTTAAAAACCATCAGGTTTGTGCTGGCAAGGACAACTTTCCTGTCCTCCTCACCCGGGGGCTCTTCAGACCCGCAAAGAGGGCAACACTGTAAAAGTGAACCTCAACTTCAGCCTGTTGCTTGTGGTGCGTTCCCCATTGCATCCCCCTTCAGTGAGAGACCAGAAACCAGCTTTGTGGGGGGATGAAAGCTGCACTTAGATGGGATTTGCACTGAAATACGCCATGGTGCAGTCCTCTGATGGCTTGGGGCACAGCTGTCTGAAGTAGGGCACTGGCAGTTAGCAAAACTGTTTGGCAATTTTGTCAATATCTCTTTGAATCACTTCCCTTCCTGGTTTGGGGAGGGGAAGGAGTAATAGTGTTTTTCCCTCTCACTGGGAAATATTGATGTGTTTATGGCAGCAAATAAGAGCAACGTTGAGCTGGAAAAGACCAATGCTGCGTTTCATATAGGGTTTGGAGTTGCATATGAGCTAAGGCATTGGCCACGGTTCAGGGAATAAAAGAAGCATGGGGTTTGCATACTCGAAGAAGTGGAAATCATAACCCAGATTAGGTCATACAGATGTGGGTCAATTTCAGTCTGAGGTGGGGAATGCTTGCAACCTGGATGGTGTTTGTTGGTATTACCAAAATAAACAGGAATGCCCTCTTACGCCTTCTTGAACTTGCTGTACAGAGCTTCTGGAGAACTGTTGCGGACCTAATTCCTCTCCACAGACGACTCCTGCTTCATGTCCATCCAACTTGAATTCTGGCAAGATGCGTTTCCTAGAGGGTCTCAGTCTTTCGTTGCAGTATGCTTTGTTTTTCCTGAAGTGTTGGGGGGTACAGCACAGAGCAGGCTGAGCAGCAAGACGGCGTATGCATTATGGAATAATTTGGACAGTCTACAACTGATCCTAGTGCATTTGTGCTATTGTTTTATTTTGCAATATGTATAATTTTGTTTAGAGCATGGGAAGAAAATTAGAAATTGAAACACTATAATCCTTAAAAGGAAAGAAAAACCTTGCTCTGAACTATAGCAAAAAAAAATTGTATTAGTATTGGCTTCCTCACTGCTCACATCTATTGAGTTTCTTCGATTATTAAGAGGAGCAGTGGATATTTGCAAACTAATTAGTCTCTAAATCAATCTTCTTGTACAGCCGTTCAGGATCAGTGAGCATAAGTTCATGATGTTGGAAGAGAGAATGATATGGCAAAATATGAGGCAAGTGATGCCACAGAGCAGTAAACAGATCTGAAACACCCGCTATCAATTACTGGTATTTTGACAGTGATCAGTTTGGTGGGCAAGATTTGGAGACAGGAGGAAAGGAGTTTAGAGATCTTCAACCACAAGTGGGAGAATGTCGCTGAGAGTAAATTAGTGTTCATATTTAAAGACAGAGGAAGGCTGCATATTAATAGAAAAGTGGCGTGAAGATCTCTGATTCAGAGCCAGCCTTGCAAATATTGTGAGCACCTGAGCCAGAATTCCCATGTCCCACTGCAGGCTTGACTTACAGTAAGGCTCGGCTTAGTCACTGAGGTAAGAAAAAGGACTCTAATGCTTCTGCATGCAAAGTCCTGCCAGCTTCTCTAATTTGAAGGTACTTGAAAATATGTAAGATCCTCAGGTTCTAATCTAGAAGTTCTCAGATATGTGAAAATTGTTTCTGGATATGTGGAAAGGGACATAAAGCTATTGGAGAGTGTCCAAAGGAGGGCAACAAAGGTGATGAAGGGTCTAGAGGGGAAGCTGTATGAGGAGAGGCTGAAGTCCCTTGGTTTGTTCAGCCTGGAGAAGAGGAGACTGAGAGGACACCTCATGGCGGCCTGCAGCTTCCTCATGAGGGGGAGCGAAGGGGCAGGCGCTGATCTCCTCCCTCTAGTGACCAGCGATAGAACCTGAGGAATGACATGAAGCTGCGACAGAGGAAGTTTAGGCTGGAGATCAGGAAAAGGTTCTTCACCGAGAGGGTGGTCGGGCACTGGAACAGGCTCCCCAGGGAAGTGGTCACCGCACCGAGCTTGGCTGAGTTCAAGCAGTGCCTGGACAATGCTCTCAGTCATCTGCTCTGATTGGGCTGGTCCTGTGTGGAGCCAGGAGTTGGACTTGATGATCCTTATGGGTCCCTTCCAACTTGGGATGTTCTATGGTGCTATGAAATACACATTGGTCTGAGAGATAGAAACAACCTAAACCTGAGCAGACCACGTGAATTATTTTTTTTTTTACCCTCATATGCACACAGAAACTGGGCAGGCTGCTTACAGTTAACTGTCCAAGATGCAGACCCTGGAGAATCTGGTCTCCTGCTTGTTTGTATTCAAGCTAGTAGTGAAGCACCCAGGAAGCTGGCGGTAGGAACTTCCTGGCTCAGGGTTGTAGGGAGGTCTGTTTTCCAGCTGGGATTCCCAGCCTGGCGCTGCTTCCTGTGAGTCAATACCTGTGCTTTTGGTACGATGCTTTCTTCTAGCTTTATTGACTGATCTGGCTGGTGATAAAGCTGCACAATTCACACCCATGTGTCAGGAGAAGGTCAGAACATGCAGCTTATAAGGTTTCTAGGGTCAGTTGTCCCCTGCTTTTGACTAGCAGAAGAGCACCCCACACCCGCTGAACTGGAAGGAAAGCAGGGCTGTGACCTGGTGGTCTGTGCTGGCTGCCGAGGACTCCTTAGGTTAAACAAGCGCTGGATGAAAAGCAGACACTTCACTACCACCTCCCTGCTGGTTGTGCTCTGCAAGGAAGCCATGGCCTGGGCTGTTCCTTGCCAGAGCCTCATCTGCGAGGCGTGGGCTGCAAGTGGACAGAGGAAAACTTGCAAGGCATCCTTGTGTTTTGGTGTGCCTGAGGATGGGGGTGGGGGAAGCCAAATCCCCCCTCTGCCAGAGGTTTTGGGCAGAAGAGTTACTGTATGTCTTGATGCTCTAAGCCCAAGAGAAGCGTGAGGCAAGCAGACTGACTTAAATCTTCGTGACAGAGGTTAAGGCTGATGTGTGTTTTACCTGTCATTTGTGATGGGCTCCAAACCCACCTTTGATCAGTGATTTCAGCCCAGGCGGTGCGAGATAACCAGGGAAAGACGCTCCAGGAAGGCGAAGGTGGGTCTCAGACGCGTCGCTTTGGTACCCAGGTTCTGCTAAACCCACGGGAGCCTTCCGGCAGCGGCTATCTAACTCGCCAGGAAGCCTAAGGCATCGGCCGGGGGCCTTTCGCTGACATTTTGCCGCCGCCATCACTAGGTGGTGCTAACAGACAGGCGGAGNGGGAAAAACAAACCAAAAACAAAACCAAACCAAACAAAAGCGGCTGTGGCACTACTTGATCAAATCAAACTTGAGTAAATGAGAGTTTTAAAAATTGCTTTTCCTTCACTTATCTCGGGCTGGAAGGCATCTGGTTTGTCACAGGCAATTGTAGTGAATACAATTAAAATTGATTGAGTGCAAATGTTTTAATTGTATAATGTTTTTTCATTGATGGTCTCAATCAACTAATTTAATTAGAGATAATGGGGACATGTTTGGGGACATTTAAGACCCATTGTGCCATAATGGGTTCAAAATGTCTGAGCAGAACCAAATCGCGGGGGTTCGCTGGCCGTGCTCCCTCTAGGCAAAGCCTTGGAGGTGCTCCCCTGGCAGTCTCCCCCTGCCTTTCCCTCAGCTGCCAGAGCACGGCACAGCCAGGCTGCCAGCAGAGGACTGGGCGCAGCGCTGCCAGGCGGGAGCTCAAAGGCTTCCACATGCCCTTCACCGCCATGGTGGTGCTGGGGGTGCTGCAGGACAGCCCGGCCTGTGTGGGACTGAGCGAGCTGCAGGGTGCAGCACTCTGAGGCCTGGGCCTTCGGGAAGCTCCTGGCCAGAGGCAGGGGGCACGGGGAACCAGCCCTTTGGCTGTTGGGGTCTGGAGGCTGCTTTAATTTGAAGTAAAGTACCCCTACCCCAAAAGAAAGGTGAAGAGGAGGGTGGGTGCAGTGCCTCTCTTGCCTCCTCCCTGAGCATAGGGTACAGCCGGAAGGGGAGAAGAGCTGAGGGTGCCTCCCACCCCAGGATGAACACAGGGCATACTGCACCCACTGGTGTGCTCCTGGCACAGTGATGAGGCAAGAGGGATACCCATGTGTGCCTGTACTTCACGTGCACCTGGTGGCAGTCTCTCTTCCAGCTCCCTCAGAACTTCATTAAAGTTTAGCTCTGTTCCTCCCCATGTCATTTTACTTACACGCCCCATCATCTGTGGCCCCAAGCCATGGGACTTCCTGTCCAACCTCCTCCTGCTCTGGCCGTCCACAGCTCAGGGCCAGAGAGCTCAAGGTAGGATCTGTTCTGGCACCCAGGGGACCCACTACCATATCCTCGTCTGAACGTGACTTTTAATACGAAATATTGACACTTCTTCCACTTGTTCTCTCAGCTTCCCACTATTTTCAACTCACATTTTTGGGGGGAGTTGTTTTTGGGGTGTGGGGTTTTTTGGTTTTGGGGTTTTGGGTTTTTTTTTGATTTTTTGTTTGAGTTGGCTGAGGTTTCTGTGTATTTAGTAATCTGTGGTGGACTTTTTTCCCTACTGTATGCACGAGCATTAAACCATTATATATTCTTATTATTTTCTAGGACAAACTATAGTTCAAGGTTGGAAATCTACAGTAGGCGCAATTGTCTGCAAGAAAGACTGAGGCTGGGCAAAGAAAAATAAGGCATTAAAACAATAAGTCCCATTGCTATGGATTTTCTATAATATTACTGAAAATAATATAATATTATACAGTAATAGTAGTAAAATTGTGTGAAACATCTTTCTCGTGGGACAATCCATTTTGCAGCCCTCAGTTTCCTTTGGCAGCCCCTTTCCAGCCCCACACTAGCTGTTGCCCTGGACTTTCTGTCAGCCCAAACCCCAGGCTTATTCACAAGCCAGGACTCACTGAGACAAAGGAGACTGCCAGAATGAGCCCTTAATTATTTTTTTGAGATAGTTTTGCAAGCACTCCAGCACCGTTGCTACTAGTTTACTCACTAGGAGCCCTAACCCTAACCCTCAACTGCCCACAGGCCAGGGACTGTGCTTCATCCCAAGACCTCCCTGTGTCTTGGATGAAGATCCTAACCTCAGCCCCTTCCTTTCTTTTGCGTGTCCTTTATGTTCCCTCCCTCCCCAGACTGCAGCTACAGGTTTTAACATTCCTTCCTCTTGCACCCAAGCCCATGTTGGTTTATTTAGCAGCATTCTATGAAAACCCCTTCAAATATACTGGGGCTTTTTTCTCCTAGGAAAGAGTAATGGAAGACCGATGATTATCCAGTTTGGAGATATCTTGCTAGGTTGTGCCTTGGTGAAGACACTGCCTTTTCTAAAGCAGATTGTTTGTTCTAATGCACTGCTTATTATCTAGCAGCTAAGCTAAAATTTGGTTAGAGTAGAGAGGAAGTGAATTAGCCAGCTAGTAAACGTGGCAAGAATAAGCCAAGCTCTCCCATATGAAGACCGAAACATCCAGCAGAGCTTTTGGGGTGGCCTGAAGCATTCAGGAGATGTGTGTGACCCAGTGTCGGTCAGCAGCACGGTGGCTTCCAGCAGTGACGATTCAGCAGTCTGCCTTCTGGTTTCATCTCCTTTGGGTTAGTCATAAATCTTAGTGACCTGTGAGGAGAAAACTAGAGAGAAGTGCACCACATTAGCAGCTGAGGACAGAAAATCAATATGAAGTCCTAGTATACTGGCAATCGAGTAACTGGCTAGAAATATAATATTTTTTCCTTGGTGCTCTCTGAAAATGTTGAGGTTAGAATAAACTCTGAGAGCAGACTATGAAAATAATGGGGGAGAGAAGCTCCAGCAGACGAAAGTGGTGCTGTGATTTGAATGTCTCTACTGTGATTTGAATGTATCTACTTATGTAGGCTGATCTAAATATGATCTACATATCTGACCAATAAATAGCATGGCTTTTGTATAAATTAAGACTATATTCACTGGAGACGAACACATAAAACTTGAGTTGCTTCAGAGAATTCCTCAATCTTGTAAATTTTCCTCAGAGAACAATGCAATTAATTCTACGTAATCTAGTATTTAAGAATCATATGTGTTCACAGATCGTTAAAGTCCGTGATTTGCACTTGCCCTAGAATTGTTTTTTCTTTTTCTCTTGTACCTGTGCAGAAACCTTAAGTCTTTGAACAAACCCAGGACTTTTGATAGATGTCTACCACAATATCTTAGGTTACGGGATTGATCTCTACCCATCACACTGAACAAAATTTGAGGAAATTTCTCTGATCAGGAAGAGAGACCAATCAAAACAGATCAAGAATCATTGCTTGTATACGTAGGCAGTAGTGTTATTTCTCTTTACTCCTAGGAATTACTGTAACTTAATAACAGAAGTGATATTTAGGGCTCTCACATCGACCCATTGGACACTAACAGGAAACTGATTCTCCCATTTTGCCTGAAGTGAGAGTTTTTGATTCAAGACACCAGGGAAACACAGAGAAAAACCTAAAGGAAAGCTTGTTCCATAAACCTGCTGTCAAAGTAACATGAATCAATCCTAAAACTACACGAGAAATTTCGGTCCTGGCTGGCAGGTACAACTCACGTGTGAAATCATCAAGTGCTGGATTGTTGCAGTTTGCCCAGCTGTGAAGGGGGACAGGGTGGGGGGGTACTGCATATCCCCATCCCAAAGCCTGCCTGAGCTGCACCATTAAAATGTAAACTGCTGTGGTCAGACCGGCATACTTTGTTGAAGCTGCGCTGATTTATCACAGCTGAGTTTCTCTTTTTGAGTCTGTTTAGGTATCAGAATTTTTCTCCCTATGGTTCTTGACTTCGTGGATGCCCGCTCAGCGCAGTGACTGGGGTGGTGAGAAAAGTGCCTAGTAACCAAGCTTTATATATCTGGCTTCTTACTGTGCTACTTTGGGTTAACATACTCAGAAGAGGGGAATCCAGTTGAGAGAACTCATGGAGAAACCCCCTCTCATACCTGTTAGGACTTCTGTTCTTCTCTTGCCCCCACAGATGGCCAGTGAGGATCTGTTGCAGCCCTGCCCAGCGTGCATCAAACTTGCAGTCAGCATGTGTGGAGCCAGCCATGAGCTCAGGCTGCAATGTAGAGGTGTCTCCTCAGGGTTATGCAGTGGAATTAGCAGCAATGAAGGTTTGATTTGGATGTTTGGCTGAAGAGCTTCTCTGGCATTTTGGAAAACCTTAGACTTGGAGCCAGAGCCAGGATGTAGGCCAGTCGTGGAGAGGCAGAAAAGGTCTCCCAGTTGCTTCCCCCACCATCGACAACCTTCATCGATGTGTTGTGAGCTAGTTGCCCTCCCCGCAGCTTTTACACAAAGCAAAGCACAAACAGGGAGAGCGTTACGTGGGCTTGCTGAGCTCAGGCAGGAGGAAGGATGGTGGTTTAGGGTGGGAGAGGGGCAGCCCTGCAGACTTCTTCACCACAGATTTCCTCATCTGCTCCTCATACTGAAAGAGCCTGGGAGAAAGTTTTATATGAAGTAAACATCAATTTTTGCCCTGTCCGTGGGCTCCATCATGTTTTCTTGGAGATGAGCTGTTAATAGGCATGGGAGTTTATCCAAGTGCTTTCATCTGGTGCCGATAATCCCTTAGATTACTTCTTCCCTCTCTTCCTGTTACTAGAAAGTAAATATCTTTGAGAGAAGCCCCTTCCCCTGCACTTATCCCAAATGTACGTGTATGTTCTCATAAAGACAATGTGCCTACCATACGACTAACTTCCAGTTTTGCTTTTTTTTTTCTTTGTTTTCTCATTTAGCTGATTAACTAGATATTTGTTTTATCTTCCCATTACCTGAAAAAGTTGTGTATTTTTTTCACAGAAGATCAGAGGCAAGTATTAAGCCTATCACTTAGGTAGGTGAGTTTGACCCTGGAGGAATATTTTACAATCAGCTGAAATTACACAGTGTCCTATAAAAAATAGGAACCTAAATTAGATTTACGCTTATCCCTTTAGGAAAAAAGTAACAGTCAAGGGAAAGTTATATGTTTTAACCAAGTTTAGGATTCCAAGTGACACAGCTGTTGGTATTTAATTTTGCTTTCTTGACCTCTTTCACACATTTGTGCATTTGGAAGCTAACTGCAGGTTTTTGGGAGCAAAGTGCTGTTGTAGAGGTTAAAATAGTTGCTGCTCGCTTTTATCAAAGAACAGGCACAAAAAGGGCATGAGCACATAAGTAAAAATCTCAGTGGTGATCCCATTTGCTAAACTTCAATCACCTAAGTGCCTTTCTTTTAGTTGTGACTTTCTGTAAGATCTTATTTTGCACATTTCAACAAAATAGTTATTCTAGACTGTTTTGACACACCTTGAAAAGGAGAAGAGAAGATCTAATGTTTTAGGTATGCAGCTGGTTGGAAACTGTATGATTGTCAGTGAGTCACCGCTGAGCTGGGAACCACAGGGCTCTACCCTGGGTCTGATGGTATTCGGTATTTTCACTAGTACTTGGATGATGGAGTGGAAAGAGCGCTCATTGCATTCCCGAGCACTGTGGAGCAGAGAATGGCTGCCGACGTGCTGGAAATGTGCCTGAAGATCAAGCTCTGGCGATCTCTCCTTTGTTTTCAGCTCCTCTTTTAGAGATACTAGTTTGACTTCTATCATCTGCGCCTTCCTTGCTTGAGCACCTCGTGCCTCCAGTGGCATCAGTCCCTGGGGAACAGTGCTCCACCTCAACAACTCAGACCCTTTTTGGGCCTCCCAGAGGCTCTCTCCCCCAAGGTGGATTGATTTTAACCAAGCTGGGTAGTGGCAGGAATGAAGAAGTGCCATCCTGACAGAAGAGATCCCCTCCACCTATTGAGGCTGTGAGTGGCTGAGGCTGGATGGATGGCAAGGCAAGGAAATGGGGTTAAAACAGAGCTTTTGCTCCCATGAGACAATGTATAAATATGAGTTAGTGCAAAACTTTTCCATAGTCCTGAAATATATGTCATCAAAGATAGATGGAGTGGATTGCTTAGAAGGACTCTCTGCAAAGAGTCAGTGGAAGCCTGGACAACTGCTTTAGACTAGACGCAACTCCTAGATAGTTAAAGTTATCAGCAACATATCTCACCCTGCATGTATACACAAAATGAGCAGCCCTTGTCTGGGAGAGGTTAGAGTCCATGTCTTGCCATGTGTTTTTCATTTAAACTCATTGTTCAAACAGAAGAAAGAGCAGCAAAATCCTTTCAGAAAGGTTTCGAAATGTCTTTCACTAGTTTTTATCTTCAGATATAATTGGCCAAGGAGAGTGGTGGACCCAAGTTGTCCTGTGCTAGCAAAGCTCCAGACAACCCATATACATGATTGTCCTTTCTAACCCTCCCACACCATCCAGCTCCCACTGAAGTCAATAGCCATCTCATGAGAAGTCATTGTTTGGCATTTCTGTGTGTGATATCTGAACCAGATGGAAGCTATAAAGTACGAGGCACAACCATTGTTCTTTTTGAGAACTTGAGACTATCTAGGTCAGGGGAAATAATTTCTACCCACAAAAGTCCTAGTTTCCTATATTATGACCTATATCAACAATATTAAAGCTCAAAGCTATACTGTTACACTGATGACTTTGTTCCATTGACTGTATAGCTCAGTCAGTACATATAAAATTGCAGGATGCATTTAATGTAATTCAATTAGATTTAATTGAATTAAAACTATTATTAAATTCAGCCAAAGGTAAGTCTATGGAATTTTTTTCTAATAACTCAAAAAGCTCAAGTCTGGATGAGTTTAAAATAATAATCCTACAAGAGAATATGATTGAATAAGTAAGAACATACAAACATTTAGAAGTCCAGCTAGATATGAAACTGAACTTTATATATCACATAAATCAGTCATTACAGAAATGGAAATCAATTTGGGAGGGTTTGCTCAACCTAATTTTTGCTCTGCTTTTAAGTATTTAAAGAAAGATTGATTTCGTGCCATTTTAATTGGCTTAATCCAGCTAAGTATGGAGGCCCCTGTGTTAACGTAACAAAACATCCTTTATCATCTGGCCATGGGGAAACTCTCAGAGCTGTTTCGCTAAGTTGTAGCAGCCCCTGACACTGAAGACCTTATATCTTATATTTCCTAACATAGTATTTTAAGCAGCTGCTCCGCTACAGTTTCTTAAGACTTGCAGATACCCTGGTCCGAGCAATCACTGTTTTCAGTCAGCTCTTCTTTTCCTTCCTTTCTCTCTCCTTTAATGCCTTCTCTGTTGAAGACATGCAGTGGGACAGTCAATAGGAAAATGAATTAAGGAGAGTGCAGACCTGAGATTTTTTCCATGGAGGCAGAAAGGTGATTAGGAGTCATCCCTTGGGCCACTGGTGAGACTGCAAATTTTTATCTACTGGTTGTTACAGTCACCACCATGGAACTGAACATACACCATTAAATACCCCAAAAAAGTGCCAGATATTGCCTTTTGAGTTAATGGAGTACTTCCATTGTACAACAGGCAGGATGAGTTGTTTTACATCTTCTGTAGCCAAGTATATTAGGTACAGCTTGCTTGGCAGCTTGCACATCTTTGGTACGGCGTGGGCATGCCCAGGTAACTGAGAGGCAGAGGGCCGATGGAAAGGACCTGGGTGTGAAAAGGTAGGGTGGGACCACAGCCTCAGATGGAATGTCTCCTGGGTACGTGTACAAGGTGTGTACCACTAAAACTGTCTTCCAGCAATTACCAGCATTTCTAATGTGAGGATGTAGCGATTTAGAAACTAAAGGTTTTTACTTTGGTTGAATGCTCATGGAAATGATTTGCTAAAACTATAAAAGAAGAGAATCTGGAAGACTCTAAACCTGATTCACAGAACTTTAATTATATGCAATATATGTACGTAACCTTCATCATTCTGCTGGCAACACAGGGTTTGGCTGGTCCTGCCCATGTGCTGTTTGCACAGGATCACGCTTTGCTTCATCGGATCTGTTTTCTTGCCAAACCAGAATGGTTTCCCCTGTAGATGGCTCTGTTTTCCTACACAATTTTGGGAGTGCTGTTGCTTTAGAAACACCACGTAAACAAGATTGTGCTGGGGCTTTCTTTTCCCCTTCCAGTGGGTGTTATGTTCAGAAGGCAATCGTTGGGATTAGATGCTCTTTAACATGCCGGCTCTGAAGAGGGCTGAACTGTGAGTAGTCAGTCACTTTCCACGAATTTCTTTTTTTTGGGGGGGCTTGATTTGAGGACTAAAATTTCAGAGAAAGGCTCAGTCTGAGTGCCTAAGAATTTCTGTTTGAGATGCCCTGGGCTGCAGCAGCTGATATCGATGTACTGATTGGAAGGATGAGAATTCCAATTTGCAAGAGTGCTGCATCTCCCAACCTGCCATGGGTTTTGCCACTACCCGTGGCATCTCCAGTGGTAGTAAGTGCCTGGGTTTAGGCAAATGGAGTAAACCTAGAGTTTCAGCTTTCCGTATGTGTGGAAAAAGGATGTCTTACTGTTTAAGAAAGCAAAGACAGGGAGAGTTTTCACTCATTTTCTTCTCAGTACCTGCAACCCAGAAGCTATTGGAGTGGAATGAACTGGCATCGTGACTGCTCACCCTTAGCAAAACTTAAATATCCAGTGGGATGCTGGGTCCGTCTCTGGGCCCAGCAGCTTGGGTGCCCTGCTGTGGCACGGCTACCAGGCCCTGAGAGGGCAGATCACTGTTGTGGATATTTAAGGAAGAAGATAGAGGGAAATTGTCTTTCTGAGTCAATTGGACAAAGGGATTATGATGTTTAAATTACCATGTTCAAGAATAGAATCTGAACCCTAAAACAAATGTCATGATGGCAGCGAGACCTTTCTGGGGTGCAGAATAGACGTGGTCTAAATGCAGACAAGGAGCTGTAATACCTGGAGATAATTCCTCCTAAGCCATGGTTGAATTACATCAAGAGAACCCCTTTGCTTTGTGCTGCTGTGTGCTGGTGGCAGAAATTATCTTGGACTAGGGCTAGCCACCCACCTGAGCTCACCTAGCTTCCCTCTCTGCTAAGAAAGAAACAGTGAAACCAAAAATATTTGGGAGAGATGAGAACGCTCGGATGATTTTTAAACTCCTGAACTGTACGCTGCATTTTGGCGCTGACACTAAACTGAGCTATCTGTTCAATGTTTGCAGGATTTTCTATCTGTTCAGCAAACGTGATAACTCAGAGATACTGAAACTGGAGATTATCTCTTCTAGTTTCCATCAACAGCGGGAGCCCAAGTTGGGAGCTCTGGGTGAGCAGCTCATGCTGAGTGCTGGGACTCCCCGTCGTGAGCTGCTGGCTGGGACCCACTTCCACGAAGACGAAATGAAATCACCAACCCACAGTCGTTGAGAAGAAATTTGGCAGAAAGTGCTGCGGGAAGGTCTGGTAAGGTCACCTGAGGCACGCGTCAGTGTAGGAGGGGTGTGTGTGGGATGGATTTGACTATGGTTTCAAAGTCTTGTGAATATAAAACCAGCCCTGAGCTGGGGTACACCCCGAAGTGTTGCCCCAAATACATAATGTGTTTGAGGCTGAGCTTGGTTCTCTCTCATTTGCAAATATTGCTATCAACAAAGATAATTCCCAGAGGCATTGTTTTCCTGATAAATCTGCACCAGCATAGAAAGGATAGGTAATAGAAGGAATATAGTTGTCCAAACAATGCAAGACTTTTTAAAGTATTGTAAATTATGTATTACTTTTAAATGAATACCTAGAGAGACCGGAATACCCAATAACTTTTCAGACAGGGCAAAGCAAACGATTAGAGGTTGGAGAGTATCCCATAATAGGAGAGATTAAAAAGATTACAGCTATTTAGTTTAGTAAAGAGACTAATAAGAAGTGACATGACAAAGGTATATAAAATAATGTATGGCACAAAGAAGGTCAGCAGGTGCTCCTATTTATCCTGTCTTGTGAAAGAGGCATAGGAGGATACCTAATTAAATTAAAAGGCCATGAATTTAAAACTGGTAAAGAAAATGCCCTTTTATGTCACTTACAGTTAATCTGTGGAACTCAATGCCACAATAAATTATGGAGGTAAAAACTTTTACTTGAATTCAAAAATATATTAGATAGAGAAAAGACAGAATTGTCAAAAACTTCAAAGTTATGTTTTCAGAAGTAACTCGGGATCTTATGCAGAAATAAACGTAAGCACCATGCTGAACTCTTTGCATTAAACACTTACTGTATAATTCATAAACCACCCTTACAGCAGGACTGCCAAGTCTTGCTCTCACATTTTTCAGTTGAAGAATTAGGATTTTTTTTATTAAGCAGAACATCTGAAGCAAGAAAATATTCCCTTTTGGGGTAACAGGGAAGGTCTGGGGTGAGATGTGCTGTGAGGGGGCACAGAATCCCTCAGTCAGAGAAGGGTTTAGGTCTCTAATATCTTTACTATGTTCTTGAGTTGCCATCCTTCTTGTTGTAATCCCTAGGTTGCCATGGGACTTCTTTATTTCTTGGAGAGTCTCATCCTGCTGGTGTATATAGCTGTGATCTGGGCATCTCACTCCTCCCCTCCTTGGAGCCCTGAGGGTCAAATACCCAATTTCTGAAGCCCAGCTGAGCACAGGCACATGGTGGACATCAAGGCAATATCGTGGTGCTTCAGTATGAATACGCGAAACTGAGCAACCTGAAAATCAACCGCAGGTGTCCAGGGACAGCAGATAGGGGCTGAACATGGAGGAGAGTGTTGAGTTGTGATTTTTGTATTGCATTTTTGCTATTTGTAATTACGTTTTTGATATCTTGGTTCTTCACCAGAGCTAGTCATATATATCTTACTTCTAAAAATACGATTTGAGCACTCAAAGAGGCTTTTTAGAAAACACTACCTTAACTGAGACTTTCATTGTCATATCCATGCTATTCTAATGGAATAATGAGACAACTGAGGGATAGCAGGAAACATGGGAATACAGAAGACAACTTCCTCAGGACTGTTCTTGTTTTCAGTGTCTGCTTTATGCAACAAAGATTGACTACCATGGAGCCAAGTGGTTTCAGATCTTAATGGGAAATGTGTTTCCTGATTCAGCCTCCTCTGACTCACTCAACAGTAGATGCACAACACAGGAAGGGAGACGTTCACACAAATTAGGTGTTTCAGGGAGGATCAGGAGAGGTGAGATCAGTTTCTCGCTTTTGCAACTGCACAGAATTGTTAATCTCTCCTTTGTTTTTCATTTCTTCGTGTTTAAAACATGGATACTCCTTTTGTTCTACAACTTTCTGTCATGCCCATTTAGCGTATTAATACCAGGAAATGAGAACTTTCTATGTGAATACAGTTCTATAACCACCACTGGAAGTAGAAATAAGTGTAATTAAAAAGTCCCTGGGATTTCTATAGGGCCTGAAGGGACTTAGGTACTCAGCTTGTTCTTGCTCTTCAAAATTCCACCTAAAATGTTATTGGCATGTGAGTGATTAACTAGATATTTTTAGTGACTCTATTGTATATAATATTTAGTAATTCTGGACTCAGGATAGGGAAGGTCTTCATGGATCATGAGATCCAGACTCTTGATATTTCAGGTAGTCACATCATATATTCCTCTTAATTTACCAGACTGAGTTTTAAAACTAGTTAGGATTTTTGCTCCCCACCCCATTGTAGAAACTGTAGAAAGTCTGTTCCAGAATTTGGCTCTCCTGGTAGCTGAAACTCTTGAAGCATGGTGTAGAGGACAAATAGTAGTGATAATTAATGACAGACAGGATTACTTATGAATATTCATCTGATAGTCTTTGAAAAGGAAAAATAGAGGGGAAATATAGCTTAGGATCACACAGCTGGGTTTTATATACAAAACCAACAGATATACCTCAGTTTCCTCTCTTCTAGCACATACTGTTCTGCTGCAGTTAGAGAGAAAAATAATTAGTCTTTGTCCTGCCAACCTAAAATACAAGAAGCACTCTTTATAAGATGGACTTACTGTACCCAAACCATCTGTTCTGTGAACCTGGCTAGTTTGAGTGGCTATTTCTTGACCATATGAATAGCCAGAACATTTTTTTTGCCCTTCTTTGGAGCAAAATTTTGTTCTGGTTTTGTTTGTATCCACCCTCATTTCAGCTCTCTGAATTTCAATAAGTTGAGATCAAATTCAGTTAAAGATATAATTAATATACATGAGTTGATACATTCTGTGCTGGGGCTGACTCTAACACAAAGGACAATAACAGCCTAATTCTAGTTTATCTTCAGTACTCAGGCTCACAATGGAAATGACAGAACTCTGGCAGTGCTGATGGGAGCTCTAACAATATATATTTCACCAGTTATCTCCTTAAGATAAGAAATTGTCACAATTAGGAGAGCCTTCTCATTTTATATGAAGGCTTGTCCCTTGATCTGAGAGACTTCTGGGTTTTGGGAGGCAAAGAAGTGTGTTTAGGATTTGAATGCAGTCACTGGAAAAAAAATAATTCATTTAAATAAAGTTCTGTCCCTCTCATAGGTAGGTGGCTTCTGTGATCCACTGCATGCCGGTGATATGACCAAGGTAGCCAACTATCCACTGGTACAGAGCGACTTAAGGTTGGAAAACATAAGGAGGAAAGATGTGGTTTGTTAAGGACCATATTCCAGCTTGCCAAGAAGGATTCCACACACCAGTGGGGCACAATGCTGAGTTCTGTACTCTTGTGACTAAAGTTTGGGAAACATATATGCATCAAACCTGAGGGACCTGTGCCCTGAGACAGAAGCCTCATTCCTGAGATGAAAGAGGTAAAACTTTAACTTCTCCTTCACACAGACTTGGGTTCTGCAAGGACAAGTCATGGGAACAGGTGTTGTCCTACACCAAATGAGGAAAAGAGCTATTGAATTGCAAGGAAAAAATATAGTAAAGAACACAAAACAATTCAGGACTTCTTTCCAAGAAGAAGACCTCGCCATACACAGCACGCTTTCTGTGTCTCTGCAAAGCTCATGCAAAGGGAACCAAACCCCTTTCTTTCACCTCAGACATCACCACAACCAAATGAATGTCTGTGGTATAAATGCCCTTATTTACATACTCTGAAGGTACATACCAATTTTGGCACAAACATACAAAATGACAAGAACAGTACTTTCCTTACTCTGTATTCAAAATACTAAATCCTAAAGGAAAAGGAGATTTGCCAGGGTTTTAGGTAAGAACTGAACATCTTCCCACAAAGTGAGCTAGGCAAATGGGGTGGAGTGCTGTAGGTTGTTCAGGACCGATATGCAGGGCAGGTGAGATGGAGGAGTGGCACTGTATGTAAGGGAGACATTTGACTGTACAGCTCTTATGGTTAGGGATGATGTGGTTGAGAGTGTCTGATTGAGGATTAGGGGGATCGAAGACAAAACAGATATCGTTGTGGGTGCTTACTACTGATCACCCAGCCAAGATACTTCTTGAAAAAGAAAGGCTGAAGGAAAAGTAAAGTAGAGGCATGCAATGCTTTTTTTGCCTCAGTCTTTAATAATACTGATAGACCTTGGGCTGTCCTGTCCCTTGAGTTGGAGGACCATGACCATGGATGTGGAAATAGTGACTTTCCACATGTGAACAATAAAATTGTAAGGGGAGCTCCTTGCTGACTGGAAGCTATCCAACATTATTCCAATTTGCAAGAAGGGCATGAGGGAAGACCCGGGGAGCTACAGATCTGTTAGTCTAACCTCAGTACCTGGAAAAATTATGGAGAACAGCATACCGGATGCAGTTCTGGGCCCCACAATTTAAAAAAGATGTGAATGTCTTTGAACGTGTCCAGAGGAGGGCAGCAGACCTGGCGAAGGGGCTGGCAGGCATGTCCTCTGAGGGAGGGCNCAGCAGACCTGGCGAAGGGGCTGGCAGGCATGTCCTCTGAGGGAGGGCTGAGGTCTCTAGGTTTATCTAGTTTGGAGAGAAGGAGGCTGAGGGGCGACCTCACTGCTCTCTCCAGCTTCCTGAGGAGGGGAAGAGGAGAGGGAGGTGGTGAGCTCTTCTCCCAGGTACACAGTGCCAGGGCACAGGGGAATGGCTCCAAGCTGCGTCTGTCAGGGCAGGTTTGGACTTGCCATGAGGAAGCATTTCTTTACTAAGAGGGCGATCAAACCCTGACAGAGGCTTCCTGGAGAGGTGGTCGATGTCCCATGCCTGCCAGTGTTTAGGAGTCATTTATTTGGGCGGTGCCCTTAATGCCATGCTTTAACTTTGGGTCAGCCCTGAAGTGCTCAGGCAGTTGGACTAGGTGATTGTTGTAGGTTGCTTCCAACTGAACTCTCCTCTCACTGTCCTCTCCAAAAGGTTAAAGTCACAAATGAGCTGTGGAAGTTTTACCCCATGGCTGAAGTGTGTTTTGTATTCTGCATAGACTTGGTCAATGTGTGCAGGTCCTCTGTTACAGTGGGAGAAGGGGATGTGACAACAATAGCAGCAATGGGCTATTTTTGCCATTTGGAAGAGTCATTGTTTGCATGGACGTGCTTTGGGCACATATCCAAATGTGCTAGGTCTGAAAATGACTGACTTTTCCACCACACCAGTGTCACCTCCACTCCTTTTTGAAAGCCTGCCTTGTTTCCATGGTGGTCTCCTTGCACTGTCTATCCCAGTCTATGGCTCTGGTTACACTTTGGCTTTCCTCCAGGCTCCGGCTGCTGAGATCAGCCCCCCTAAACCCCAGGAAAAAGGTTTGTGTCCAGCCAGACCAAGTCCCTGATACTCCATGCTGTGTAGTCTTGTGGATGTTAGCTCTGGAGCAAAGCGGGGATGGCTGATAGGGGTGGTCTCTGGTCTGCAGGGCAGGTTTCTGCCACGAACTGAGAGAACAGTAACACCATGAGGTTTGTCCTTCGGAGCTCAGTGACAGAGGAGACATCAGGGACACCCAGCAGCTGTGC
>VWZZ01005431.1:0-12490 GCA_013399095.1 Psophia crepitans
TCTATGATTCGATGATTCTATGAATACCAATCTAGGCCTATTCCTTCCAGAATACTCAAGCTTTTAACTTCACTGATTTCTATTTTACTGTGACTTCCTGGCACAACCAGGTTATCTACCCTAGCTATCCACCTCAGTGAAGGGAATGCCACATTTAGATGCCTACTGTCCTCTCCTCAACTTTTTGTGCTAAGTTAGACAGCAACCTGTCTGATCTTCAGAATCACAGCCTTTAACATATTTCAAGCAGTTGCCCTCTGATGGACAGAAACAGTGCAGAGAGAGTAATCAAACTGCCAGAGGTTCCCCTGAGCAGGACACCAACTTGAAGTCTTCTAGTGTTGGGCTAGCACTCAAATGTAATGTCCATACTCCTTCTAACCACATCAGTACACGGAGGAGTTGGTATATAAAGATGGTCATACCTCCGGATGAAAGCGATCTGGCACAGAAAACCTCTCAGAGACTGAAAGTTTGGTTTAGACTCTGCTTACTGATCCTCACACTCTGAATGCTCATATGCTCTTCCTAATAATCTGTTGTACACTCCAGTCATGATGAACAGACGCATTCAGCACAATGTTTACCACTTCCATTAAACACAAACATGTTCAGAGGAAGAAAACACCCCCCCCTTCAAAAATGCTACATATTTAATGTCTATGAAATGTGGATAGGATAGTGATGAAATGGGAAAGATGAGCAGCTATTACCCATTACAGGCAAGATGCTGTGCTCTACAGCCCACATTCAGACTGCTACTCCTACCATTCCCTCCAGACATCTAATCTGAGTGCCATGCAGAACAACAGGTAGAAGCCCAGGTTTATGGGAAAGGGAAAAAGAAGGACATTCTCAGGCAGCAGCTCAGGGCATAGATGCATACTGAAAAGGACACTTGGTCTACGGTCAAACTGCATCTCGTCTTGGATCTCTCTTGATTTTCACCATCTATGTATGTGAGCTCATGATTTATAAATCAGGTAGATTAGTTCAATCCAGCTCTCAAAATGGGTGGTTAGACAGAGAGCTGCCTTGAATCCAAGCTGCTTCTTGTACAAAATACACAAGTCTCCCATGCCTGAGAAAGTTAATTTATCCAGGTTTCTAAGTATGCCAAGACTAACTTGGTGTTTGATTTTTACAAATTCATAACACAATTCTTGTCTGGTTGCAGAAGCATATAAGTAATAACAATCCAACACAACGTTACCTTTGCAGCGGCTCAGCACAGACCAAAAGCTAAAACTTATCTTGTGATGGTACCTACAGTGCTTTGTAGGGTAACAAAAGACATCACTGTGCTCTGGACCTTGGTTCTTCCATGCTCACTGTGGAAAAATAAATAAATTAAATTGATGCTGAAGTAATTTCTCTCCCCAAAGGCTTAAACACACATCTTTTCTCTGAAAGCAATGAACCAACAACCCCAATAGGTTGTCACGAAGGATCACAAAACCCTCACCAGGTACTTAAGACTGACGCCAGTGACTTCTATATCCCATGGTCTCACCTGGCTGACAATCACCTGGACAGTAAAAAATGTTCTTCAATCATCATCTCAGCCCTTTTCCATCTGACCCCTGGTTTCAAACCACTTGCAGCTCTGACCACATAGAGCAATGCCCTTTAACTGAGAACTATTCAACCCTGGAAGCTTAAAAATACCCAACCAGCTACAATTGCTTGAACCCATGGACAGAAAAGTTAGAATCAGTTGTTTAGCACAGCCTAAGAGTCTTCATGTTATGGGAACTTGAAACTACTGCACCTAAACTGAGAGAAGTAAATGGGGGGGTTCCACAAGCCAAGAAGGAATATATTTTGTCTCTGCAAGCCAAGAAGGAATACATTTTGCCACGACTCTTCACAACAGCAGTGGTAAAAGTTGCTTTGCCTTCATGGCTTGCTGTTGCTTTATAAGAACTTCACTTGCTGTCTAGGTATTGTACAGGTGGAAATGGGCGTGATTCAGGAAAACAGATTGTCCATTCATTTTCAAAATTATGTTTTCCTATCTGAACTGGACATTTCCATGGGCTTTTGCCACCGCTTACCAAAAGCACTCTTTCTGAACTACCTCGGGCAGCAACACTGAATAGCTACTTTTCTGCCAAGTGATTTAGAAAGCAAGTTGCACAGGGCAAATATAACTTAAGAGTGGACACAGTTGTGTCCTGCATGACTCTTACCAACCCCTCCCTGCTATTCTGGTAGGCAGGGAGGTGAGCTAGCTCCACAACCGAGCAGCTTTCCCTCAGACTCTGTTTGTGGCACTTCCCACTGGGGTGAAATTAATGTTTATTTGCTTTCTCTGAGTAAACTAGGGGCATGGAGAGAGGAGGGGTCTCAAACCTCAAAAACCAAAATGGAAAATTCAAGGAAGTTTAAAAATTGTACCCATTGACCACAGATGAGAGAACAGAGGAATTTTAACTTGCAGAGAGGGTGAGGTGACTCTCCTAACACTGCTTCCACCTTTGCCCTTGGCTTCTGCAGAGCTGTTCCCAGCTGCCAGTGTGGAGGGGAGCAGTCCGCTCCTTTGTGTACACTTACAATAGTAAGCGCCGTGTCCTGGGATCGCTTAAATCCTCTGCATTCTTAAAAAAAAAAGGCCTTTTCAATCTTTGACATTTTAAGTCAGAAATAAAAGCAGCCAAGCACATTATTAAATTCAGCCTCGGTTTCAAGAAAGGGATGGGTGTGGGTGTGTCTGACCATGACTACACTGAGGAGATAACTGTTTCTAGGAGAAGAGTGTCAACTTTTATTTTTGGGACAGCAGAGTTGGCAGATGCTCTTGGCTTCCACTGCACAATTCATGTGAAATGGGGAAAAAAAAAAAAGGAAAAAAGAAAAAAGAAGAGATTTAACTGTAGCTGCCCAAGAAAACCAGACAGACACACACGAAATAGGAATGATGTACCACAGAAAGCATTAAACACACACACACACGCACACACAGGCAAGACTCTGCTTTACAGGATTTGAACCATATGCGCATATACACATGCATACGCACTAACTCACGCCCGTAAATCATTTAGCCAGACTATCTGTCTGGTGTGTGGAACAGAAACACACTTATGAAATCTATTTTCTTCTTTCAGCAGCAAGCTAATAATTGATAAAAAGCCAGACTAGGGGCTCTGAGTTTTACGTGACAGATATACAAGGCTGCAGTTCTCCTCGTGTGCGCTTTGCCCGGTCTCTCGACTGCAACAACCCCAGGCCAAGGGCAAGCAAAGCCCCTCACCGACTGGCATGGACCAGGCTCCCCAGCAGCTGCCAAGGAGCCCTGTGAGGGCAGGGCGGATCGCCTGATTTAGCTAAAGCAACAAGAAAGAAGTAGCCAGTGGGTGACTCAACAGGCGCAGGAGCCAGCTGTGCGTACGGCCCCGCTCGGGTGGCTGCGGCTGCCGGCCCAGCCCTTTGGGTAAGGCCTGGACACGGCGATGCGCTCGCAGCAGTCCTGAGCCTCCCTCAGCAGCACCCCAGCAGACAGCAGTGGTGCGGGGGTGGCAGCGCGGTCTGGCCGTAATGAGAGAGTAGGCAAAGCAGCAGAAGCAAAAATGCCCTCATGGCCCTTCTGAAGGCACCCCCACCGGCTCTGGCGATGACTGGAGGCGGGGAAGCACGGGCAGTACCAGTGAAAATAATGGGCTACTCTGAGGACCAGGGCTTTCCTCCCTCCTCTGCATGTTGCCTGAATTACAGTGCCAGCCCCAGACACTGTATCAATAAGATATTGTCTGCAGTTTATTTTTCTAGAGTTTATTTTTCTCTGTCTCTTTTCTGCATGGCTCTTTCCCGCCCTTCCCAAACAAACTCTAATGCAAAGTTTAGCGTATTGCAGCAATAACACACTTCTGGGTGCCACAGCGCTGGAGTCACTCCTCCGGTCCATTGGCTTTGGGCAGCCACTGGCATAGATCGGGCAGAGGAGAGCCAGGCTAGGTGGAGGAGGGATGCTGTCCTCTGAGTCCACGCGTCCCAGCCTGTGCATTGTCCCCAGAATAACTCCCATGATTGCCACAGCCTCTCTGACACTCTGTGCAGGGATGTGCTCACAGCAGAATGGCCTAACAATGTGAAGACAGGACAAAAAGCCACAGCTGCCGGGTGTAAGTCCTGTGTTTCCACTGGGATGGACCATCTCAAGCAAGTCACCTGGGTTTTAAGTGCCTCTGTTTACTCATGCATTGAAAGGGAGAGGAGGCAGCAACAAGTAGAAGGTAAAATAGTATGTGTGTGGTGCTAACATTTACCTGGGTTTAGTCTGAAGAACTGGTTGTCATAAGCCGGGCATGCCAAAGATGTTGCTGGCTGCATAAGTCCTCAGTGTTCTTACTTCTGCTTGAAGAAAGAACACCGATGGGAGCTTCCACCATCACCTTGGCCTGGTTCTTCTCAGAGGCCATGGCCATGAGTGAGGTGAGAGGGAGTGCAGGTCACTGCTGGCTGGTACTGGACTACAGGAAAACTGATAGGCTAAGCTAAATCATCTTAACACGTGGCATGCCAGCCTCTAGAATAGGTAGGAAGGAAAGGGTAGGTCCCCATGCTCAATGGCACATTGGTGGGTTGATCTTGTACACCATGGGTTATCCCCCATGAAGCAGCTTTGTGACAGGTAGCCTGCCTCTGCTCTGGGCTCAGAGTAGCCCAGAAGATAGTATAAACTCCATCTCAGGGCAGACCCTGGTGGGAGCAGGAGGTTGGGCTAGAGACCTCCGAAAGTCCCTTCCAGCCTGAATGATCTTGTGATCCCTCCGGGTACCACTGGGCGGCCAGCTAGGACTGGCTGCTTCTCCTCTCTTCTGGTCCCCACTGTCTGTCTTTACACAGTATTGACTCTTCGTTCTTTTAATGTACAGTGAGGTTGTGAAGAAAAATTAAATGTAAAGCAAAATGCAGACTTAAAATATAGTGAGATTATGAAAAAAAAAGTGAAACACAACCAACTCTGAAATTATTTCCATATTGCTTGGCATAACTAAGGGGCAACTCTTTTTCAGGCAGTTTCAATTTTTTTGCCATCTCATTCCCTCACATTAAAGGGCCACAACCACTCCTCAGTCCCTCTTGAGAGGCATGACAGGGATATGCCCCACATCGGTGAATCTCACAAAACGGAGAGTGCGTTTGCTTCAGTGCCTGGAGCCTGCCAAGTAAGCCTGCCAACAGGAGGTGTTGCTGGCACAGAAAGAGCATTTACCAGGCTTCCTGCTAACAGGAATACCTGGTGCCTGTAGTGAGCTCCCTTCTGCTAGGCTGTAAGGAGTCCAAGGCTCAGGGGAGGCTGCTTTGTTTGTGCTGAGCCCTGCACGAACACAGCCAGAGAGAGAAGCCGCACTGCAGTTTCTGATTTTCACTAGTTGCATCTGCCTTGATTTTCTCCCCCACAACATTCCAGTGTAAAAGGACTGGAGCTGCCTCAAGCATATACCTCCTTTTTTGACTCTGTGACAGCTGGAGCACCATGTTCAACTTCAGGAACGCAGGCGGGCCATGCACACCCTGTTGAGTAAAGGGAAACAAGGTCTGTGAGTGTCATCAAAAAACTGGCTTCTCCCCTTCCATCAGAGGCACAAAACCCACCAGCAAAGCAAAAAGAACAAAACTTCACCTTTGGGATCTACCCATTCCCACAGAAGCCATCAGGATTTAAAAATCAAAACACATCTAAGATAACAATCACTTCAGATGCTGCTTCCGTTACAATGGCATCGAAGTGCTTACTCCGACCCTCGTTGCATTTGCACGGATACCACTGAAAGCAAGTCTGAATTGCATTTGCTCTGGGGGACTTTCCTTCCAAGGACAGCATCATGCAGCCGAACTCCCTGCTGAGATACACAGCTACCAGTTCTGCTAGGTCCACTCAGAGAATTGTGCTTCAGGTTAACTTGACTTTTAAACCACATCACTGGTGAGAAGATGACTATGCATCATGCTTGCACCAAACAGGGTTCTCCAGAATACCAGAAAACAGTTTTGTTTGTAATCGCAGCGTGTTTGCAGTCATTTGGTATGAGAGGCCTACACCGTGCCAGGGCTGTGGGAAGATGCCAGCTGCGTGTAGCTACCACACACTGGGACTGGGGAGAAACAGAATTCCTTGCACTTCGGTGCTGACATTTTAGTACTAAATCATTGCAAATTACAACGGTTGCTGTTCTGCCAAGTACAGACCTTGGCATCTGCTCACTGCCAGAGAGGGAAGGGTAGAGGAGCAAGGCTCTGTCTTTAGCTGGTGTCCTCTGGGCTGGAGTTTTTCTGCTCAGTTCTTCGTTGCCATCAGCAGAGACGTTACGCTGAATTCCCATAGTTGGTGCAACGCATACCTCTTTCAGCTGACTTCAAATCGAGTAACTCTGTTTACATCTTCAAACAGTTTGATCCAGGAATTTCACGGTAGCTTTACCTTCTAACTCCAAGTGGCATTTGGTTGAGTTTGGCCCAGCATGTGGGAAAAACCCTTTGGAGAAGCACAGTAGTTACTGTACAGACACAGCTGCTGTTTTTCCAAATGAAACACAGTATTTCATCTGTTTCAATGCTGTTTTAAGTCAAATCAATTTGGTCCATGACTCGTTCTGTATTTCTTTTGCCAGATTTGATTTTTGTGTTTGGAGTTTGGGCTGGTAAGTATTAATGACAACAAGGTGTCTGAAATAAGAAGATATTAACTCTCTTTATACCAGCACAAGCAGAATTATTGAAAGGGTCGCAGTGCCAAATGTCAAACAGGCTTTGGTATGCACGGAATACATTCAGGAGATAAAGAGTTTGGCCATGGAGAAATACCAAGGAGCTGGGAGGAAGGTTGATTGGAAAGAAGATCCAGGTTCTTGCTGTGGTGGGTAGATTCGATGAAACGAGCATCTTATAAGGAGAGGACTAGATCCGGTCTAGGTGCCTGGAGCAGTGATGAATGTGTGCTCAGTCAAACCCTGCTGCGTAGCACACTTTCTGTGATACGTGAGCTATCCTGCAGCTACTCACTCCAAAAATGAAATAGTTAAGACAGCTGCGGAGCTGCCGTGTACAGATCAGTGAAGTATGTGACATCTTACCAGCTGAAATATTTGAGGCCAAACATTAAGTTGTTACTCATTGGGAGCTCTGCCATTAAGCTCCCTCTCGCCTGATATTTATGATTAACACTTTAAAACATCTGCATTGCCTTTTTGACTCAGAAGAATTCCAGTTAAAGGGAACCAATTTTCTGTGGCAAAGTTTCTGACTGTTACAAAAGAGAAGACTTCTAATTTCAGCCATGTCTGTCCTTTACTCTTCCCAAAGCAGTAAATCCCCTTTGGGAAGGAGGTGTCTCCTGATGCCTCAGCTCATGGCTCCCCTCCAGGAGAGCTCCCTCCAGGCACACAAGCTGCAGTGGCTGTGATCCCCTCTACACCAAGTGCTGACGGGCACTGGCCCCTTTTGGACTCCCAGGCTACTGTGATGGAGCATTGCTGTGAGGGAGTGTTGGCCCTATGAGTATGACCTCCCCCCTGGCCCTCTGGAGCACTAGCATTAGGATGCCTGGCCAGGCTGATAGACTATCCTTTAGACAAGCTAGGATGGAGGCACTTCCCGGACTGAGGTTTTGGTCACAGCTCCTGAGAAATGGAAAGCAAAGTTTGTATGAAGATGAAATAGAGACAGACGAGTGCAGAATTACATTAAATGTAAAGAGTGAATGTTTGGGGGTTTTTGTTGTTGGTTTGGGTTTTTTTTTCCTACAAACTCTTTGCATTTAAAAGGGGGAGAAAGCAGAAAGTATTTGAAAATAGGTCCTATGGTTGCAGAACCGCATTTCTGAAATAGAGATCTCTCAAGTATCAAACTACCCTGCAGAATGACTAATTGTGGGGTGACTAATCCCTGTCTCCCCTCCAAAACTATTACTTCACAGTGGCCAAGAAAACATACCATAAAGATGCTGTTATTGCATCACTCACATTTACTTGCATTGAGAAAGACTTGAGCTTTTTACTNTTGGTTTGGGGTTTTTTTTCCTACAAACTCTTTGCATTTAAAAGGGGGAGAAAGCAGAAAGTATTTGAAAATAGGTCCTATGGTTGCAGAACCGCATTTCTGAAATAGAGATCTCTCAAGTATCAAACTACCCTGCAGAATGACTAATTGTGGGGTGACTAATCCCTGTCTCCCCTCCAAAACTATTACTTCACAGTGGCCAAGAAAACATACCATAAAGATGCTGTTATTGCATCACTCACATTTACTTGCATTGAGAAAGACTTGAGCTTTTTACTGCACTTGTCTGATTACCAAAAGATACACTTCTTCCATGTAAGAAAAGAAAGGGCCACTTAGTCTTCATAGTTCATCCTGGACAGTTGTGAAGGTGTTTGGTTAAATGCCTAGGGACTGGGGGGCTGGCTCTCAAGCAAAGAAAAAAAAAATTAGGAGGAGAGGGGGCAGGGAGATGGCAGAAGCAGACGGATATTCAGGTTGACAGAAAATGAAAACCTGCCTTCGTCTTGCTTTCATTAGTCTTCATTATATGACCACGACAGCTTTAATTGCTGCCCTGCATACATAAGTAATAAAAATGTAAAATGTTTAAATGAACTGTGGCTCCCAAAAGCCATTATAAAAGATTAATGATGAGTACTCTTTGCTAACTTAAACGTCTTCAAGAAACACATCTGAGCAGCCCTTGTGGTTAAGATGATATTAGAACAATATTTGCCGGACCACTTGTCTCAAACCGTTATGCACCAAGCTTTGATGGTTTTGATTACTCCGTCTTTAGCTAGTCTGATTTCTAGACATATTTGATTCCAATTTACTCATTCCTGACAAGTTATCCCACTCCTACAATCCAAAGAAAGAGTCTTCAGGTACTCATAGTTATATTCTGTCTTCGAGAATTGCTGATGCTTGCTTCGATGGTTTTTACTGCCAAAGTTGTTGAACATGGGGTTTATTCGTAGCAGTCCAGAAGTTGTTGTGCTAATTAATACAATATCCAGCTGAGGGAAAATACACAATTTCTTCTACTTAAACTGGAAGCAGTACCAAACCCCATCTTTGAATTGCCACTTTCCCTTGAGGGGCACAGATTTGACTCTGAATTCAGATGTGAGAGTGGAGTTTTGTTTCTAAAAGGGCATCAAAGCAAAGCCAGGCTTTGGTATAGTTTTGGCCACCCACTTCTCATTTAATTTAGACACCCATCTTTAGGGTAAAGCAAATGCTTAAGCAGAGGTGAAGGTACCAACTTCTGCCTTCTCACTGCTACCACTCAGTCTTTCTTTTGTGTTTTACCAACATGTTCACCGCTGCACCTGCCTGGCACAGTGGAGAGCCATGCAAAGAACTGTAAATTAGCACCAGCCCATTAGCTCACGCATCTGAGCTCTGCACACACAGCAGCACAGGTTTCAAAAGCAGTATGGTCCTGGTCCACTATGCCCACTGGAAAAAGTTACACCTCTTGGCAAAGCTCAGATTTGGGACAAGCCTAGCTAGTGGCTTTTCACTGTGCTGCATCTCTGGATAGAGCAAAGGGTAAGACCATGCCTGAACCTTGCACAGACACGGCCAACAGAGCAGGGACAGGGTGACAGACCTAAGGTAGCTTTCTGTCGTTCTCTCCCTGTTGTCTACAGGCAACAGCTAAACTTCTTAAATGGGCGCTAACAGCTTTTCTGTGGATAAGCACCTCCCTTGCAGTCAGCTAGGTTCTCTTGACAGCTACGTATCTAGGGGAATGAAGAGATCTGCACAGGCAAGCTGAACTTTCTCTGTGTGGTGTACTCTGATGTTTGACTCATTCCAATTTTCGGTTAATACTAACAGATTTGGGAAGACTTATAAAACTTGATACTCTGAGGCATAAACCACTTTCTTGCTATTTAGTATTGATCTAGGATTTTCACAAATGGCAGGAATTTGCTGGCTGCAGAGTGTCTGTATGCCATCCTTTCCAATGTCACTCGTGGACACCAAAAACTAGACTGGGGGACCACCAAATGGTATAGTTCTATGGTCCTTTCTGCTTTAGTGCTCATCTCTCTATATTCCACTCAATATTGATTTTCATCATACAATCTCCTCTGCCAGGAATGGATTATATTGACTACTTAAGATCTTCCAGGCCTTCATGAGGTCTCCCACACAATGATGTCCCAATTTTCCAATTTCCCGTTCTACTCCCATTAGCTCTCTGGGCTCATTTCTGTACACATGGTCCCATTTCTATTTCCTGACCACTGTTTGGAAGCTGCTTCCCTAGTAAGTCTGGCTCCTGGGCTCTTGTCTCTTCCTGCACAGTCTTCTGGCCCGGTCTCATTCCAACCTGCAGATCAGAAACTTTTCCAAGACAACTATCCCCTCTTCAGTGCTGCAAAAAACCCCTAACAACCACCAAAACTATTCTCTGTTCAGCATCGTAGAATAGACTGATACAATTTAGGACCACAGGGTTAATTATATTAGAGGAGGGCAGGATAAGATTGCTGTTTCTGAGGAGAAGAGCAAGGTGCTGGAGAAAGAGGAGCGTGGCTTAGTGTTGCTATTTCACAGCTGGCTGAGCGAGAACTTGGCTCTATTCTTCCCAGCCTAAGAAGAAGGGGCAGGAGCCCCAAGGCACAGAGACTGGCTTGCCAGGTCTTCTAAATCAGTGACAGGAGGAGCAGGAGGAGCTCCTTCCCCTCTCTGCCTCCTTCTGCTGTCGGGAAAACTCCTCAGGGTGGTGCTCGGTCTCCTGCAACTCTCCTCCTGCTGCTGCAGCTGCCCTGGAAGCCCCCAGACATTCCCAGCAGAGTCTGGACGGCTGCTTTGGTGACAACCTGGGCTCAATTTAATGAGAACGTTCACGTTCACTTGCTCTGCTGGCGACCAGCCAGCATATTTTCTTGAGGCACATAAGAGAGTGAAGGGAAATGGTGATTTTTAACAGGTTTTTTTTTTTTTGGTTGGTTTTTTTTTTCATTGAGCCAAACCTGACTGGAATTTCATGGATGAAAGAAAAGGCACTTCTCTAGCCCAGGGGCTTTGTCCTTGCCAAATTATAAGGGCCTGCTGCAAACAATGGAGGTGTTAGAGCTTCTAAAAAAATAAAAATGTTGAAAGAATCTTTTATAACGGAAAATATTAGGCAACCTAAATCTCGGGCCAGCTGGTAGCGGGCAGTATAATATAAGCTCTCTGGAGGAGAGCTGTGCAAATAATGGATTTTCAGAATTTCTCTTCTCCCACTTCCCCCTCCCCCCTCCAAGTTTGAGCTATTTTAGCTATTTTCTCCAGCTGAAATTATTTGCCAAATTCAGCCAGTTGCTATATTCTCTTCAAATTTTTCTTTTCTCCATCGACAGGTTTCTTGTAAAAACAAATCCATTCTCCCACCTCCAGCTTGGAATTATGGCTTTCACCAGTGACACAGTTAGGAAGAAATCTGCCTGTGGTCAGCTCTTTCTTTTTTTACTACGTTCTTGTCGGAGCTCACACGTTACAGTAACCAAGCTGGCCTGATATCTGCGCCTGGCAGCACGCAGGGGAGGCTTTCCATCAGTCTCCACCATCCCCGGATCAGCCTGCGCTGGGCTGAGCGCCTTCGCACAGTGTGGGGCTAGAGGTTCATTAGGTTGTGGTTTTCAGGCCGAGTCTTCACTGGACTAGTTTGCAATGATGATGTTTCTGGTGTCAACTGCAGACCAGATGTTGCACCTCGGTGCTGTGCCACCGGAGAGGAGAGCTTTGAGGCGACACGGGAGGTGGGAGGCTCTGAGCGCTCAAAGTCATCGATCCCGTGGCATGTCTTGTATCTGTGCAGGTGTTAGCCATGGTGTCCTGGCCAAATCCCATTCTGGCACATCACCAGCTCTGGCAGTTTCCCTACTTAAAATCACCTCCGTGCTTTTAACTGCAGGAGTGGTTCATCACTTCCCTTCTTCAGCTACAGGTTTATGCATTAGGGAGTGGTGGATGTCCGCTGCATCCCTACCCTGCTGCTCCAGGGGAGAGTGAAAACACCCTCCTGCGTGCAATCTCTGACGTCCCTTGGGACAAGCAGCAGCCCCATGCGCAGCGCTGGAGTGGAGCTGCTCCCTAGCACCAGACAGAAATGACAGAGACCCGAGGGGAGGCTGCAGCAGGCCTGCCCGTGGCGGTGGGGTGCTATAAATGTATTTAAACAAGCTGCCTGAGCCCTAAAATGTGGTTCCAAACTAATGAAATGTGGTTGTTTGGCAGTGGCAGACACTGTGTTACTTTCAGATGCTGCTTTATGACTGTTAGTGTAACATAGTCCTTCCAAAAGTTTCCCCACTCTCTTTTCTTTTCTTCTTTTCTCTTTTCTCTTTTCTTTTCTTTCTTTTCTTTTCTTTTCTTTTCTTTTCTTTTCTTTTCTTTTCTTTTCTTTTCTTTTCTTTTCTTTTCTTTTCTTTTCTTTTCTTTTCTTTTCTTTTCTTTTCTTTTCTTTTCTTTTCTTTTCTTTTCTTTTCTTCTCTTCTCT
>VWZZ01005431.1:12821-133762 GCA_013399095.1 Psophia crepitans
TGAAGTGGTCAGGCAGTTGGACTAGATGATCATTGTAGGTTCCTTCCAACTGAAACATTCTATTCTAGTTCCCTCCTCTCCTCTCCTCTCCTCTCCTCTCCTCCCCTCTTTATTAAATCTATCCTCAGAGAGGTTGAGCCAAGTTTTCAAACAGAATATTCAGGTCTTCTGTTTAGGGCTTTAAGTGAACAGTGAAGTGCAAGTGTATATAATTATACAGTCCATAAACTGCAGGACCAGGCAGATAATGTAGGTACCCACGTTCAAAAACAGAATACTGAAAATTTTGTGAAGAACTATTGAAACTAATGAACCCCTGGTGGCAATTTAAAGTGAAGCAAAACTCCTAGTGTGAGTGTAATCTTTTTTTTGGTGGTGGCACTGCATCTTGGTTGGAGGCTGTTTCTCCACAGCGAGCTGCAGTCAGTGAGGCCTTTGTTCATGTCTAGTGCAGCATAAACTGAGCTGGGCAAACTCTGGCTTGGGTTACGGCCCCACAGGCGCAGGGATTTCCATCAGGGCAGGCTTGGATCCACTGCACTTAATCGCATCGGCAGAGCAAGGAGGACTCGAGACCACCGGGAATGAAGGCGCTGCTCAGAGCTTCAGTAACGTCTGTAAAGTTCAGCCACACGGGAGCAACGGAGGGTTAAACCAAAACCTCACATTCAGCTATTTGGCAGTAAACTTTCTACGCAACCAGGCTGAACTACTAGTTTTTCCATTGTCCTCACTACACAGTCACTTGAAACATTGCCTCCCTCTTCTTTTAAATCTGGGAACCAGGGTGCATCCCCCGTCCAAAGCTCTCAACAGAAAACTCCTGAAGCTTTCTTCTGCTGTTTGAAATGATGACGGAACGTATACAGAGGAAGGATTGTGCCGTAGCTACGGGCCTTCTAAAATAATTGCTTCATGCATAAATATTGATAGTCACCGCTGACTTCTATTTTTACACAGCATAACTGAAAAACGTAACGAAGAACATCTTCCTAAAATAAGGAGCAAAACCAACCTCAGCAACGACAAGAAAAAAAACCCACAACAAAATAAACGAATAATTATCTTGGAGCACGTTCCTTTTTATTTTTTCAATCTTTTATCATTATTCTATCTATGAATAAAGCCTCAACAAGGATTACTTTGGGCATCTTTGGGGCTGTGTCAATATGTATCATTGCTAGGTTGTGAAGCATCCCAGCTCCACGCGACACAAGCCGCGCAGGTTAGCAGGGTAGGAATAACGCCAGCGAAGGGCAGGGAGCAGGCTGAGCAGAGGCTGGCACTCTGTCACACTGATCCTGACGGCTGGAGAAGGCAGCAGCTGGTAACGGCCCAATTCCTCCTGGGAGGAGATGCACACCCCTCCTCCCCAGGAGGTGCACCCATTTGTGTGGAGGAGCAAGTGTCAGAGATGCCTGCTTTGGGTGGTAGCTGGTCTAGGAACTTGCAATACTGTAAAACTAGAAATGGCAGCATTTATACTAAATGTCTTCGCTCAAATCTTTCCAAGCGCGATCATTACCCCTGCACTGAGATTTCCTCTTCACCCTGTTCAGCCCCCTCCACGTTGCAGTCTAGGATATTGCAGTGATCGAAGGATAGGATTTGGCCTCACCAGTTTGGTTCATTTGGGCAGCAGAGCCTTCTTGAGCCTAGTCAGCTTCATTGGCTGGAGAGTGTCTCCAACAGCCTGGTGACTGTACTGTAAGGTCTCCTTGACTCAGTGTCTGCTGAGTGACTCACCGGTCACTCTTCCATTGCCTACCTGGCAGCATGTGTTAAAGCCTTTCACCGGTGCTCCTGGTTTCTCCACTTGCATCTGTCCCTGAGTGCTTTTCACCCTCCGAGAGACCCCCTCCAGGAGCCAGTGCGCAAATAGCATGTTCCTGTCTCCAGATTTGTATCTCCAGGATTCAAACCAGAGAAGCCAGAAGCAGGAAATTATGGGATTGCCACTACTGTGCTCCCTGTGGCACAGAGACAAATCGCTGACCTGCTGAAGGCAGGGAGGCCAGTGGGAGCAGGCATGACCTCAGACCCACAAGTTCAGCCAAACGTCCCAGGTCGGGACGAGGGAGCTGATGAGCCTTGCAATGCTGATAATTAGCATTTGTGGGCCCACGTACGCAGCCAGACGGAGCCTGGAAATCAGCTGGGAGGAGAATGATGCAACTTCACCTTCTCTAAAGAGCCAAGATGAGGCTGGGGCACAAGAACCTTTTCTTCTGCAAGGCAGCCAAAGTGCAGTGCGTGTAGCGCAGCTACTGCACTAACCCTTTACTTGACTGCAATAAGCCAGTTGTCCTCTATTCCCTTTACCCCCTCACTGTTTCTTGCACAACATAAATTTGATCATAAAGCTCTGGAGAAGCAGGATTTTGAGCCCAATTCTGACCTCACTTATTCTGGCATAATTCAGGACTAACTGCAGTTGTACTTGTTGATCAAAATCAGTCCAGCTCCTTTGAACTGGGTAAAATTTGTGCTCTGCACAAAGAAGAAAATAATCAATGTGAACAATAGAGCCAGCTGAAGAAGGAGTGGTTTGGAGTTTTTTTTTCTCCTCTAAAGTTCAGTAATTTTTTGGCTAGCTCTTTAACTAATTGAAAAAATAGTTTTGTGGGGAAAAAAATTCCCATGGTACCTAAACATTTGGCATTATGATGCAAAATTTTATAGAAGAAAACAAAAACTGGAAAATTCCCATCAGCTGAAAATAACAGTGATACCGTCTCCAGTGGCAACTTGTATTACAAGACAGAATATGGCAAAGCAAGGTTGTGTATTAAAGAGCACTGACTGAACTCCATTGCATTATGTCAGGTGGATACTCAGAAAACAGAGCTGAAAAACTCCGTTCTTTTCCCATCCTGATGTAGAAGGTCAGTGCTGAGGAACACATCCAGCAGGCAAGATTTCTGTACATGGGCTTGGACCTCTAGTGCTACCATGCTCAGTAACCTACAAAGCAGTCAGGAACTCAAAAAGCTCGAGGGTCAGTGTCATGCTGTGACTGCCATCCCTGCAAGTCCGGTTTCAATGCCCGCCGCCCGAAATACGGTGCTCTTTGTGGTTGCGTGGGAGTGGTTGGACCCTCAGCAGCTTGCCAGGATGCACACAAAGCATGTGCTGACAGTACAGCCAGTCAATTAGGGAAGCTGTTGACGTGGTGCCTTGCCAAAGTACGTCTGCATGCCAAGCAACAGGCAGCTGCAGTGGGAGAAGACGGGAGGAGAGAGGAACCCCAAGCACTGACTGAGTTTATCTTCCAGCTGAGTATTGGTCCAGTTTCATGGCACATCTGACCACAGAGATTTAAACTCATTCCTTGTCACAGTTATGAAGTATGGCTATGAAGCATGAAAAATCCTAGAAACAAAGATATTTAAAGCCTTCACATAACCACAGAATCACAGAACACAGAATGGTAGGAGTTGGAAGGGACCTCTGGAGATCATCTAGTCCAACCCCACTGTTAGAGCAGGATCACCGAGAGCAGGCTGCACAGGATCGCATCCAGGAGGGTTTTGAGTATCTCCAGAGACGGAGACTCCACAGCCTCTCTGGGCAGCCTGTGCCAGTGCTCCGTCACCCTCAGAGTAAAGAAGTGTTTCCTCATATTGAGGTGGAACTTCTTGTATTCCGGTTTGTGCCCATTGTCCCTTGTCCTGTCGCTGGGCACCACGCAGAAGAGCCTGGCATAGTACAGCTCAGTGCTGTGTCATGCACCTCGCTGGGTTTAGTAAACGAGTGCAGTCAGTCTTGCCAAGCGCATTAAAGAAAGGCCCAAAGAGACTAACATCTTGATTTCTTGGATCAAAAAATTCCAAGGTGTTTTCACCAGGCACCAAGCCAGCTGCCGGGACGATGCTGGGTCTCCGGTAGCTCAGCAGTGCTCAGCAGTGCGTCCATGGGAGCCAGCGGCAGGAGAGGTCCCCTGCACTGGGAGGCAAACATGGGTGCGCTTCTGCTCTTCAGCGAGCTGCCCTCAAACTGGGGACACCCGACCGAGGTAGCCACAAGAGTCCGGATAAAGCACTAGCGTGTAAAACCACAAACCCCAGGGCCAGGCTGCCTCAGTGCCTTCCCTTTCAACACGAGCAGTTCAGACGCATGAGGCCGATAAAGATCTGCCTAGAAAGAAACGGCCTTTCTGTGCTTCCCATCACCCAGCAGAGACCTTGGGAGGGACACTGCGCAAGGCTGTGCTGCACCCTGCGGCGGGACGGAAGGGCCTCAGCAGACGGCGTACGGCCTGTTTGTTACCCTGCACTTCGCAGGCCCGGCTGCGGGGAAAGGAAGTGGCGGGGTTTCGGGTCAGCCGCCGGGCTAGTTGGTAGCAGCGATAAGTGATGCGCTGTCACCGCGCTTGACCGCTGCTGTAGAGCTCCGGCAGCGTGCCTGAATCACCAGAAATGTGCGCACTTCAGCCACAAAAACCTTTTAGGGACGCGCTGTGTTATCTAAGAAGCTATTTAAGGTTATTAGTCTATCGGACACAACGTTTAACTCTTTAGGCCTATAGAGCTCATACAGGCCGCGTACATGTGAACCACAAATGTAACAATCATTTTCCATTGCTATTTTTAGCAACAAGTTTTACTTCTCCACTTCCCTTTTGGTACACTCAGGTATTTTGGGAGGAGTTGGGTGGATCAATTTTTTTTTCTTTTACTGGATCTAAACTTTTATTGTGCTCTTTACTGTGTGGTGACCCGCTTCACCGGTACCTGCTGCTAACGCAGTGGTTCCCGTCCCTCTTGGTTGCTGGCAGCAATAGCAAGGGGTTAATCTGCTAAAGGCAGCATCCCTCCCTGCAAGCTGGGATAGCTGCTGGAGCCCGTCAGCGTTGCCAGAGGTCTCCGGTGCCTGCTACCTTACATCGAAGCAAGCAGGTTGTTGCTATTTAATGACCACATAAATGTTCAAGCGATCATCTGCAGCGAAGGTGACCCTGGGTATGGGCCAGGTACTTCGCTGCTATGGTTCAGTGGGCACGTAGCGCTGGGAGGACAGCAGCACCGGGCTCCTGTCTGTCCCTCTGGCGAGCACCGTGCTCAGACTCTATGGCTTAAATCCTGAAAGTACTGATGTTCTAAATTGTGAGTGAGAGTTTTCTGATCTTGTTTGCCACTCTTGAAATTGACTTTCTAAAGCATCGATGGCAACGTGCGCTGCAGGGAAAGCTGAACCAGAAACTCCTACGCTGATCTGTGTCTTCATAGAGATGCTTGGGTTGTCATTTGCATGGCTGAGGTCAGCAGGAGTCACAGTCATGTGAGAGGCTGCAGAGCACCCCGAAAACACCCTCTTTCTCCCAGAGACAATTCCCTGTGGAAAGGGTGATTATGCTTCCAAAGACAAGGAGGGATAGGGAAAAGGTGCTGGGGTTCCACCCCACAGCTTCTCTGCCCAGACCGCGCTGTTCAGTTGGAAAGTTAAAGAGAAAAGATGAGTTTTCATACACCCACCTGTGCAGACTCATCCTGGGAGTCAGGCAGAGCCTGCTCCCTCCCACGCACCGCTGCGGCTGTGCAGCCTTGGCCCTGGAGCCCCTTCACCCCTGTCCCCTCCATGCTGCTGGATGGAGAAACCACCATAGACACACTTTAACCATTCTGACTGGCACGAGCCAGAAGGAGGGTGACAGACAGTCTCCCTGGGGCACGTCCTGGGGGCACACTGGCACAGGGTTTGTTTCCACAGGTGCACTGAAGTGTGGCTGTTCTCAGCCCATGCCTGGACAGGCCCACACTCGCCCCTGTCTGGGGCAGCTCAGCCAGGGCCCCATGGGCTGTGCTGCAGTGGGTGTCCCCTCCCTGCCCTGCAACGTTGCCAAGAGGGAAAGGCGTATGGCTCCTGCTGCCTCACTGGCAACCAGGTTAGTGCCATGTGGTACTTCTCCTCCTCCCTCTGCCTCTCCTGCTCCTTACCCCACAACACACTTTTTTTGGCCACATCATTACCAGCACTAAATTATGGGGTTGCCAAGGATTTGTCACACACAAGCCACCGCAGGGGATGGAGCCTTGGTCAGGGCAGGGTGGTTGCAGTGGGTTGGAGCAAGAAGCTCGGCACCCCTTCCCTGCACTTTCTGTCCGGCAGCAGGAGCAGGGAGCGCTCGGCTGGCAAGGTCCTTCACGAGATCCCTTCTGCGTGTGCAGCCAGTGTCTCAGCCTCTTGCTGCCGGGTACTTTGCAAGGAGCTCATCAGTGTCTTGGCCTTTTCTTGCTGCCGGGTACTTCACAGGGAGCTCACTGCTGGAGTGGAGCCATCCTGGTATGCCTGTGGGGCAGACAGGGTTAAAAACCAGAGGAGTGGCTGCCTGTGCATGGGCGGGTGGAAAGCACAGAAGTAACTCATTCAGTACACCAAAAGGTGTGTGCTCAGTTTAGAGTCATCATCTGACTAAGGACAATCTGTTTTATAGGATAAAATATACAAGAAGCTTACGGTAAAAATATAATAACAGGAAGAGATTGCCAGGAGGATGAGAGCAGTGGGCTGGATCAGCTCGGCCCAGGCAGGAGCCCTGGAAGGGGGCCAGGGAGGCAGGAAAGATCCATGAGGAGTTTCCTGCAAAGAAACCATTCAAGAAATTGGGCAGAGGCAGTATGCATGTAACGGCTGTGCGGCTCTGCTTGGGTGGAGGGGAAGCCATCGCCTGGGAAAGCAGCCCAGCCTGGAGATTTGTAGGGGAGTGAGGGGGAAAGAAGGTGCAGTTTGGATCAACCTCACCCAAAATAATGTGGTTTGTATTTTTCTAAGCAGAAAATAAAATAATAAAAAAAAAACCCACCAAAAAAGTAAGTAGAGCAAAAGATTTCAAATTGTAGGAAATGTCATTTTTCCTATTAAAAAACCAAAACAAAACAGACCAGAAAAACCCCAAACCCTGCAGTTATAAAATTCCTACAAAGTACTGAAATATCTTCTGGTGAGGCCCAGAGGTCTCTGCTCTTCCCCAGTTACATGGAACTGGTGTCACTGGAATGTCCCTCGGCTGGATTGGAACACCACCACATCGAATTTTGGGACTCCTCACCAGATGTTCTTAAGAGATTTCGCACTCCAGAATTGGGCTTGTAAATGTCACCAGTGCAGGGCCTAAAAATGAATCTAAAAATGCATCTAAAAACGCAGAGTCTGTTCTTCTGGGAGCTGCTAGTGTGGCAGACAAACCACCTCTCAGCCGGTGAGTCCCCGCACCCCTGTCGAGACCAGCCTGATGGCTGGTGGGTGAGGAAGGGTCCTGGAGCTGGCAGAAACCTGCTGTGAGGAAGCCGAGAGAGTGATGCCAGCGGAGGCAAATCCATGCTCAATTCAGGCACCAAGGGCTTGCTTACAAACACCTTCAGCATCATGGGCATGTGGTGGCCCCAGCAGCACCTGTAGGGCACCCCTGAGCCGGGCAGAGGAAGCGATGGCCAAGGGAGATGCCTACAACAGCCGCATGTGATGCCCGACTGCCTGGCTGGGCGGCTGCTCCCACCGACGCAGTTACGGACCTGTGAAGTCAAGTCAGTGAACTGGCCACCGGACTGAGAGTAAGCCCTGGGCTAGGACAGCTCTGCCACCCATACCCACTGTCAGTGTTTGCTATGTTATTTTCGACCCAAAAGTCCTCTGTCAGCGGCGCTGGAAACAGGAGCTGTGGGTGTGAAACTAATTCAGAAGAGGTGCTGGAAACTGATGCTGACAGCGTATCTGGAAAGTCTTTCCCCAAGCTGAAAAAAAAAAAAAGGGATTTCCTAAAACGACTGAAAATGAATTTGCCACATCTGCAAGAGCGGCTTGTGGGTTGCCCGTCCCTGAAAGTAGCTAAGGAAGCACTGCAGTCAGCAACTTTTCAGTTTAAATGACAAAAGCTAACGTGCCCATGGATGATGGCAAGTGCCAGGTACACTACCAGTTGCCTTAAATCCTGAAAATGGAATCATTTGAATTGTTAAAACTCCATGAGTTTTCACAGTCCAAAAATACAGTCTCTCTGGCCAAAAAAAAGCTGATTTTGGAATCAAGAACGGCTTGTAATTAAAGCCAACAGTACGAGAATCTGTAACTGATCTGCTCTGAACAAATTATTTGGCTACCTGAAAAGAAGAGAATCAAAAGCTTTTTATTTTTTGGAAAGAGGCACAAAGGAGAAAAACATTAACTTGCTGAGAAAGAGGAAACAATACGGGCAAATTAAAACAGGCAAACGCTTGACCTCCGTATTGGGCAAGTGTGTGCAACGGTGGAGGAGATGGACTCGCTTTAGTTGGATGAACAGTCCAACCACTGCTTATAACATAAAATTAGACCGTTTGTTTAAAAAAGATGATCTTATGCGATTGACTTTAGTGCTGCTCTGCAATATACTTGATGAGAGGGATTTTATTTTTACTGAGACAAATTCAATAGATTTACTGTGATGAATGCAATAAAATTACACACATGGTGAAGGAAAGCTTAGCTTCAAGGCAGTGCAGCTCTGTCCAAGAAACTTAACTCCTTGAAATTTGCCATTTTCAACTGGAAAGGAAAAATCTCAAAGGCATGACTCCAGCAAGGCCATTTAGTCAAACAGTACCAGATGGGTGTGTGGGATTCACCTTCTGCTTTGGTTATGAATGAACGTAGTCAGCTAGGAGTCTACTGAGGGCTGTTTTGCCTAAGGAAGTCTGGTCAAGATGTGGTTAATGTAGCCATGCTCAGGTCTGCTGTGCTTTGAGGAGGGGATGTGTGGAAATGAGAGGGAAAGGAAGTTCAGAGGAAGCCAGGTAGCACAATGACCGAAGTATGTTGCTTGGATGAATTCAGTTTGTGATCAGACATTTTGCTTTGGTACAAAATGATTCCATGGTCTCTGGGAGACATTGGGAATTTGTGACTGAGTTTTCAGTATTTTCCTTTTTCCAGAAACCTCACCAACAATACGGCTCACGGTGTCCACATGACGAGTAAATATCACTATTTCCACCCTCCAGACAGGGAAGCAGAGAAAGAGCATTTTGACTGACCTCTGATGAGCAGGGTCGTGTCTGGATTTTAACAGGCTTGGAGCATCTGCCTCTCCTTAAATTGCGGGGGATTAGATAGCAGCCCCAGGGAAGCCAGGAGTGACGGTGAGCAGGGCGGGTCACCCTGTACTCACAGGAAGACAAACCCAAGGCAGAGAAAGGTTTTCATTCAGCAAACGCTTAAATGTGTATTTGTATCTCCTTCTTCTTGAGGAATTTTTGAAACGTGTTTAAATGCTTACTTAAATCCGGACCGCTGTGGTAGGCATGCTGTTCTGCTTACATACTTCATAACTTGTCGCTGGTCTAGAAAAATGGAAGCAGCTCAGTTTTTTCCAGCACTTCTGTATGATTTGGGCCATCAGGTGTCAGATGTTGGTACATACAAAGGCACCACCTGATGAGGTGACTAGAAACCCAAACCCACGTTCAGTCCAGCTTTGAGCTGACACCCTCCTGTTGCCCCTTCTCCTTCGGGGCAGAGCAGCAGGGGGTATTCAGGGGGTAGGACCCATCATACAGATCCATCACACATACACAGCTCGTGGCAGATCACTCCCTTCTGCCAGTCTGTGGGCAGCCCTCCCCTCGCGGGGCTACAAAAGCCTCCAACCTAACAAAAACATCTCTCTCCATCTGAAGACCACAGAGCCAAAGCCTACCCTTAGCAACCCACACGTTTCAGAAATAGTTCCAGGGAGAGCAAAAGAAACTGTTGTCCAAGCAATAAATACAGATGCAAGCACTTTGCTGCATGATTAATAAGGTAGTTTGTTTCACCACTTAAAATTCATCCAGAGGGCTCTTTTTAATAGTCAGAACCATCCGTGGCGAAAGCATTTTTGAACGTACTGATAAGGACTACACTCTAAGTTTAGAGTGTTGTGGCTTCTTGGTTTTGCTTTGTTTTCAAAAAGGGTTGATGAAAACCATTTTCATAAACTGACAGCAACAGCCATGACACGTACAAAAACACGATAGCAGTCTCATACGGGAAGTATTTCTGCGTTCGTTTTATTTTATGAATACATATACAAGAGATGCATAATCTTCCATTATCCAGGCTTAAAAGTAACAGGTTGGGTTTTTGGTTTTGGTTTTTTGGTGTTTTTTTTTTTTTTCAAAATAGCTTAAACAGGAAAATAAAAATAAGGATGAAGGAGGTGCAACATCTCCAAACCATACAATTGAAAACCTTGCTAAAATTACTGCTGAAATGTGAACATGTGGAGGGGGTGTGGGGGGTGTGTGTGTGTGCATCGTCATCCTGTATTGTAAAAGCCTCACCCAAGGTATTTATACATATGAATTAAAAAATGCTTTGGCATAACCACAGAATCCTCCACGCACACTTTGTTGACATTTGTGAAATACTGAGAGAATAAAATCTGAGAATTATATCGTGTATCGTTTTCTCTCCTTGGCAACAATGTCTTTAAATGCAGGGGGGAAATGAAGAAGAGTCTGTTGACAAGAGACTTAACTTCCATACTAAGATGGTTATATTAGCAGGATGCAGCAGGATGCAAACAGCTCCAAATAGAAGAGATGGAGATATATGTTTATATATATATGTATATAATGTAAAAATGCTTATTTTATATGAGAAAGGAAGATTTGTCAAGATAACATAAAATGAACCACTCTAAGACTAGCTTCCAGCAAAACATTTTGCTTTATTGGTTCTATTTTCTAGCTACAAGTCAAGCTGACAGCTGTCAAGCTTTTGAACTTTTCATATGGCAGTCTATAAGAAATGTTTCATGCAACGTCTACAATGCTAAATACAGGGTAAATAACTGGGATTAAACAGGTGAGGGGTAGCAGACTATGATAAGGACCAGTAACAGCGTATTATGTACATAGAGCCATATTATATTCTCATGTCTTCACAGTAATGTGCAAATGTGACAAATATGGCTTTTTTTTTTTTCCTAAAGAAAGTAAGACATAATTATACAGAATAATGTTTTAAAACGCTTAGGAGGATTTCACCTTTCTGTGAAACCTGTTCAATCTTCATCGCATTAGGGTCAAGGAGCCACCCCAGCATGGAGGTGTAGTTCAGGTGTGTTTCCAGAAGGGGGCACAGATTCCTAAGGCACAATATTCATGTTAAACACTTTTAATTTAAGTCATGCTATTTTATTTTAGTTTTGTTTTTAATTTTTTTTTTTGGTTATATGAAATAATAGGTTGTTTCTAGTTATATAATAAGCGGTTGATTGTAAAAATTACAATGTTAAAGGCTACACTACATGCCTACCTGTAGCTCCAGAAACATTAGCTAATCTGAAAACACACTATACAGCGCTGCATATTAAACCTTTGTGGTTTTTTGGTAATACTCTTTTTCATACATGTAGCAGAGAGTTATAAGGCTTCTGCGGAATAATAACATTATAACTGAACAAATATTTTACACTCTTCCATACTGGTATTTACAGTTACTATAACTCATATTTTGTCATTTGGTAAATAACATGTATCTTGTATGCATCCTTCTTGCCTATCTAAAGTGCTTGCTTAACTGCATGAGGAAAGATAATGCATACCTGCTTTAGGTGCAGCAAACCCTCAAAAGAAGTAGCTGAAATACTCGTTGTGGATCTGAAATGCATCCTCAGAAATTGAAATTATTGCTAAATTCAGTGCCCTCACTAGGCAATCATCTATATTATTTGTCATATATAAATATATGCATATATACTAGTATGTATGTACATGCATACACATTCATCTATCATGTAAAAGATAGATTTCAATTTTTTGTCCATCAACCTTTTTTATTTTGTGCTATTCAACTCAACTTGTGCTATGACTGAAGCTGGATTAAAATCAAAATCTTAACATGCTGCTACTAACAACCCTATGATTCATTAGCACATAATAAAGACAATATGCAAAAGAAAGCTGAGATGATGACAAATCAGGAGGCTTTTGAAATGCACTGAGAATAAGGCAATAGGCTGTACATTACAGCAGAGGAAAAAGCCGGAGAAATTCTGGAATTCATAAATGCACGTATGTTACTGGAGCAGGGATTGCTCTCGCTACTTTGCTGCAGAGTCCTACGCTTTTTTTTCCCAATATCACTCTCCAGAATGCAAGCTCTATAGTCTCTGCACCTCCCAACACTTTTAATGGTAGCAAATTCAAAGCTTATTAAAAATGCCCTGATGCCACAACCTGGTAAAATAAGGCACTTCCAGGGCTGTATTCCAGCGGTGCCATGCCAAAAAGACCAGCACTGGGAAGAAGCTCTCAGGCTTTGCTGAGTTTCCTAGTTTTGTCCCATGAAATGCGCCATCTCGGAGCGTACTCCCTCCTCTTTCTTTTGAGATGATTTTCTTTAAAGAAGCTGTTTCATCGGTTGAAGTTGAGGAGCTACTTCTTTGTAAGCAAGAGGTAAATCTTCAGTTCCTGACATTCAGTAAGGTGGAAGATCAGAGTGGTACCAGGCGACGACTTCGGTTTATTCGGTATCTCTCTCTCCTCGAGCTGACACGCCAGCTATGTCAAAAGTGTATGTGGATTTCATACTAGGCCCGTATTGAAAGCTATGAATGGACATTGGTACTGGAAAGGTCATTCCTTATAATTTCATTTACTGCAAAGAAAGAACACAAGAGAAAAGGAATCGATTAGCATCCCACTGCTGCAGGTGGATCTCTCCATACACAGCCCCCCCAACTTGCATCCGTTCCTTGACAGCTTCAGTACAGCTCCGAACAGTAAGCGTAACATCACGAGATAGCTTGTACAGGTCAATCACAGTGCAAACCAGCAGGATTAACCGAGGTTATTAACATGCTAAATACCATGTAAAACCAGGCATCACAAGAACAGCAGCATCCTGGATCCTTGATTGCATCAAACATATTTAACATTTCAAATCAGTTACAGATAAAACATTTGCTCTAGAACCGGCTCAGAAATGTACAGCAAAGAGAAACACAGCAAATCTTAGAATAGTCTACCCCTTCCACAAAAAGAGCTGTTTGGAAAGCATTTTAGCCATTGGTAAGTACTCATGGCAGAAGCTGCCAGCCACTGAACCTGGGTACGTGCAGCTGCAATGCCTAGACAGAATACGACTTCACGTGCTGATTTTTTCCACTGTGGGATGATATTAGGGGAAAAAAACCCCAAAACTGCTGCATGCTTGCCCGTTCCCTGGAGCTGGTAAATATATATCCTCCTTTTGCAGTGACCAACACATGTGGACACGCAGCCTTCGCTCCGATCCACAGGCGCAGACGGGAGGGACGAGCAAGTTAAAACGTTTGGCAAGAGTCAGAGGAAAGAATAAACAAGGTCTGCTATCTTCGCATCAGCCAGTCAGACTGCATCTCCACTGATAAAGTGCTGTTTTCTTTATTCACGAGTCTTCTTTCATTCTTTCCCCCCTCCCCTGCAGATCACCAAGCAATACAGTTTCCCACACTCCAATTATGTCCATTTATCAGCTTGTGATTTTTGGCAGATGGACAGGAAATGACTGAACCTGGCAAAGGCCATCTACAGTGGACTACACAACATCCCTTTTATTTCCACCCCACCTCCCTGCAGCGACTGCCACCACCTGATTTACACGAAGATAGACAAATTGCCATCACAGCTTCTGAGTTTCCCTAACATTGCTGGGAGTGGGAAACACATGCCCACGTCATGGAAGCACCACGGAAAAGCCTGCATTTTCCTTTCCCCGTGGGCTGCTGTTCACAGCCATCCAGATAACTTCACGTGTTTACTGGAAAAGACCAAGCCTGCCTAAAACCAACTTCCTGAAGCAATTAGTTCTGGGGGTTTTTTTCAGGGTGGTTTTTTTTTTCTTTTTTTTTCTGCAGACCTATTGCCCATTTAGTAATTGCGACACCTGAATCAGTCAGGATTTGTGTCACAGGTCCTGGCCACCGAAACCACTTCTACCAATGGATACGCACGCCGTACTTCAGAAAGGAAATATCAGTTGTGTTTGTAACTACCTATTTATGGCAGCAAACTAAGAGCGGTATGGAAACGAGAAGACAAAGCAGTTCTTTCTCTCAAGAGTGCCACGGAGTTCACCTTTAATATTACCAAACAGCAGAAACAAATTCAAGCAGCAAGGCTGGCTTTGTGGCAGACTGCCCTGCGTGCATCGGAACACAGCAAGGAGCACCACCCCTTTTACATGCTGCAAGACTCCGGACAGCTTTCCGGACCGAGTCTCTGCCTTGAATGCAAACAGCACACTTCTGTGGGATGATTCTTCCGTGATGCTTTTGTAAAGATAGTTTCTTTGATAAACTTCTCAAAGCAGCACTGGGTACGCGGCAAAAACACACAGTGATATCTTGGTGTTGAGCACGACAATGAAAACAAATCCTCATGTGGGCCAGCCAGTGTCACAGTTTTGGTAACTTCCCCTCAAAGCTTCTGCTACATCACATAAAACTGAGATACCACTCAAGGCAATCCTCGGGCTTTGTACAGTTAGTGCTTAGAAACACTAAATAATGGCTCTTCACAGCACTTCTGTAAAACATGAACTTCAGTATCACCAGTATTCCACAGATGGGGACAGCTAGGTGGAAAAGTGAAGGAGCTCCCCAGCTCAGTCAGGATTAGCACTCACGTATCTTGCATCTCAGACTAACGCTATAGCACATGCTGAGGTACTCTTGTTTGATTCATTCAGTAAAACTTTCAAAAGCAACACCCCCCAGCCTGCCAGCCCATCCTTTCCCCTGTTAAAGCATTTAGTGAAAGTATTTTGGAAACAACTTGATGATATGAGGGTCTAAGAGCCAAAGGTCCATCTCCAAAATCAGCTTAGGCACTCAGCGGCTGCCCTTTCCAGCCACAGGAGACACCCTCAACTGAATCCTCTGTCACTGAAGCGCTGCAAGACACATGGCTTACCCTAAGGATGACGTGACTTTTCCATTCAGCCGGGAGCCCACCTGCCTTGGCTTAGCCCATGACACCACCACAGTCCTTGGATCACACCCTCTCCAGCTCTCAGCAGCCATACCAATCTATCCCCATCTGAAATCACTTGTAATTTTGTTACTGACTCCAGCCGGACACAGATTAGACCTTTGGCTTTATTGCTCATTTTTATTATGTTACTTTTCTAACAGAGGTGGACTTCCGCTCCCTTGATGAGTAGCAGTCTGGTGTCCTTGTGTAACAACATCTGACAGCTGTTCACCAGCAGACACTAGACAATGTCAGCGTGGACTTGGGAGACAACTGAACCTCAACCGAAGTGCACCCATTGCCACCAGATCTCATAAACAGGGCCAAAAATGCCGAAAGGACGTTCAACATCTCTCTTGTGAGGTGGCCCGGGGACAGCACGGTTCAGACACAAGTCTCTTTATTTCACTGTCACTTGTACCCCTTTACCCACCAGTGTTCAAAATGCAAAAATTCCCAATAACGCAGTGGAAAAAAACCTACAGAGAGGGACAAGGGTGCACGCAGAAGGCCCAGGTGGGGCAATACGTGATCCAGCAAAGCAGCTGATCTTGTAGAGACCGACCGCTTGCAGAGAGCACTAAACACGAGAGCTGAAAGGGGAAGTGTGCGGAGAGCGGGCTTTCCCGTGCTGCCCGCCGAGGCACCTGAGGCTGGAAGGAAAACCCTCCAGCTGGTGGGAACAAGAGGAAACCAGACAGCAAGCGCACGTGAAGTGCACTGGGTGACGCTTGCTGGGTTTGGCTCGAAGGATGCTCCCCGCCACCCCCAGCTGCACGGTCTAGCACGCCCATGAAGACACTCCTCTCTCCCTCCAGGTCTCAGAAACAGATGTTGAGGGAAAACTTCTTGGGGGTAAGATGCAGTTTTGGGGCAGTCTAAATGACATGAAAATATGGATATTTCCCAAATAGTTTCAAACGTTTTTAGCAGCAACATTTTGTATTTCAAATTTCTGGAAAATTTGCTTCTTTTAATACTCCAAAACATATTAACATTTTTCTTGCACGTTAGGAAATGTTTTATTTTGGATCAAATGGAATGTTTTGGAATACTTTATTTGACCCAAAGCTTAGATCTTTTTTCTTTTGGCAGGAAAACATCAAATATTCTTGTTGTAGTTTGACCCAACATTGTACTTTCCAGCAGAAGATAAAAATTCTGTTACTGAAGTAGAGCTCTGCTAAAGCATCCTGTATGGCCGTCTGTACCAATGTCAGATCTACCACAACAGCCACCAGCCAGTTCTTTGGCAAAGAGCATAGGAAGCAGGCACACCTCCAGTGACGCTTGCTCTACTGCACCTTTATTCTTCTGCAGGGCTTCATGTGTGAGAGGAGGTTTGCATTCTTGTTTCTAGTGAACTTTGATGAACTTTCTTCCATGAAGTTTTCTATTAACCTTCTGAACTTGTTTTGGCCTTCATAGTTTCCTGCAGCAACAGGTTCCACAGTTTAAGGATGTGCTGGTGGAAAAAATGACTTTTTTTTGGTTTAGATTTGTTTCTTAACAATTTCATTTATGTACTGTGAACGAGCTGATTGTTCCCTGTTCACCATCTCCTTTTCCATCTATCACACTCCTTTCCCTTGGTATCCTCAGGGGTCTACTCGGTCCTGTTTGACCACTGCAGAACTCCCCAGAGAGGTAAGATATACTGCTCATGCAGAGACAATAATCGGTATTTTTCTCTTAGTTCCCACCTTTCTAACAAAATATTTATTATATACTTGAGGAGAGTCAGATGGTTGCTGTCTTGAATGCTCAAGTTTTGGCTTACAAACTACAAAGGACTGTGTGTGCTCCGCAGAACAGCAGTATTTAGCACAAACAGTATTTTGGCCTGGGTTTGAGTTTCATTGCTCAAGCAAATGCTGGCCTTTGATTCCGCTGCTGCTTGGATACGTGTCCGTTCACGTCTGTAGTACCATTCCAGCAGCAGTTGGGTTTTGAATGGGCACGATGGTTTTCAAAGAAAGGTTGCAAAGGCTTCACACTGATTTTTAAAACAGCATAACCTGAGTACTCAAAAAGACCCATTTTATAGACAGGACAGACGAGACTCAAAGATTTACCTGGCTTGCCGGAGGCCCTACATACACCCGAGCAGCAGATCTGGAACTGCATGCAAGATGTTTAATTTTCAATGCCCAGATTAGCACAACGCTTCCCTTAAAGCAACAGGTTGATCCCTATCAGGTCAAACAGCTGAGTACAATGATTTACAGCACCTTTGTCATCAGATTTTTTTCACTGTTTTTCTGCTGGCTTTGGCAAGGGCGGCCACTGTCGCTTTTATAGCTAACACCTACAGTTCCCCACAATGCCTTCCCTCAACTGGTATTTTCCATTGTCACGTTCAGCTTTTCCACTGACAGAAAGTAAAAAAAAATAATAGTGCTGAGAAATGCAGATAACACGTGACCTCTCTACCTGTCAAGGCGTCTGAAAGAGGAACCTTTCCTTTGCTAAACAGCAGATGCCACAGTAGCAGGATGTGGTGAGCTGTTACACCACATTTTAGTTTAATAAGGAGTTTTTTCTTCTTGTATTTAATTTTGCTTTAAAATGCCCTTGCAATGGAAATTTTTGCTTTACTAATTAGCAAAATCAGTGTCTTACCGATGCAACAGTTTGGGTTCCTATACGGAACAGGACAACCAGATATATCTGAACAAATGTGAGTTCCATATATAGATGTGAACTTCATAGGAAATGGAGTATTTTTAACATTTGGTGGCTGTACATGGATTCCATCAACTGGCAAAACTTTAAATTTCTGCAGATTTCTGCTTTCCTTGTATCTGACTACTAATATGGATAACATTGTGGCCTTTTGCTTTAACAAAAAACCTGTTCTTCTGAGACAGTTCTGCCTTCCAGCTCAGATACTGATTCCACTCAGATCAAAGAAGTTACAAGGTCGGTGGTACAGGGAGTGGGGAGAAGGCACACGCAGGGGTTTCCACAACTGGGGAGCTCTTTGGGGCTACAAATACAAGAGCTTGGAAGACTTCATACTCTTAAAGGTAAATGTTCCCAAGAGTCTGAAAAAATGGACGGTGAGCTGAGAGCCATGGTCAACCCCACAATTATAAAGAGCTGAGTCCACAGTTTTGGGAGGGAACGATGGCACTTTGAAAACATATCCCATCTATGTTCACTTTGTTAGTGGGTAACATTAAGGCTCCAGTTTCTGGCCAGGTTAAGCTACTCTCTCTCCACACATGACATACTAAAGGTTGTGGAAGTCAACGACCATCTTTCCATTGACTTCACTCCACTTCAGCAGCATCCCAGAAAGGCTTATACAAAGAGAGTGAGAAGCGGAGCCGTGGGCTGTATTTACTATTGTGCCCCTTTCCAACTGCACGCTTCTCCTTCACAAGCGGGCTTTGCGGCTCTCAGCTCTACCCTTTTTTAAGGGCCATGATAGAGTTGAAGCAAAAGGGCACTGAGACATTTTGTACAGAACTGAGACCTCGTGATATACTGGACATGTACGCGTCTTTGTTTCTGCGTAAACAGCAATGGCATCAGTGTGGTTCCTTCAGCATGGCCTTTGGTTTCTTAAACTTCAGTCGTCTTCTTCAATCAATGGGAAGAGCCACACGGCATGTTCCCAAGACATCTAGGCCTTCAAGGTCACATCAAGTTTTTTTCCACAGCTGACTGACCAACCTTTGCTTGTTACTTCACGTCCACCTGTGACTGCTGGGGACCATTATCTCTACGGTGGAGCACAACTGAAGCAGGAGGTTCAGATGCTGTAATGCTCTGTTGCCAAAAAGGAACAAAAGCAACCTGCTCTGACGGGTGCACGTGTCATGGAAAATACAAGTAATACCAGCTGCATCTTTCAAGCTACATGTGTGAAAAACCTGTGTGAAATTATGCCTGGATTCTGCCATGTCCGGACAATAATGCTTCATCTTGCAGATGGGTGTAGCTGTCCAAGCAATGTGGTGCCATGTTTGGATACCACATTTGGACCACGTTTGACAGTGGTCAAACTGCACAGCTAGGTGTCACATTTGAGCAACCTCCAGAGAAGAGCAGCAGTCCTGAAAGCAAAACTGCCTCAGTTTGGCTCATCATTTTTGTCTTTCAGCAGAATTAACCGGCTCAGGTCAAGCCTTATGTCAGTACAACTACAGTGACACCCACATCAGGGATGTCTCCACACAACGTGGGCATACCCCTAAGTGCTCTGAATTTCTACTGTCAGCTACAGGTCACTGCTCTCGAGCATTGTGGAGCAGGGACTGTGTTTTCCTCTCCACTGGGTACTGCTCTGACCACACTGTCAGTATTAAACTCACGAGAAGGACAGGGAAACAAGCCTGCAGTGCGTTCATAAGTTTGACGCCGACACCACACTACCTTTAGTAATGCTTCGTAGTATGACGTTCGCTTTGCTGTCTATAATTACTGCCCTCGGATTTTTCCACCAGCAATGCCACAACTTGCTCCACCAGGCTCCTGTGCTCTCGTATGCCCTTCATTTCAGATGAAATGCCACATATTAGCATCACTGAGGAGGAATTCAAAGTCGCTAATGAATGCAGAAGAAGCAGAAATACAGGAGGAAAAAATGTTTTCCCTTATCTTCATGTACAGGAGAATTATTTAAAGAGAAAAAGGGCTAAGTATAGCCACATATACAGTGAGTAAAGACATGAAGCTCCTGGTATAAACTCTGTCACATGAGCAAAATCCTACAGTTTTTGTCAGGATACCTACTTCCTCACTACTAATAAGCAGCACTCCTTTCTGACATATGAAAGCTGCAGCAAACAACATAGAATTATTACTTAAATCACAGAAAAAAATAGGGTTGTCTTAGAGAAATTTGTTTTTTGAAAGCTAGTAAGTATTGTCCTGTGAATAAGAACGAAATCAGAAAATAGTGGTACAAATTCCTGAGGTGCCAGTCTGTAATGCAAAACTATAGGTCCCATTAAAGCTTACTGAATTAAAAACCAAACAAAACAAGTCTTGTGAAGCAATGGAAAATATAACTTCACACGTTCCATAAAGAAGTCAGATCCTCAGGTGTCCTGGATGTGTTTAAACCTTCAACTTATTTTTATCTGTTTAATCATAATAAGCCACCACCACAGGGCATGCTATTTTTGGAGACAGCGAATAGGACAGTGGAGCAAGTTAGTGACAACAAGTAGCAGGTTTTAATAAAACATGATCCTCCCATACGAACGTCGGCTTGGCACGATGGATGGTATTGTTGTGCACGACAGCCACTAAGATGGAGTCATTTTCCTACCTGCTCTACCCTCTGCCTTATTTAGCTCAACAGCTCCAAATAACGCAAAATCTCCCACAGCGGCTGCGCTGCGGAGGGCTAATGGGAAAGGTTCCTCGCTGTAGTGCGATGACAGCACCGTACAGCAGTAGTTTAACTGGGGCTCTTGACTAGGTGCCCAGACTAAATGAGTCCCATCCTATCGCACCAAAACTCCTGGGTTTGGATTTTTTTCATCCCTCCCATATGCAACCCTGGGAATGCTCTGCGCCTCCCGCTCTGCAAACGTTTAGGGATGAATTCCCTGGCTGCTGGGAATTAGTGCAGGAATCAGCAGACCCACACTGACTCTCGGCACACTGGGGTCTAAACTTCAGCTTATTTTTACTCTCAACCTGAGGATGGCTGCGCTCAGCCTGGTTTAGCTTTTACACCAGAGAAACAGCAACGTTCAGTAGCCCTCACTGAGGCCAACCTTGCCTGGAGCAGCTGGAGTTCGGGCTGCGCGGAGGCTGCAGGATCTGCCCCGGTATGATGCAAGCCACATTTGACACACACATACACACGCGTGAGGGTAGGGCTGGGCAACGGACAAATAAACCACATTTTAACCAAAATTATGTGTTTACGTTCCTAAGAGCATCTGTAAGGGAAACAAAACAGACATATTTTACGTTTTACACAAAATTTCCACATGACAGAACAACTACGCAAATCCCACCGAAGGCAGCCAAAAGCCAAGGCCGGTACTGCTGGAAGCTTTGTGGGTACCAGTCAGGAAGGAGTAGGGAAGAGCATGCACCGCTTCGCTAGAGGCGGCAGAAACGTGCCCCCACTGTAAGAAATACGGCAATACAAACCGATCCTGGTGATCAGTTTTAGTTTCCAATTTAGTGCCCAACAGTAAAATAGTGCTGTCAGACCCCGGCGTTCAAAACTCATGAATCATGCCCTGAAGCATGACAAGAGTGGATTCAAAATCAAAACAAATTTAAAGCAATTCTGCATTTGCCTGCTTTTTAGCCTCCAGATGTCTCTGGCAGCATTTATTAAACGCTGAATGTAACAGAAATGAAACTTCCTTTTTTCCCTTTTACTATCATATTTCTGATCCCATCCCACAAGGTTTGATGCTCCTCACGACTAGCAGTCAGCTGCCACGTGGGCAGCCCTTGAGACAGGAGGCTCTCGCAGCACCCTGTGGCGAGAAGAGCAAGGTTAAAGCTCACCTGAGCTGGCAGCTCTCGCAGCTTACAGGCGGTGGATGGGAGAGGGGGAGTGGGTCTGGACCACGCTGCAAAGTTCTGAGCCCAGCGCTGGAGGCTGCTACTCAGGAACCTGCTGCCCTGCCAGAGGAGCACCCAGTGCTCACACATCCTGCCCAGCACCGGCAATTTCTGCCAGCAGCTGGCACCAGCCTTTTGGACCTCGTGTGGCAATCTGCAGCAGTCCGGACCTTTCCATGTAACACAAGAAGGTGTTTCTCCACATGCTGGGGAAGTGACAGACTAGCTTTAGAAAAAAAATAATTTCTGGGGATACAGGAGAACAAAGGGGAGCAAGACAGGATCCCTAATCTCTATGACTTACTGATTTCAGAGTTTTAAAAAAGCTAAATTAGACTGAATTTCTCTATCAATTATACAATTATTGATCTTTTTAGAGGCTTTTCCAACACTGCACATAATGAGCAATTCATCAAAGCATATTAGGTGCCACAGAAGTTGCATTCAATATAAAGGGGTCATTAAGTTTCTTGTAATTGCACATTACTGAAGCTTTTGTTAGTTCCAAATTAAATCAATGGGATGTGCACGTATGCTCTTTAATTGACTTTATGTAATAGTAGTGTGGACCCCAGTGATCATCTGGAATCCTCCAAAATGAGCGACCTTGTGCTGCTGTTCATAAAAAAAACCCAGCTCATGTGCAGCTGGGCATATCAAATAAAGAAAAGAAATAATGAATGGAAGAAAGAAACACCTTAGTTCACATAGGAGTGCCCTTTTCTTTCCACGGCAGAGAACAGCCAAGAGACATAGCTCTTCTTGCGCTCAACCAGCCTCAAAGTCTGATGGACTTCCGTAGGAGTAACACTGGGTCTCAACACTACAAGCGTCCTGAGATAGGTTAAAACATGGTGTATCTGATCTTCTTCTGAGGAAAGAGGGGATTTTGTGTTTTAAATGGACCTTACTTGTCCTATTATCATCACCATCATCAACATCTCTTTCCTTTATAGCCTTTTTCATCAGCAAACCTCAAAGTGCGTGCTAAACAAAAAAGATCAATGCTGTTATTCACCTCATCTAGCAAAGCACACACTGCTGATGGAAGAGAAAGGCTGGGTGGGGCTAATCAGAATTTTAATGTGTTTGATAAGGGAAAAGAAATCCACCTATGAGCCTGCTGGGGGCTAGGCTGGGAAAGATCACCCTAGCTGGGGGAAATCCTTAGGTGATGGAACATAGCTGTTCATCTTCAGCAGTGGGCACGGAAGCAGGGCTAGCTCTGGGAATCTGCACTGGTGGCTGCAAACAGCCTGCAAAAAAAGTGATGCAGGCAAATTACCATGCGATAAATTTGCTTGTGGTATGATGACCTGATCACCATCATAATGTGACCTCTATGTAATGCCACGGGATTTTACTTTAACCACAGCAGCATCTCTTGCTGAAGAATGCTGCAGTTCAAAGAGGAATGCACACCCACTCTGCCACGGGTTCCTGGAGAAGAGCACTGGCAGTGGTTAATGGCATTCTTGCAATGGTTTTGCACCACACTAACTATGCTAGGTAAAGACCTTGTATGACATCCAGTTTGGCTGGGAAGGTTTGATCCAAAGGCTGATTGAGTGGAGCCACGCTGGAGACGTATCAATGCAAGCTGGGCCATGGTTGGTAAACCACCAGCTGGGTGTCATTAGGTGCTCTCCCCAGCACAGAAGAAAAAGAGCTGTAGCTGTGAAAACCACTGTGTCCAGACAGTTACTGGACTCCTGTACTCCTTGGATGCTAAAACTGCCTATAGTAAGCATCTCAAATTAGAGCAGCTGGAAGAATACTCTTATTTGTACATGGTCCCAGTGTGACAGAGCTGCAAACATGGCAAAATGTCTTTTCCTCTTTCCCCCTCTCCCACATGCTGTGTTAAGCTGCAGAATGGCTCCTTAGGCTGGACTGACAGAGCAATGTCAACAGAAAACACACCAGATACGGCTGCAAAAATTCAGTAAGAATCACAGCTGGGCTTCCAGGGAAGAAACCTTTCCCCTTGCAGCTCAGTGCTTGACATAAGAGCTGTGCTGAAGCTCAGAGCTCTCCACTAGAGAGGAAATTTATTCTGCCCCAAGAACGAAGCATGGCAAACCTCCGTCCAGCACTAGAGAACTAGGAAAAAGGCACTTGAGAAACACAGGCGTACAACACTCATCTCTCAAGCACACTCAAGAACCTGAAATTTTATTCAAAATGTTTGCATTAAACTTTCCAAACAACCACTTGCAACATGCGACAGACTTCTGCCTCTTTTTGAGTATTTGGACTCTAAACCCCTTGGTTCTCGATAGCTGAGAAATGGCAGGGTGCTTCCACAGCCTGGGCTGTGATCTGGCAGCACATCCAAGCTCCAGCAGGAATTTGGCCTGCACTTTGAGAGGTGCTCCAGGCAACAAAATGAGTGGAAGAGCTTTAACAGTAATTCAAGAGTAGCTTTAAAAAATTTATTAATGCTACAGTGAAGAAAACTGGCTGCTTACGTGAGATTCAGTCAGGTCAGCTCAGCCAATTCAGATCAGGAGATGAATGCATGGAACCTAACATAGTGGCTTTGGAAAATCCACACAACTACACCTTGCTCAGAGGGACAGGACAGGCGGTTCCCTGCTCCGTGGGGAGTCCAGCCAGAACATGAAGACCCTGGGACCTAGCCATGGGCATGGAGATGTACAACATCTGGCTCAGTCTTCAGAAGCATCCTTGTGACAGGAGCAACCCAGCAAGGGTCAGCTCTTGCTGAAGACCCTGGGAATACAACGCTTTTCAGACCGGGGCTTTAGGGACATAAAGGACATTTCACTGATGTGAGGAAAGAAAAACAGTGCAAAAACAGTCTTGGTGAAAGGCTGCGCAAGCTGATGGTTGTTTGTTCCATGCAACAGCCTTTCTCGTGCACCACACCTTTGGTAAAACACAGTTACATGAAACAAATTATTATCTCCAGTAGCTTCCGTCTACACACATTTCTGAAATACTTTCATTCCAAACTGTTTTGAGAGGAAACATTATAAAGAATGGAAACCTGGCCATTAATCGGATGGAAACCTCTGTTTCCATTTTACAGAATAGGAAAAAAAAGCGAGAATTATAAAAAGAATACCCAACTTTAACTGCTAAGCAGGGAGATGAAAGATAAGCAGAGTCCAGCAACCGGGAGCACGCGTGTGCTGCATACATTTACCTGCATTTGGATGCGGTTCTGAAGGGTGGGTCAGACCCGTATTTGCCATTCTCATTCAAAACCACATGAACAACTAATTAGGAACTGGGTTTTGACACATGAAAATTCTATTTTCTTGAAAACTCACGAAATAAATACCTCGACATTTTTTTTCAAAGTATGGACGAAAGGCTCTTCTGGTCAAGACACAGAGCAAATATTTACAGGTGCTGGGGAGACACCATTTCCTCCCTTTAGGCTTCAACCTAGTGTCTGCCACATAATTTTATCCATTCAATGATTTTTTTTTTTCCAGACATCTGCCAAGAGGAAATAACTTTGCTGTATTGGGAGTCTGGGAATCCTAGAAAACAATCTTAAATCCATAAAATAATTGAAGTGCAGTTTTACTGAGCTGTTCAGTTCGATTCTGATTTTTATTACAATGTCAACAAGAGTTTAATTTGTTTTAAAGTTTAGGTTCTTAAATCTGAGTGATATACGGTAGTTTACAGCTTGCTGGCAACAGCTACTGTGGAAAAAAAAAAAGGAAAGTGCATATAAAGGCGGTTCTAAGTTTGACATTGTGAAAGCAGGGAGCAGTGCCAAGAGCAGCAAACAGCATGGCTTTCCCAATCCTGGCTGGCTTTAGGGACTGCTTGCTATTGACATCAGTCGCTATGGGATACATTTCCCTGCTCTAGCAAATCTCATCTGGAGCCTGTAATTAAAAAAGAAATGTCTCAAAGTGTAATTTCTTCCCCTAAAACATTTACAGATGTTAACTAGAATGCTAATGGTGTGAGATGTCTGTGGGCGGACATCTTCCTCCTTATCTGCTGTGTCAAAGAGGAAGATTTCTTTATTAAAATCAGTTCTAAAGGTAGTATCTTTTCCGTGTATGCCTCTGTGTATGGGGGTGGGGGTGTCTTTTTTTCTAAACCACTTGCTGAACTGAAAGGTTTGGAGGTGTTTTTCTTTATCTTTCCTTCTTTTTTTTTCTTTTCTTTTAGAAGTCATCTCCAGAGTCAACCTGATTTAAAAGGTATTCGAAGTGGCTAAAAATGTCTTTGCTTCGCAGATTAAGAAGTATTCCGTCTCAACTGTAAAATTATAATAATTATAATAATAATAGCAGTAGTAATAATATTAATAATAATAGTAGTAGTGATGTAAGTTTCTTGCTCTAGTGACTTTCCACCAGTGCCCTTGGCTGGCGCCCTTTGCTAGGAGCTGCTGAAAGCATTTACGGGAGCCTGCCGGACGACCGGGTAAGCTGATCTGCTTCAGGCGCATGCTGGACACAAGAGGGGAGAACATAAAAAAGGGATGAGCTTTTAGAAATGCACGTCCCTGGGGAGGTGAGAGGGGGTTTTCTCAGCTGGCGAGGGAGGGTGCTGGCAGCAGCGCCTGCCGGCGTGGGGCTGCCCACGTGCCGGCACCAGCTCTGCCGTGGCAGCCAAGCGCTCCTCGGTTTGCACGGCCCGTGTCGAGCGTCTCCCCGGTGCCCTGCAGGAGGGGATGGCTGAAACTCTCCCTCCTGACACATGCAGCCCAGACACAGTTGGCTGCTTGGGCCTTTCCCCCCCCTACCAACACCCCTGCTTCTCCCTTTTTTTTTTTTTTTTTGCAACCGGCTTTGATTGGAGCCAGAGCCTGGGGTAAATCAGAGGAATTTCTAGATTTTTCTGAGCGCTGCGAGCTCTCACTGTTTTCCGGTACCTACTTCCTGCCATATCTAAAATAACAGCAGCTGCAGGGCCCTGATAGAGAAGAGCTCCAGGGGACAAATTCTCACAAATGGGGTGGGAAAGAGAAGAAAAGAAAAAAAAAAAAAGAAAAAAAAAAGGCAGTTATTAGGGAGCCGATAACACACAGAGCCAGCATCAGATTCATTGTTGGAGTCGATAGCACCATAGGCTGTGGATGCTGTTGTCAGAAGAAAACAAACCCTGTAAAATGGCCATGGGAATGATAAGTCTCCACGTTTACTGGGATAACAGAGGTAGCTTTACAGCACTTGTCCTATTGTACGGAGTATCGTGCCTGGATTAGCTAATGTCTCCGAGGGCCAGATAAGTGAGGATGAATGTCCTGCCCTAGAAGCTTTCATGCCTTCTCTTTGTCATGGCTATCTACGGAGAGCTGCAACTGAAAGCTTCGCACACATAAAGAAGCCCCCCTGCTCCAGAGGAAAACATTACAGAAAATGGAAAATTGTTGAAATGATCCCATTTTCCATGGAGAATGCATGGTGCAGTGTTGCCATTTTCTCGTTACAGACCACGCAAAGTAATACAGCAACTCCAGAGACCTCCAAAATGGCACAAAGGGACCTTACATACCTGTACGACAACTACTCCAGGAAAGAAACTTCTCTTTCCTGTCGGCACGAGGGGGACAGAAACAGGCACGGTGCATTCACCCAAAATACACTTATTCCCTATTCAGTGTGCAAGAACGCTGAGGTCCCTTTGGCCTAGGCCTTGCAACCAACACAAATACTGCTTTAAATGTAAGTACACCCAAACAACCAAAGTGAGGGTTCTAAAACCCTGCAAGTCAGTCATACTACGTGTACAATACAGACAGTATTTCAGATTATTGTATGTGCTGTTAACCTTTACATATTAATGTAATACAATCTTTTACAGTTACTTTGGGAACTATAACTTGTGTCTGCATCAACCCTTAAATTTTCACCAACTATTAGAGATTTTAATGCATTATTTTTTATTAACATAGGATTTTGTTTAAGAGCATTAAGTGACAGGTTCTCGTGATTATAAGTTAGAACTTGATCAAAAGAGCACAGAATACAACAGAAGAATTCCTATTTACTTCACTGGGCTTTGCATCAAGTCCAGGCAGACATGTAAAGGTGGTCTACAAATGCATAAGGTACAGGTCTGGTGGCTTGGCAGTCAGAAACAATCAGTCACTGCATTGTAAAAACCCTATTTTCCTCATTATTCCATAAAGATTATTCGAAATGTTTTAATGTTGATATACAGAAAAGGCAAGTAGAGATGTTCTCTTATTTTGCCTGAATGTTGAAGCCTACACAGCTTCTCTGATGTCAGCAGACTTATCTTTGATTCCCGCCGCTCAACGAGGACAATCACATTTCTGAGTTTAATTCCAGTGTGTTGGCTTTAACGCATATGCGTGCAGGTGGGGTTTGATCCCAGAGCCTTACCTGCTTTCTAGGGAACAGTGGAAAACCATACAAAGTGTTTTAGTAGCATGTGTTTTTGCTTTTCTAGCTTCTAAACAATTTCTCTTGGCCTAAAAATCCTTGCTTTGCTTGAGTATACAGCTCAGCTGCCAATTTTTAATTGTTAATGAATTAAATTAGATGAAGTTAAGCTACTTGGTTCTTCCCATCCCCAAAAGAGGCTCCTTAAAACACAAATCATTTACGTTATGGTTCAGGTAATAACAATTAGAATTACACAAAGTGGCCAAGTTTAGACAGACTAGACAATATTCTAGCCTAAGCTCAGAAAACCTAAACTAGTTTGTTGTTGTTGGTTTTGTTTTGTTGGTGTTTGGGTTTTTTTTTTAAAAAAAATACTCTAGACAATAAAAAGAAAATTAGTTTGCATTTCTTCAAAAGTATTAGTAGTTAGAAAATACGAGGTATTGCCTAATCCTATTTTAAGGACTGTTATGGCTGTGCTGTATTACATATGCTTATAGAGTAGTACATTTACGGTGAACTGGTTAAGGAATTTGGGAGTAGGATTAATGAACTTTCCTTTCAACTAGACTAGATCAAATGGCAGAAGGAGATCAATCCGTCACAATTCCCAGCTTTTGTTCAAGAAAGGCGAGTGCAGTAAAGGTCAGAGACAGACTAAGGAGCAGCACTGCAATTATTTACTGACATGAGACTGGAAAGAATATCACATAGCTACATGGAGCACAACTTGGACTTTAGACACGTAGGAAAGAATGGTTCATTTTATGCCACTAATCATAGCCAAGGATTAAGTTATTTTGGAAAAGCCCTATTGCTTCTCATTCTGCAAACCAGGATTTCATTACTGGTAAATCATGAAATTTATTAAGTCCATTCATACAAATTAATTTCCTTTCCCAATTTCCATTGGCATGTGAGATAGAGATACATAATATAAATAAAAGTCTGTAAAGGAAAAGATACACCAAAATGTCTGTTTGTACTTAAAAGTGGAGTAATCTCAAGTAAGGATGTATCTAGAAGAATTGTCCCTGCACCTAGTACATTTATTCTTAAATAAATGGGTTTAGGGCCTGAACAGGTAGGAATTGGTGTAGCTGCACTACATTTACATGTATCTATGCTGACTTACTCTAGTTTTCTCTGTCAAGAATAACCAAAGGTAAGTTCTCCCACCCTAAGATTTTCATTTTGCAGCAGCAATGTAAAATCTAGAAGTTTTTTCCACATTATCAGAAATATTCCTACTTAGACATCTTACAGAAGAATTCTTGCAATCATTTTAGTTTGTCAAGGTGTGGGGTTTTCCCCCCACAGTGGTGCTTCCCCTCAATGAAAGTTTTTCATATTTTTCAGAAAATAGGCACAGGGAGGTAGTGGCCCACATTGCTCAGGGGACTACGCACAACAGAAAGCATGATACAGCCTTGTTTGGTGTCACAAGCATCTGCCAGCTCCTCCTTGAAACAAGGTCTTAACTGACAGCAGTGAAATTATGTTGGTCATTGCAGAAATCTAGATTTCATCATCAGAGAAACCATTAATATAGCCACTGAACCATCAGGTATACGGCTGGCTGATCTCTAGCTGGCTGACCAAACGTTTTCAGGGTCACAACTCACATGATCAGACATAGGCGGTCCTGTCTCCTACCACCTTCCTGACTAAAATCAAAAAAGACAGTAAGTTCGCTTCAAGTTTCAAAAGCAGATTTTTTTTTCTGAAGTCACCCAACAACCAAAGAAATGGTCCATCCATTTGTAGATTTCTCAGAAGGAAATCTGGCATCTCTACCAAAAGTCTGCTTGCTTTTCATACTCCCCTCTGTGGCTGAACGCTTGAATCTAAAATATTCTTTACAATAGGAAAAGCCTATCCCACTATTAACTGATTGTACTGGGATACAAGGGCAGGCTCTGCTCCGGCAAACTAGTTCGCTGGGGCAGAAGGTGCAGCTTGTGTGCAGCAGCCAGTGGGGCAGAGACTCCGGTACCAGACCTGAACAATCAACGAAAACTGGATCATACAGAAACATTTGCATTTTGTTGCTTTTATGGTTTAAGATGGTGATGATCCCCATAACAAAACTCAGTGGTAGGGAAGGATTTAGAGAGGAGGTTTCTCTTTTAGTGGAGCAGCTCTTTTTTTTTTTTAAAGTATCTGAGTGATTTTTGTCTGGAAACACAATTTTTGATGGGACACTGTTCAGTCCAGGTGCTTTTCCCAAGTTAAGATTAAATATAGCTTTGGAAACTTCAGCAGATGTTCTCATTTTTTTCTCGTTTTTTTTTTTTTCTACTACCCTGCCTTTATTTAAATAGCTGACTCTAATTGATTCTTTAATACAGTGATTCATAATGTGTTGTGAATCTTCTGTTAATTTACTTGCGACTGTTATTATTTCCCCTGATTTAACACATCCTGTTTTAGAACATACATCGAAGTTGAGGGAAAACATTTTCATGACATTTGGATCATATCCTAAATGTAACTTGAATGCCATCTTTCGAAAGTTGCGAAGGGGATTTCCTGCTTTATTCTTCAATAAGAATAACCTTGAAAACGAGCTTTTACAAACCTCCTCTGCCTTCTCAAAGGCTGATCACTTCTGCTCCTTCCAGCAGTATTTTTTCTGGGTAATTTCTAATTGGGGAAGAGCCAATGGATAATATTTTCTGAGTTTTTCTTATTTTTATTGAGTGCCCTGTTACACCGCAAGAGAAGTCTTCAGACTGATATGAAAATTTCTCACTAAGTTCAGGTGATGTCACTGTATTTACTCAAAGATGACTTCCCACCCCCTTTTCTACCGTATTTCTGAGGGTTTTTTGGGCTCCCTGCAGGAGCTCTCTCCACCCAGTGGTAGCACTGGAGCCCTTTCCTCACTCCTTAGAAAACCTGGCAGCAGAGGACAGAAGGAACTCCCAGGGTTATTGGTGGGTCCTGCCCCAGAGGAGTCGGGCCATGGAAACCTCCTGCCTCCACACAGTGCAGCCATCTCGCTGCAGATCAATACATACAAACAGCCGGGCTCCTCTGACTTGAGCTTACTGCTCAGATACACTGTCTCCTCAGATATACGTGAGTTTAACAAGCACATTGTTCATTTCATCATCTCCTCTCACTGTTCTCTATATTTAAATTATTTTGGGCCAAAATTGTTTAGATACACTTTTCCATGGCAGTCAGATCCTGGGCTATTACCACTCATTTGTACCATTTCGGTTTTAGACAAACTCCTCTCTCTCACACCCACACTCACCCTTTCCCCTCTTCTTCCAAAATTCATCTTTGCTCATCTTTTTTTTTTTTTTATTTTTTATAAGGACGTTATATTGAACCTTCTCATTTCTCTTTTTCTCTTTCTTTTGACTCTCATTACACCACCAGGTAGTTTCACAGCCCTAATCTCAAGTTTGAAGATTTAAAAATGCTTGCTAACCGTGCTACAGCATCAACAGAAAGCATCTACTTTTCAGTATGTTTTCCAAGCTGAATAAATGTATATACACACGTGCGCTCAGTTGTCACAAAGGGCCCTGATCCCCGAACTGTGCTGAATCCTTGCCAGGGAGCAGCCCCTCACAGAGCCCCTGCTTCGACTGGGGGTCCTGGAGTCCTGTCACACAGATGTGACTGCCAGACAGTACGCACCAACTCAGCTGAGGGTTGCAGCTATCTCTGGACTTGTAAACTAGCTACTAAAATAGCGCACGAAGATGCTTTCACACTAGCACGTCCTTCCGGCAAACCTTTCCTTGACTTCAGCACTGCTGGTTCCTCTTTAGGACTTCAGTTTACCATTGAAATAGTGTGAAACATCTGGGATATTGGTTTGCAAAAAGGTACGTCTCAACCCTTTGCAAAGGAGGTGGTCACCCTTAGCTCTACAATTCTGGCTATACGCCAACTAGGGCAGAAACCAGCAGTTCGCCTGGCAGCAATGGAGGTTTGCAAGTTCCTACCAAGTGTTGACCTGACATAGTACATCCACTTGTGTGTCTATGGTTTAAACAGACTGTAGTGGTGCTTGTCTGGCCTGTAAAGGCCCAGCCCACGTTTCTGGAAACAGTGGGAGAATTCCTGGAAAGTTCTCTGAAGCAGTCACTGCTGCTGTGTTTGTCCACTGATGCAAAAAGAGTGGTCTCCCTGTGGTTGATGGCACTTTCTGCCCTGCAATCAGTTTTGCTTCTTTTTCTTTTCCAATGGGGTCTTTCCTCATCCTAACATACTCTCTATGAGCAAGAAAATATAAGCAAAAATCCCCGAGAACTCTTTCAAAGTTAACTAAGAATTCAGGGACTGGACTGGAGCAGCCACCTCCATCGCTGGCGGCCCTTCCAAGGGCTCCCGTTCAAAGAGACCTCGTGCAGTGCCTGGGTGAGGTACATCTAGCCAGAGCTTGGACTCATTAGCTTTCGCCGAAACCTGAACTTGTGTTGCGTTAGTTCTAGCAACTTCAGGAAGTTCCAGCGTTTGACTGCTATGGCCCAAGGGACAGCTTTGTATCGTCTCGTGCAACAGTTAACAGTTCACGAGTCGGGGAAATTTCTCAGAAGAAAGAAAACAAACAAGAGTGTGTGTAACTGAAAAAAAATCAGGACCAGTTTCTCTGCTAGCCTCTTTCTATATGACAATTTCACACACAGTCATTTTAGACTGAGAAGACTGAACCTCACATTTCTACTGACCAAGAGACATATTACTGTAAGGAGAAGGTGCCTGGAGCAGTTGTTACTGGCTCATGCAGATGCTCTGAGGTGAAAGTGCTCAAGTGAATAGCTGAGTCCAGTCGCAGCCTGGAGCATGGTGGAACACAGAGTTATCACAGGGAAAAAAAAAGCCAACTAACAGCAAAGAGATCATCTTTACCAGCTGCTACAGTCTTCCAAAAGAATAGCTAGTAGCAAAAGCTCAGATGCCTGAGAAGCGTTCGGCAGCAGTGACAACTGCAGCTCAGAGGCATGCAGCACCACGGAGCCAGGTCTCAGAGCTGCCACAGGCCTTTCAGTTCAGAAACTGTGCACAACAGAAGGGCCACAGGATGGGCTTAGCCACCTGACCTCATGCTTCTAAAAGGTTTTACTCAACAGGCACCTGCAGGATTTTTAGAGAAGTTAGTCATGAGTGGAAGAGACCTAATTACATCACTCTCACCTACCATAACTTCAAGGAAGCAAAAGAATTGGTATACTTAGTCTTACAGCTCATTACATATATGTCTGTGTATGTGCACACATATATGTATGCACACACATACTTCATGTGTGTATGGATTTGCACATACAGGATAGAAATAAAAGTTAAAATAAATGTTCCCCAGTTTTGTCTTTTTGGAGGCTTCTCTTCTGACCCCAAATAGCACTTTTTCTACTCCTTCAGTAATTTGCAGAAGACTTTGCTTATGAGGTGGCAATGAAAGACCTATTTTTCCTGAAGCACTAGAAAAAGAACTGACTGATGATCCCAAGGTATCAAAATTGATTCGTAATATCTACTGCAGTAGCTATTCTGCAACCCCAGAGATATCGCAAGGGTTATGAAATGGAACAAATCTTCACTCCTGGCTCCCACAGAAATTTAACATCAAGAGCAATTCATACAGCACAGACATGAAGAGTCAAATCCTGTCTTCCCCGCTCTCATACAGCTGCAGAAAGGTCAAAATTAAGGATAATCATCCTTTAGTTGTCCAAAGGCAAAGCAAGGGAGGAATGTTCTCGTGCGTACATGATGCTTGGATAACATGAGCTATAACTACATAAGGACCAAAGAATTTAATCCACTAATTATGGACTTTGATAGCCTGTAGCATTGCTTTTCAAGACTGTTCAAGTGCTCATATTGCAATTCATGTGCTCAGGGATATACAATTTGGGAATTTTGAAACAGTTGCAGCACCATTTCCCTTTGTTTTCCAATATTTGTCTTGCAGTAGGCTTCAAAGTGTGCACAATGTAGTATACCTACTGACAAAGTGAAGCCTGTAAAGCAGGCAGAGGGCTGGTCCACTGGGTTGCAGACAAACTCAGCCAGGTTGGCCAACGAGGAACAGGACCACAGTTTTCCGACTGTATTTCTTTCCCATTGTTTCCAGGTATTTTCAGTGTCCAGAGTTTGCAGGCTTACTCGGTGACAGAGGAGGAGGGGAACATTTTGAGGGTCTGCTTTTTTTCATAAGCTTCCTCCTAGGCTGGAGATAAGCCTGTTGTGGAAAGCCTGTCCCCCCTTTGGCTGCAATCAGCATCGGCTCCTTGCGAGGAGGAAAGACCGGGAGCCAGGTTATCAAGCAGCCCACTCTTCACAGCGATGGTCAAGCCGCTATCAGGCCCATGACCAAGCCCCCCTGCCGTTCAGCAGACGCAGATGAAACAATCAACTGTGCCACGCAGAAATCTGCTAGAAAAGACTCCCTCTCTGCCTGTCTATCAGTGACCAGATTTCAATGAATGCAGCTATTATGCATTTTAACTACCAGCCATACGCTTGGTCCCGTTCCCAACAAACCCAAAGGGAATGACGGTGTTATTGACTTAAGTGGGAGCAGAGGCAGGCCCTTCACCGCTCTGCGATCTAGCAACACTACAGCTTGCTAGCGCTCAGCCAAGAGCGCCGTACGTGAAGTCAGGGAGTTTACTCATGAGAGCACTTCCTCTGACACGTATGTGTTTGCCGGGCTGAGCCGGCAATTTGCTTCAGCCCAGCTCTGCCGAGATGCAGCGGGGGTCTGTGTGATACTCTGCTCCCTGGAGAAGAGGGGTGTTCTACAACACCTTCCCCAGAAGTGTTTTGCCAGGACGGGTTCAGGACACTAGAGCATGGAGGCCATATACGAGCCACGAGGCCACACCTGACCAACTAACACAGCACAGCTCAGCAGAAACACTTCAAACAAACAACATATTCCTAAAATGAATGGCATTGGAACAAAGCTTTCTCATGAAGCTTGTGCTTCTGCAAGCCACATATTTTCCTTGGCACTCCTCCAGGCTTAAGAGCAGATGTAAATGTTACCAAGGCTCAGATACAGCAACTTCTTCTCCCCCAGTCGCCAAGGAAAACTTACAGAAAATAACCCCCTTTACCATTTGAAACAGCAATGCCAACAGCCATTACTATGGAAATAGCAGAATATATCAGGCATGGGAGTGAGAAGCGACTTCTTCCCCAGCTAATTGCACAGGCACTAGCAGGGCTGCAGCGTGAAGCTGAAAAGAAGGGGAGCAACACAGCTTCAGCCGAACACTTCATGACCCAAAATGTTTAACGCGAAGGTGCGCGTGCAGATGCACATCAAGCAACTGCTGGGTTTTTAACACTAAAAATACTCTCGAGTACCAAAACATTGCAAAGCAGTGCCTGCTGCTTTCTGCAGCTTTCCCATCGCTTGGCCAGCCTCCTGCTCCCTCCACCAGTGTCTGCCATCACTGAATGAGGGTGGAGGCACTCAGGACTTCTCTGAAGGGACCAGACACTTCTTTGAAAGCCTAAGACTCTAGGACTTCCCGAGGAATCTAAGTGCTGATGTTAGAGGAAAGCAAAGTGTGCTTCTAGGTTTCACAGCATGCTGCACCTAAGACGTAGGCAGGTCTGCTCGGTGGGCAACCGCACACCTGGGACTGGAGAAAACCAGGAGTGACACCTAGTCTGGTCAGCTACTCCTCTGGAGGCTTTCTTCTGCTAGACCTCCAGGGAGACCCAATTCAGCAAACCTGCTAGAAACAGCAGAACTCAATCCTGTGGGTGTGTGGTTTTGTGTAACAGGATACCCCTCTAACCCAGACGTGCAAGTCCACCGAAGGTCTGACTCGCATGCATTACTTCAGTCCTTCCTTACTCATCGCGTACAACCCAAGCTCCAAATGTTAACGACTCAGCATGTTTTATCACAGTAGCATGTACACTTTCAATCATCATTAGAGACGAGGAGGGTCTAGGCTCAGGCACCACGCCAGATTAAGTAAAACTTTCCATGAGGAAAGCTATTTGTTTTCTCCCTGAGCTGTGAGGCTTGGCCAAGAGGGAGGGAGGGAAAAGCTTGCCCAAGCCAGACCGAAGTGTAGACAGTGTTACTGGACTTTGCAGACTACCTGCACGTTGTTCTAATGACATCTGGACTACTGGAAATCACCGAGCGCACTCAGGAGTTTTCAAAGGCATAATTGTGGCAGCAGCAGACTAAACTTAATGCCTCAAGAGCCAATCGCTTTAATCATGGAGCTGAGATGTATGAAAAAGGATACATTTCAGCAAAAGAATAATTCTGTCTGCTATGGTTCCTGTTCAAATAAACTATATCACCAAACCACGTGCATATGAAGAATATAGAGGAGTGAAAAAAAGACCATATGGTTTAGAGGCAAAAAACTTTCATATATACGTATAGGAGATATATGGACTTGTCAGACATCTAACAGTTCAACACTGTAAGCAATTCATGGGAATGACATTAGCAATAGCTCATATTACATCCAGGAGTTACAGTTTTTACTGCAAAAGTTATTTTTAAAAGAGCCATGTTTAAAATGAAATGGCTGGCAGGGCTGCAGCTTTCAGTAACACTTTACCTGTGGTTTTGCCACTTTTACATACTTATTGGGGGCTTAATGCTCCCAATTTACCTTTTCAGAGTAAAATAAAAGTTGCAATGAGTGCATTCATTGGTACGGTGCTATAAAACTCACAGCTGTGCAAAGACAATCACAAGAACAAAAGCCTCCTTGTTTCAAAAAAGATGATGATGTGGTTCTGATCCTTTCTGTTAGCCACATATCTAAACATCAGATACCTGTATTTATGGCCTACGTATTTTCATCCTACTACACAAAGATTTATAGATCTGATCAAGTCAAGATCAGGACAGAGACCTTTATGAAAGCGTCCGTGTGGAGAGGAGGAGTCTGAATTAATATACAAAACTTCAGACAAGAGATCTGTCTTTCAGATATTGTTATTCCAGTTCTGGCTCCTACACAGGACTCAGGGCGTTCTGGAAAAAAGTTTTTTCAACGGCGGGTGGAACCCTGGCCCCACTGCTGGGAATAGGAACCTGCCACCGATTTCAACGTGGCTGGAAACACATCTCAAAATTTCAGATTAGAACCCAGGCAAAGCTCAAAGAAGCCAAAATCTCCTTCGGCTTCAGTACTCGAGCATACCTTGATTAAAGAATCCTCGAGGATGCTGCTCTGCTTTCAACTAAAACCCGCTTTTGTAAAGTTCTGCGCCTTAATATAACAAACGGGATCACAGCATGTAAAATACACCTTGAAATCTGCTGAGAACATGTGTCATACGTTTTTTCCTGTTGGTACCAATGTGTTTCCCTCTTGCTTTTTCAAAATAGCTTAATTTTCATCTGTAATGAAAGCTACTTTCTTTGATGTTTCTAATGGCAGGAAATAATTTCAAAACTGAATGTCATTCTGCTGCAGGTAAAAAATGTAATAGCTTGTGGGAGTGCCAGTTACAACCTGAAAAATGTTTCTTGGCATTAGCATGCCTAATTGAACTTTCTCCATCCTGGTGAAATAAAAGATCTGGAGCTCAGTTCTGTGTTCCACCCAGGCTACACTAGGTCCAGGAAAGGGAAACGGGGATAAGGAAGGTGATTTCAAGTCACCTTTAGCATCTCCTGTTGTGATCCTGGCCAGTTCCCAGCTGCCTGAACATCCTGGAAACTGTGTGAACTTATACTCCACTGCCTCTGGACTGGGGTTTCTTCTACCACTAAGAAAAGCAGTTAAAATTTGGAAAAATTATCTGAGTTACCCTGGAAGCATGATTAGTTCAACAGCAGACTAGCACAGCTTTGGGCAAAGTCCTAAAGGGCTGGAGAGAAGAGCGCACTCAAAAACAAGATACAAATTAGGTAAATTTTCACATCTCCTTGAGAGAACGACTGGTTCAAGGGACCAGGAAGAGTTCTCATCAGCTTGTAGCTTCCCCAAACTCACCATCTCTTTGGGCAATGTTAATTCAACTTCACACCTCAAAGGGCTGTACAGCACATTAGACTCATCGATGCCCAAGTAAAATGTTTTCTCTTAAAAGGAAATACTGCACGGACTTGTACCAAAGAGGTCCCTCTGTCTACAGATCTTCCATTAGCTCCACCATCCTAGCATCCCACACTTTTCCCAGGTTACATCTGAAAGAGGAATGTCATGTAACCTTCACTGTCCAGGGCAGTGGTAGCACAGGCACAAGGAGCCAGTGCTCGCCCTGGCATGCTCTGCCAGGGTGCCCCAGGTTGCCACAAGAGATTCAGGCAGGGAGGACAGGAGACACCCTCTCTCCCACTGTAAAGGACCGTGGGCTCCTGCCGAGGACAAAACCCAGCCATAAATGTCATATTTCAACTGCTTTTAATCAGGTCTTGCTGTGAAAGCAGCAAAAGGAGTCAGCCATAATCTTTGCTAGGAGGCTGAACTCAGACTTATTTGAAATGAGTGCTGGTATACAAGCCAGATACTTTTCAGTATCAAGAGCATAGCCATAATATCAAGTAGCACATTACAGGGTGAGTTTTAAATATGTTCTAGATGTTGAGTCATATATTCACACACTGAAATGAACAGCACGTTTAATGAGTAGCCCAGGTGGCTACTGTTGATTTTGATTTAAAAGAAGATTGCCAAGATTTCTTATTTGCCAAAATGGAAGTCTCTTCAGTTGCTCCCTTTATATCACTTTGGCTGCCCACCATTATTGAAACAGAAAAATGTCATATACAGGATATATATTCATATAAAGTCACTGACTGTGTTTTTTTCATCTGTATTCTGCAGTATAGATGGTCTATATTTGGAGGTACTCCAGAGCAAAAGGAATGAATTTTCTTTGATCCCATAAGCTGAAACCAAAAAAAGTTCTGTCTATACCTGGTCCAAGATTGCTATACATATATTAGATACATATATCAAACCTCCCCATAGTGGTAAATATGCAACCAAAATTTTACCAAACATAATCTGGCATAACGAGTTAGGTATTTTATTTGTCTGTTGAGTCCCATACGTATGTTTGATGTCTGTATCTCATACTTCGTAAGTACTTTCACGTAAAACTGGAGGTATTAAATAGGTACAAGGCATCATGAAGATATACTTTCTAAATGGAATGTTGCTTTGAGAGTTTAATTTTTTATGTCATTAAAATATTTTATTACTTTTAAGCTACTTTAGGGATGAAGGAAAGAGTTGGTATACTTAGAGTAGCAGGCAAGGAAAGCAGTCAAGTACATTTGAGCTCTCACTTCATATTGTTCACAGGTGCAAAGACTGAAAAAATACTGAAAAAAGTTTAAATCATACTGTATGAAGGGATCTGAACTGAATCAGTGAGACAAGAAATTATAAGGAGGTAAAGCAGCAATCCATTTTTTTTAAAAAGAGTAACTGTCCTTATTCACAAGTATGATTTGATATTCTGGTTTTCAGAATATGGTCATAATGAGCAAGATATCCCACCCACTCCTCCAACCAGGAAAACACTTAAAGATGGATATAATACTAACAAGAAACAATGGTGATGGCTTAAAAGCTCCTATACCAAAAAAAATCAAGCACACGAAAAATGAGTTGCTCCTATTTAGTATGAGCTACTCTGCAAAATCCATTCTCCCTTATTCCACAGTTACAGCCAGAGGTCTGAATGAAGTGGCACCAGGCACAAAGGCATTGGGTATGTGTAGTGCTTTGCCTTTTCAGTGCAGATCTCAGCGAACAGCATCAACTGGGACATCAGGAGCAATTACTGGTGGTTTCCGGCAGTCACCGTAGTGGTCAAACTGCCCTTTGAGACTGTGCGAGGCAGCCCAGATTGTCATCCTTCCATAACTAATAGGTGAGCACAAGAAGGGGATTTTTTTACCGAAACAGGATGCGTTGATTAGATAGTTGCTGAGGAGGATAAGATGACATCAGATGTGGCTTCAAGTCACACTTCCTCCAGCCTATGGGTGGGATGCTGTCACCCAGAGTGGTCTTGCTGCACTCCCTGACCCACAGCAACAGGCTTCCTGCCCCTCTCGTGGGCTGGACCCAGCTATTGGAGCCGGGGAATGTGGTTCCATGAGCTGACCCAGAGGAAAACTATGTGGGTTTTGCTGTTTTTGGCATGTTAATTTTCCATTAGCCTGCTCTGCCACTCCATAATCAATTGATATGACTCAAAGGAAGCAGCAAGACCATGTGGCTAAGGGCAAGATGGATCGAGGCCACCCTTTCCATGGGAGCCTGCAGTTACATCAGATTAAATGTCATGTGAAACCGATGTCTGCACTGGTGGTGGTAAGGTTGCCTCCATGAAATGCATATAGCATAGACAGGCTTCCCGCCTGACTCACAGCTTCGTGCTCCTGTGCTGTGTGTCTGAGGCAGGCTGGGGCTCTGCATGGAGTGAAGAGAGGCTCTTGCTGAGCACAAGTCCCACAAGACGTGCTTCCTGCCCTTAGCCCCTCTGTCACACACTTTTTCTCTCGATTGCCCAAATACTGAGACAAATAAAAAGACAGTAGTAATCCACTCCTGATTTCTACACGGGCTTCGTTTTCTCAACGCAAAACATAGAGTGGATGACCTTTTCTTCAGGCAGTGAGATAAGGCATAGATAGGAAAGGGCAGCTCACGTGGGTTACACTTCGTCAGTGAGATCCCTGAGACAAACCTAAATATCAGTTTAGTCATAGAAAAGGGACTTCCTCTGGTTACCATTTCTGATTACCACCCTTAGAGGGAACTGCTGGTATTTAATTTTTTGGAACTACAGAAGTTAATTTTTTTCCTATTATATACTGTTACCATGACTGTTATGTCTATGAATTCTTTCTTGGTCTATAGCTCTCGTGGTCAGCCACAGAACGATTTTGATAGCCTGCTGGATGCCAAAGGGAAGTATATCTGGATTTGGCTAGCTGAAGAGATCTCCAAAGTCAACTTTAAGTATCAGTGCAGATGTACACGATGGTTTCTACAATTACTTCTGATTATCTGTCAGAGGATGGGTGTGCTTGTGTGTCCAGAAGAGGGGATGGAAGAGAGATGGGGTTAAAGACTAAACCATTTATGCTTTGTCAGAGAGAATGAGCATTGCTGAAAAAACTAAAATCTCTCTCAGACCACATGGTACCAAATTCCTCTGGTCCTCCAGGGGAAACTTTACAGAGACATGGCTGAAGAACTTCACCCTTCATCCCTGAGCCACAGTCCCATCTCTCCAGCAGAGACCACCCAAAGGCAGCTTTCATAATGCTGTCAGAGAAGTGGTTGCTGGATTTTGGAGATGTAAGGCAGAAAGACTGCCCATTTCTTGTGCTTTTCTAGAAAGACAGCTATAGACTAGGTTTAGATATTATCTGTATTCTCTTCCTTCCATAGATAACTTCTGGTTTCTCTCAAAACTAAAATTTGAGCATGGCCTTTTGTTTTGGTTTGTGTACATTTCTTGTTTGGTTTGTTGAAATCTTGCTCCTCACAGCACGTATGTGTGGCAAAAACACACGCTATGTGAAGAAAACCTTGTCACAAAAGATGCGTTGTACAGAACATCGGTGAACTGAACTCGTAATTAGGAAAAAATCCTTAGACCTGTCTATCATGTAACCAATAATAACTTCTGTTAAGAACAATCATTTTCCTAGAGTTGAAAAGAAAAAGGCTGCTACTCAAGCTTCAAAACATTCATTTGTAATCCTAATTCAGTGAGTATCATGCTGTTTAAAATAGAATGACTAAGTGTCCTTTTTTTTAAAAAACAGTGCAATGAATTGTCTTTAAATTCTCCCTCAAAGACAATCACATTCAGATGTTCCTTGGCACCATTTAGTTTCAATGCAGCCATTTCAAAGGCATTTCTTCTTCAAATAGCACGGTATGTTATATACAGTTATGTGGCTATTGGAAGGGAAGTCACGTACTGCATTAAGGTGAGGGTCCAGAATACTACTGGGATACTTAGCAGCAAGTGCTAAATCACAGTTCAGTGAGGTCACATAATCAAATTCCAGATTATCCCTTTTATTGCATTCGACTAATAAATCTTTGGAAACTAGAGTCTGACAAGTTCATCACAGCATTTTAACTTCCCAGTGGTGCGTGTAGAATACATATACATATAGAACCTTACAAAAGAAAAAAAAAAAAAAGCATCAGCAAGTCCACAATAAGAATGGAAGAAAAGCAGACTTAATGTCAGATGCCACGAGACTGAAAAGTTATGCTGAAAGATGTGCCTCCATTTTTAATTTGAACCTTCTCAACTGAAGTAGAGCAGTTTATCGTTTGGTTCCAGTGAACAGATTTGCACATCAGACGTTTCACTGCTTTATGGATGGGACAATGTTAAATATGTTTTCACAGCAGTTCCACAGGTCACTGGCATGGGCATAAGCCAAGACCGTACGGTTAAGATTATTGCAGCATAGCTATCGGTCATGCAGCTAGCTCTATGGTAACTAACAACATTTAATGCTTAGATAATATTGTTTCAGTATCGCAAATGAAATTAAAGAGCCCTTTCCTGTATAGAGAAAATCCAAGCAAAACTCTGCACCATTCCACCAGGTTGTTAATTGAACTTTTTATCACCAGGATTCAAAAGAAGGAGGGGGTTAAGGGAACTCACTGATATAGCAACATGGTTGAACGCAAACCTATGCTGCGGAAGACTTACCATCATCCAGGTACATCTGGTCCAATTCCTCAGGTTCTCGCTTGATCGTTACAGGAATAGGGGCCAAATTATGATTACTTTCCTCATGCAACTCTGGCAATGACAGTGGTTGGGTTGTTGGAGACTCATTTCTGTGAACCTTCGGCAGTTGCTGCTGCTGTTGACCCATTATGGATGAGTGAGTTGGACTGCAGGACTGCAAATAGGTTGGCTCTTGGGTAACAGATGGAACTGGAGAAGAGGGACTGTTGGGATAGAGTGTTTGTTGATAACCAAGGGGACAGCTACTGCTCAGATGTTGACTCACCTGCGGCTGCAGCATGATGTGAGATGATTGCTCGGGAGAGCTTGGGTGCACAACTATAGACCTTGGCACTTCCTGTATGGTGGGGACACCTCCAGTGGGCTGCTGAAGTCCGAGGTGACTGTGGCCCGGGTTGGGGATGCACTTGTAAGGAGAGGACGAAAGGTCGTGCAGCTTGGGACTTGCGTTGGGAGAGGGTGACATCACAGCATTTCTCTGCTGACAGGAGGCAAAGCCAGCCACAAGGCATGAACCAGGATCAGGGGGCATCATGATCTGCTGGCTGTAGTATGGTTTAGAGAGAGGGCTTAAGCCTTGGTTCATTGGTCCACAGGTTTGAGCAGGCTCATAGTCATCTGTGGGTTCTGTTTTTATAATTGGAACTGTTAAAAGAAAAAAGTTTTAAATAAACATGAGTTGCGTATTGGTATGATCAAGTTGGCTTGTGGCTAGGATACCCTTTGCAAAACAAACAACGTCTTGAATAAGACTCTGTGTGTCTTTTGCCTAGTTCTCCCACCCTATAAAAAAAAATGAATGAGTCATCAGCACAAGAAAGTCACAGCTGGTTCTAATATTGAAAAGGACTATTTTCTTTGGACTCTCCTCCAGCACTAATGTGCTATAAAAATCTATTTGCAAATAGCTGTGCTTCAGTGGAAGCTTTGGACCCAAGGGCTCCATGGATTTGTAGTAATCAAAGCAAGAATTTTAACTTGGATATACTACTGCATTTCTACGGCTACTGATGGCCCATTTGATAAATGTCTGCACATTCGGTAAACTGGAGCATAATAAGGTAGAGGTGGAGCTTTCAGAATTCAGTAAAAGTAAAATTGCGAAGATACATGACAAACTACTATGTACAAGAAGTTTTCAATTATGAGGGTATTTTTGAAAGAGTAGGATTTGATTTATTTAGTTTTTACATGATTGTGTTTAATCTTACTAACTAGTCAATGGGTGTAAAATATTCAGTAAGTTGCACCCAACTCTCAGTCATTCTAAGTTGGATCCAAACGGCTAATGCCAGCTCCTGACAAATTTTAACTAAGTCTCTGGCTACCAAAAAAACTGACTCGTAATCTAGACCTCTGCTTGCTCTACCCATTGTCCCAAAACAGGCTCTAATTGAGCTGTCAAGCTGTGCCTCTAAATACCACCAGCACATGGACGGAATGACTCTGTGAGTATCAACTCAGTCACGACAGTAGAGCTGCTCTCCCAGATCGGAGGTCTTTCCTCAAATCAAAGTGTCTTTTTCACATTGGCTTTCTGTCTCAAATGAGAGAGATGTGCCTTTGCTGCTTCTCCTCAACAGATGCAGTGCCTAAGTAAAAGACACACACTTTCTCTATCAGGAAAATTATAAACAACAGGGCGAAGCCAGTCTGCAGATATATTTTTTCCAGCCAGACGTAACTCTAACACATACAACAACTGAGCATGGATGCACAGTGGCATTTATCTTCTTTCCCAAAGAGAGATCCACAATAACGGCCGTCACTAGAAGGTGCTGCTGGAAATACATGGATAGTATTTCAGAACATTAGAATAACCAACCTGTTGTGGCACGAAGTTATTAATGAAAAACCTTTCCACAACTCATCTCAGGGCACGAGTGTTGCGCGAGTGTCTCTGACTGTATTTTTATTTGCGTGTGTTTTACAAACACCCTTACACATTCCCCACCCATTTACCATGTTCACGTATGAGTCTTTTGAAGCCTAAAAATGCACGTGTGTGCATGTGTACATATAAAACCTCTTTTAACACTCACAACCTTTGCTGCTGGTGAATGCACTTCACTACCCTTGTTTTACAGTCCCCCAGCCTCTTGTTAACTTTGCTCCTTTAATGTTCTTTTACACATAGATGCTTGCAACACTTGATTCAAGATTTCTAGCACCCCCAGTAAAAACACGTCTATATATGTAACAGATGCACAGGTGCTGCTCAAGACAAATGTGCTAAGGATAATAGACTGTCATTGGATTCCTCATAATCTTATTTTCACCTGCTCGTGTGCTGTGCACCGGCTAGCAGGGCCACTAACGCACGTGGTTGCAGAGAAGCAGATTCCAGGTTCAGTGACAGCTTTATAAAACTAATATCACACCCTTTATGAAAACGCAAGACCAAAGAAACGCACCTAGATAAACATAGCAGCTCAGATATTGTAAGAAAATACCTTTAACAAGTTCCTGAGCTAGCAAATATTCTCACATGTTTTGTATTAGGTTCACTGTACTAGCACTAACCACAGCACAGCTGGAAATATGATGGTTGTTGAACACTGAATTTTCCCAATATATCACTGTTATAGAAACACCTGTGCTAAATAATTCCAAGCTCAACCACTGGCAATACAACTCCAATAAACCCTGGAGTTGTCTGACTTGTTATAACCTAAGGAAGGGTTATAGCCCTGGTGGCAGGCAGGCTGGAGGCTTTAAAGAAGGCAGGTTCCTGATCTCAGGCTGATTTTTCATTGTAGCTCTTTTACGGCACATCTTTGCTATTTGGCTTACCAGGCACTTCTTCGTCACTTCACTTCGAATTTTTTCTTTATAAAAGCAATGCCATGGGGTCTATTTGGAGGTCTGATTAGTGACCATGAACATTAAGAATCTGTTTTTCTATGCTGTTACATCAAAATACATCTGCCACAACCAACAGAGGATAACCAGTAAGTCTTACTCTGCACTGGGCGAAGAACTGATGGGCGGCAGGACTCTACTCCAGACCTGATAGTCCAAAAACTCTCTTGGAGATGGCGACAGCAACCAAAGACACTCCTGGCTGCCCATAAATTCAGAGTTCAGAGGGAAAACAGAAACTGGTGTTTTTATTACAGGACCAGTCAGAGTAAGTCACAGTAGCTTGTTTGCTGATGGCAGGTTGGGAGCCAGAGAGGGAAACAAGGAGAAAGGATATGAGATTAAGTGGGACCTCTATTTTATTTGACAGCTGTTTACATCGTTCCCTTGTACTGCTCTGCACTGACACACCTGAGCATCAGTTATTTCATGTAATGGGAAACAAACAGTCTTTAAATGGACAGATACTACCTGCACTTAGGCTTAGAGGTGTCCAAATTGTCTCCACAGTAAAAAAGTCTCCCCTTGCTAAGTATCATATATTTTGTCAGTACACTGATCTCATTGCCAGAATAGGTATGACACTCAAAGACAGATTAATGTATTAATGCTGAAATGGTGAAGGGATTTGTATCTGACTTTTTAGTGCTTTGCCATTTGTATAGCCATTTAACGCTGTGCAGAGTGAACATAGGATCTTACCAAGTTGGGATGGCAGCCACTCACTCCCCTTTAAAAAAGTGTAAATGTCTTCACAGGGTACCAGTTTGGAGAAGTAAGCTCTGTAGGATTTTTTTTTTTTTCCCCCCTGGAGAAACCATTACTAGTGACCCAGATGATCTGGAATCAGACCTGCAAAGCTGAGCGTGTCAGCAGAACCGTAAGACATTAACACTTCCCTTACTGGCTAGACGTCATCTTTTGTATTATACATGAATAACTGTATTACTTGACTTGTGGAGGACAGATACACCACAAATTGCTACATGACACCAGTTAACAGCTTATTTATGACACTCTACCTTGTATCTTCTTCTCCCCAGCCTACATAACTTCACTAAATGGTGTAACAAAGGCCAAAAATCTTTGCCAGTGTCTGTATTTCCAAACTCAGCTCAAACAAACTATGGGTCTGACCTCCTGGTCGTTCTGAAAATACTTCCAATGTGTCAAAAGGTGGTGTAAATCACCTTATATTCTTTCTTTAAAAGGGTAACCGTTTATTTCCGCTTTGCAAATGGCTGCAGAGGGCCCGAGGCAGGAGCTGTGGGCATTTCCAGGCACACCTTCCAAAACCAATGCAGGAACAGCCTGTACCTGTACTCGCTGGCTTCCCACAATGTCTACTGCATTACTCAAACAACTTAAAATACTTGCCTATAAAAAGTTCCTAACACACCCTACCCACTGTCTCACTGACTTTTGGGGGGCTGAAACCCTCAGCTGGGGTGAGCAGCTGCAGTTGAGTTCGGGCAGCTGAGGACACAAACCTTACGCGCCCATTTCCTCCTACGCAGGAACCCAGTGGGGTCCTCCAGAGCAGCCAGGGCTGATCACTGGCGAGTCGCAGACTAGCGTTACCACTTACCTACTGACTCACGTTCAATTACAGACCCTATTACAGCTCTTTACAGACCCAGCTAGAAAAAGGGGTTTCATTCTCAAATACATCCCCGTGGAGGCACAGATAGGTAGCTGCTGTAACGCATACACATTTCCACCGACGCTCACTTGTACAAGTGAACGCTTCACACGTGCGACGTGATAGAGAGTACAGTTAATTTTCTCAGGATTAATATTTAACAGAGAACTGCATCAGCCTGACTAGCTTCTAGCTCAAATATTTCAAATCTTAAATGACTTGGTAAAAACCTGCCAGCTGAAAGAGACACTCCCAGTCATGCAGCAGGCCTGGACTGGCAATTAACTGGAAAACCCTACAGCTCTTCAGAATCCGCAAGCATCTTTAGCAGAAACTGGACTGTTTCTTAAATTCAGCAGAGCCACATCAAATGGCAACAAGCATTCTGTCTCAAAGCTGCTCCGAGGTGCACAGATAGCATCCAGCCTTGCAGGCTCTCAGCGGGCTGGAACGAAAAATTGCAACTGAATTTGCCATACACTGAGATTTGCCAATAATAAAACGCAGCAATGCAGCCAGAATTTGTGAAACTGTAAACAGAGAAGGTGATGCAGGTTTTACATACACTCAGACACAAAAGTAGTGTTACTTGTTTAAGAGACCATACTCCGCTGAAGGATCAGGCCCTTGGCATAAAAAGGAAAAAATGAATGCAAGTTTGGTTCATACAGTGAATTTTTAAATGCCTGTTATTTCACAATGCATTAGTCGGCCGACAGACTATTTTAAATAGTCTTTAATTTTGAATATTAAAATATGACAGAGCTCACAGTTCTAAATTAGTCTGATAAGCAACTTGTTCTGTGCTAATTGGTTTTCGATGGTTCGACGATGCCTTCTTAGACTCTGGACTCATGTCATGATGTCATCTAATTTAATACAAAGTTCTGAGAATCACGCATTGGCAGCAGCCCTGTCTGTAAATCAAAGCTTCTTACTCTGAGAGACCACGGTTATGACATCATACCAAGGCACTGGGTGGAAGACAATGGTCCTTCTGTGTGGGTCTGAATCTGGGAGAAATATTTCAGCCAGTTCTGCAAGCCCACGTTTAAATGAAAGGCCCTTCTAGCAGGTAAAAAGTTAATATATCAAACCTTGTAGAAAAATAATAAATCATGTGCATTCAGTAAAGGGAGTCAGAAAGTGCTTGAATATAAATTATATGTATTTTTTGACAATTCTAACAAGCATGTTTACTTTTTAAAGTTTTTTAACTTTTTTTTGGGGGTGCTATTAAAATATGTGAACTGAGAAAATATAATCATATAAATTAAGCAGATGTTTACCCTGATTAACATTAAACTAACAAATTCCCATTTCCACCTAGTATTATTAATGCAGACATTTATGGGAGTACAATATATTTATTTTACCCTTAAGTTTGATTGAACCTATCAAACAGAACAGCCACCTTTCACGGTGTAGACTATGACGTAGTTCCCTGGCACCGGCACACGGATTTTGCTTAGCACATGAAAATCAAAACACTACCTTTTTTTATCATGTGCACACACACATTTCTTCAACTTCTGGACTAAATGGCTTGTAATTGGTAAGAATTTGGGATGAGACTTTCAAAGAGGGTTGAGGAGCTATGTGGCTAAATCTCCATTACTGAGCTTAGCTCTGAAATGCTGTTTGTGCCTTCAAAATCCTCCCCCGTCAGTTAGTTTTGAGCCAGGCAGCACACTCTCTTCACCACGAACCAGACATTCCTTCAGGAGATGCTGCACAGGCCATCCCAGCTGCTGCCGCTGCTCTGCTGCTGCCCAACCGGAGACACGGTTAGGGATGTGGACAAATCTCCGTGTACGGCTCAGCCACTCTGGATTCATGCAAAGACAAAATCCTGGCTGCTACGGCAGCATCGGCTGGATCCAGCAGGCTGGAGCACAGCAAGGACCTCACCCCTCATTCTGACTCTGGAGCAGTCTGGTGTTGGGGAGAGGCAATGGGCTGGCTGCCCTCAGAAACCATAATCCCCCTGTTTTGTAACAGCAGAGAAGCAGTGGCCGAGCAAAAATTCCTGAAATGCCCCGTCAATGTATCTGCAGCAGTGGCGATCTCAGTGACAAGGGACATGCACTCAACCCTGGGGATCTCCTGAGACAGTCACTACAGGGGCCTCTGCAGATGCTGCCCGTGAAACGGGTATTTTTCCCTAGGTACCAATTCAACTAAAACATTTTTTTTAAAGGCCAAGCTACTATCAAGCTTTTGCCTTTTAGTTAATAAAACCAGAGCACGGTGACTCACAAACAAAGGGAGCCTCACGCTATCAAAAAGCTGTAGGCAGCACACATGTGCAATGGTAGCTTTTACCTACGCAAGTATCTGAACTCACTCACCCTCTCTTGCTAGTACACTGCTACCGGTACTGCTCACTGAGAAGGCTACCTCTAACACGGGCCCGCCTGCCCTGCTCGGGTTTATGTGTATGTATTTTTATGGGATCAGACGCACATGTACAGTTTTATACAAGAAGAGCCTCCAGGTAGATGGAAACCTTGCACATACATCTCCGTCTATAATCTCGGACAGTGCCATTATCTGATTAGAAAGTGCTTTCCAGCTACCTCATTTACTAAATGCTTTTCAACAGCTGCTAAACTATTAGGTTATTCAATGCATATTTATGAGACAGAAGATTATATATGGGTAGCTTTGTGCATACGCTGTTAAACCCGGTGGGGAGGACTGGAAGGTAAGTGGAGGGCATTTGGGTTGTGTTAGTACAGAAGACACGCATTTGCTTTCTTTCAAAAGAAAAGGGGAAAGTTCCTAAAAGGCACAATTAATTTTCCATCATAACACCTTATTAAATCCTACAACGTTAAAAAGGATAAATCAAGTCCTGTGGTATGGCCGCTCGCGCTGCTCTACTGCTGCTCCCACAGCAGAGCACCCGTCTCCACCGCTGCCTTGAGCTGGAGGTTTAACTGTGCACAACAGCCAGGCTGCACTGGCCACAGCCTTCTATGTAATTTCTTTCAGACATGCTTACAATTCACTGGGCTGAGGTCTTTTTTGACAATATGGCACAACATCACACCAGCTACAGTACTCCTGCTCTCCTGAGGAGGGAGGAGAATAGGAAAGAGGGGGCTGTGGGCAGGGGTCCCGCAAGACAGCAGCACGCGGGCAGCCTGATGCTCCTCATCCCTGGCAGTCCTTCAGGAACTTCTACGGGGATGGGCTGGGAGGAGGGCATCCTTACTGTGCCAGTACCCCAGATCCATACTCTCTGGAGAGGGGTTTTGGGCCCGGGTGACCTCAGCCATCTCAGCTCTGACACGGTCTTTGTCGTCAGAGACAGACGCAGTCCCTTCCACAACCAGCGCAACACATCCTCGCCCATGCATTTCACATCCTGGAGCCACCACCACCACATCCCTTCAGGATCAATCACCAGGCTAGATTAAGTACAGTGATCAGCCACTTGAGCTGAACAAAAATAAGCATCTCCTGTAATCCAGCCCATGTAATTTTAAACCCCCTTCTCCCTCACACATTTTTTACCTTTTGGCTTTTAAGCTAATTGGAAGATCCAAAAGCCCTGTGCTTGCTAACATGTGCATGTGAAATCACTGGGAAGTAAGGAAGGGAGTCCCTCGCTCATGCGGAGGGGTTCGGTGACTGAAACTACAGGCTGGGTTTTGTCGCCTGAAGGGGAATATTTGAAAAGGGAGGTATGCCAAAAGACAACTTTATGCACTAGGAGTTAACTATTACGGGTGATCCCTGCTGCGACAGAGCCGCTGGTCAGACACAGGCAGGGGCTTCTATATAGTGTTTGTCCATCCCTGCCTGTTGCAGGGACATCACATAGGTAATGCTCCCTCTTTGCCTTCCAGATGAAGATGGAGCACCGCACAGTTAAGCGAAGTTTTGCCTCTAAACACCAAGGCGACTGCATCTGCAGGTCGAATATGGCCAGCTAGGCTCTGGCTGATGGCTGAAACGGGATGTCACCTGGATGGAGCGTGGGCAGCTCTAGTGGGGACTCAGCAGCCGGGAGCGAAAGCACCTGAGGCCGTAACCCTGGTGAGCATAATGCCTGTCTGCTCCGCTCGGCCACAGACCTCGTATGGCTGCTGGAAGGGAGTGGAGGGGCTGATGCACCCAGTGATGATGAATTTTGTGATCCTCTTAAATGGAAACAGGACTCCGACAAAATCTTGCCTGCTTTTTGTTACCCTGTTAAATGTCAAAAGTAACAAACAGCCACCTAGCAGCCAAAATGAAATAAACTGTAACAGCACACACTGTAAAAATGAGCAACTGTGATTCGTATTTTCACCTAAAATAAAAAAATATACCCTGGGGCTAACCTTCCCCCCACCCAGGTCCCTCCTGTTGCCCTGCCCCGATCTGCACGGGCTATGATGCAGCCCAGCTGCTCCCTGGGCTGGATGGAAACACTTCCAGCAGGTCTGAGGCATCAGGCCTGGCTCGGCCACGCTTGGTCCCCTCAGCCCCAGCCCCAGGCACACGGCACTGCCCTAACGTAGGCCTGGCCATAACGCACTCTGCTGACCTCCATGCCCCCTCCTCTGGCTCCCCAGGCTGGCTGCAAGGCGCCATGGAGGTGCTGCTCACTGTGGCACTGCCACGGTCATGTTGCATATGCCGCAGGTTTAGGATCCTTTCACAGCCCAGGCACTGAATTTGGCCGCGCTTCCCCAACTGCCCCCAAACTACCATCATTCTGCAGTCATGGCTAGGCTAATAATTTTGACAGCCTCGAGCATGAAAATTCAACAAATATTCAAGATGCGAGAGGAGTCAGGAAATGATCGGCAGAAGTCGGAGCGGCAACACCGCATCCTCATTTTATTGTTTTCTGCTAAGGCGACCGACGTCCCCTTTTAACATAGAAAGTGCGCTGTGGGCGGAAGAGCAAAGGTGAAACAGAGGCAGGGCTGCTCAAGGCGATCACTAGAAAACTGCTGATTGTACCCATCTGTAGGGCAGGCAGGAGATAATTTTAGAACAGAGGCAGGAAGTTAGGAGGGTGCTGAGAGCAACGCGCGGTGGGCACCGCTCGCCCTTTCCAGAAGCACACCGGTGCTTCACCTCCATGCTGCCAGACTGTAAACACCACCACTAAGGCACATCTAGTCACCACAGCCCTGTACCCGCAGATTCAAAGGACCTCGTCACTTGTCTAGCAGCCAGGTTTTCAGAGGAGCTCAGCACCCTGGGAGCCTGTGCAGGTGCCTGCAGGGAGGCACAGGCGCTGCGAAAGCTGGCTCTGTGAGTGACGGCTATGCACTTGGAGATCTGTCCTACGGGTAGCGAAACACGCCTCAAAACAAAAGCCATTTTAATAAATACTAGAAGTAGTGAAACGATTTTTTAATAATGCTTTGACAATTAAGAAGCCTGACAGAAACAGAAACCGGAAATACTTTATCATCAGCTCTTTGCAAAAGCGTCATTCCAGTAAAAGAAACACATCAACTTTCCTTTTTCCATCTTATTAAATATTTCCTAGACAAACTAGCCTGTCTTTGCTTAGTCTAATATAACTACTTGTGTAAATAAAATTCAAAGAAAAACTTTTCTATGTTCACCATTCATCATATCAATATTCATTAGATAACAGAAATCATAGCGAGCACTCGCTCCTATCTGTGAAAAGTAAGTTCTTGAACACGTTTCCTCCATTTTGATGTACCTACTTAAAAGAAATCTGAATAAACAGAGATCTAACCCTTATCATTTGGTGTGCTGTTTAAAGTCTTCTGAGCTGGAGAACTCCTTCAGCTTTCTTAGCAGATGAAAGCACAGGATTTGGAACCACAGCACACAAGTCTGACTGTTTGTGTGCTTCTTCAGCCTCTCCAGATTAGTTTATACCTCAAATGCTACCGCTTATATCTAGTGATTTCAGAAGACTATTCCTCCTGTTTGAAACGCATACACAGGCCAATGGTATAATAAATCCGTAGAAGCAAAATGATACACAGTCATAATGAGAAATTAAAACCAAGCGTTTTTCTAGAGGGCAGGGTTCACAAATGCAGGGTTCACCAATCGTTTTCCAAAATGTTCTGCTGCATGTAACAGAGACGCAGAGCTGCAGCAGTGGAGGGACTTTAAAAGCTGAATATCCACGTATCTCCACATTGTGCTTTGCTCAGACTCCTGACTGCTGTGTCCGGTCCTGTGCCTTCCTCCTCACATTCTGATGGGATGTGGCAATGCAAAACGTTATTAGTACTTACCATATGAGCTGTGGGAATTCACCTGTGCCAGAATGGTATGGAAACTACTTATATTTCTGTGCTAGGCATGTCTGGGGGGGAGTCTCAAGAGCCTACAGCCTGCAGGCTCCAAGACAAAACTGATATGCAATTGCTCAGCAATGTGTAATACTGAAGCAATACTAAAAAAAAACGACATTACAGTCATTTCTGTACAATATAGGCTAATACAGGATTTGGGGATTGCTCAAATTCAGCAGAACAGTAAATCAAAATTTCAATTAGAAGTGGATTATAAGTACTTAGGTTTACAGTCTGTCCCAAGCCAGAGACTTAAGCAAGACCCTTTTCCAGACCTTGGCTCTCATTTGTGAAGCCCCTACTTTCTGTTTTGTTTTGTTATTTAAACTTCTCATTTACAGAGCAGTAAGATTTTCATTTTTGCAGCAGGTTTTGTTTTTTTTTTTCTTTCCGAGGCAGGAATTTGTCTTCATCAAGTAAGTCCCTGCTCTGCAAAACTCTTGAGCTAACACAGAGGAGAGGTACAATCCTGCCATATCTCCACAGCATGGGAGAAGCCTTACGGCGGCGAAATCGTAACACTCCACTGGAGAGGGCAGCTTGTGCTGGCTGCATGTCACAGAGCTGTACTCCATGGAGACGCTATAGGACCATCCACGGGAGGTGGGATGAGTGAGGCCACATGTCCCTGGATCCACTGGCTGTTTTCCCCTAGGGAATGAGGAGAAACAGGAGCTACAGGCAAAAACAACCAACCCAAAAACCTATTGCTCTGCCGTCAGAGTGGGAACGGCACAGCGATCCCATGGCTCTCTTGCTGGTTGCACTGTCTGTGCATGCCCACACCCACCCTAGGAGCACGGCCAGTGGGCTTGCATAAGATTTAGGCTTTAGTCCATATACGGTATTCTGCTTTGGCACGCTCCAGCTGAGCTGTGAAATATATGTCTAATGTGCGTCATGCAGCTTTTAAAAGATCCCTCACCCAGAAATACCTGCAAAATTATGGTAGGCACTGAAATGTTAGCATTTTGACTAGTCCTGAAGCACACGAGAAGCAGCTCACAGGATACCATCTGATTCCTGTAAAACCACATCTCACACTTGATGAGCACTCTGACATTTGCTTGTCAAAAACCTACACCTCCTATGTTCATGGGATTTGTTTAAACAAGAGACAAAGTGTTACATGGGCCAAAATAGTGCTTATCTCCTTTACATTTTTTTACACTGATCACACAGTGATTGTTGACTCAACTATTTTTTTCTTCATGAGCTAAACTTTGGTTTTCTACTATGTCTTGAAACATTAATAGAATGTTGTAACTGAAATCAAATGAAGCAGAACATCCTGAATTGACTCCTAGAAATACAGCAGCATAAATGACTGATTCAATCATTGTGCATGGTTTCTGAATACGTAGTCAAGGTGATCACATCTATCTTTGAAAGGCACGATGGAAACAACCACTAGTAATGTAAGGGCAAAACCTTACAGCTACAACACAGGCATTATAAAAATATACTGTACTATTAATTCTGACGATTGCAAAAGCACCTTCACTCTTACCAGTATTATGAAGGAGTTTGCAAAGAATGTAAGGTGGTTTTTGATTACGTATATACACATACACCTATATATTAAGAGAACATGAGTGTAGAGCTAAACAGGAATAGCGGGAAGGCATATTTACTATTCAGTACCTGCTTCCCTTTCCCCTACTCTGATGGTGGTATTTTTTGCCAGGTTTCTCTACACTGAAATGAAAAGATTTCACAGGAATTTAAATGAGTACAGCAGATTAAACAAAATTTCCAAAGTTTTCAACAATTACCATAATTAAAGATGCCTTTGCAGAATAAAGCCTAGGCTGGTTCTCTGTTGCCTGTCACTAGGTAGCTTATTCCCATCGCTTCACATCCAATGAATCATCAAATGTTTCAAACTCAGAATGGTGGTAGCAAAAACCAATTTTGCAGCAGTGAATACTATTCCCATGGTTTAGAATAAAATGGTAAAAAATGGCCCATGTAAAGACTGGAGAGGAAAGATGCTGCTTAATAAACAGCAGTTAACAACAGGCGTGTATTTGAAAAACTTACAAGGGTAACTTGGGTTGCAAGGCGATACCTGTCGGGCTCTACAACAGATTTTTGTTGCTGAAAAGTGTTGTGCAAGAGAATAACAACTCTTTTTCTTTCCAATTTAAGAGATGAACAGCCTTTAAATATACACAGACATGCCCACTGGGGATGAAGTTTGCATAAGTAGGCTGATTCAGTGAAGCATAGCTATGCAGCACATGTGCAATAAGCAGTCAGTTGCCCATGTCAGGTTTCCTGTGCTTTTATTTTAAATTAAAGTCCTGATAAAAGTCTGGAGTGTGTGCAAGCTAACGAGGTGAAATTTCAAATGTGTATTTTATGGGATTTCACCTGCAAAAATTTGGCAGGTCTCACTCATCAAGTCATGTGACATGACTCAAGTATTGCTTTGTGAGAATTTACCTCAGAAGGACTATTTTCACTTGGAAAATCTACAAAAAAGCATGAACCTAATCATTTTTCTAATTCCTCTTCCTTCCAAAGCAACAACAACAACAAAACAACCAGCATTTTTTCTTACTCCCCCCCCCAAAATGTTCTCAGAATAAGAGCCATTTAAAATTAAAAAAAAAACCCAACTAAATTTACTTGCTATTAAAAGCCTGCTTGCAATTCAGCTAGCGTGAGTACCTTATTGTCACTTCACAGCCATCAATATAAGCTTCCAAAATAAACCGGCACATGTTTCTGCACATTTCTTATACGTGAAGCACTTTGTAGGGAGCACTCTGAACTCCATCCACACTGTACTTTGCATTGCTATCCAAGAGCCGCATCAGCCTCAGGCGCTATTTTCACCTTGCACAAGACAGCAAGGTGCAGGATGACTAGAAGGAGAACCCCAACACTGCCTCCAGCTCAGAGCCCAGCACGCTTACAACGCTGTGGTGCGAATTCAGAAGTATCATTCAAATGCAATGTACCCTCTGGGGCCACAAAGTCAGACCCAGGGTTGACAGCAGCTACGCGGAGAGTTCAGCACATTCACAATTTGTAGCAACACATGCAAGTTTGTGCTGGGGTTCTTCGGCTCCAAGAAACAGAAAATCTCCTTGTTCCAACAGGTCTCTGCCACCAATACAAAAGAAAATAATCTGCAGAGAAGCTCTGTTGTGTGGGCAGCAGAGGGAAAGGCAGCTCTTGTGGTTTGATTCTCACTCTCATTTTATAGCACTAGGTACACCTTCAAATTACTCAGGTTACTAAAGAACTATCAGAGCCACGTATCTTTCTAAGTAATCACCATTATCTCTCATTTTTACTAGCAGAGATAAGGAATATATTTTGTTACCATTAGCAGGAAGATAGGTGAAAAGCTGGTACTGGCTTCTCTTTCTCTTTCCGTTGCAGACATAGAAGTTAACCTGAACCGGGTTGGTAATTCTCTGATTGCGGAAAGGTGGTATCTCAACCACCAATGAATTCTGCAAAAGTAACAAATCAGAAAGTCAAGGCACAACTAAGGCATTTGAGCTATACAAGAGTATTCACATGTTAACCCTGAGAAGGAGGCACCCGGGCTCAGAAGGAGAAACATGCTCTCTGCAGGGAAACTGGTTGGCTTTGTGGGCAGGGATGGCTTCCCACCGGCCCCAGCGTCCTCTGTGCCAAGAACTTAGGTAGTAGGGAAGTAAGATTTTAGCATGGTTAAGATCTTTACGAAATCACTAGCCTTCACCTCTTCTCTTTGAATAGCAAATACAATACCGTGTAGCTCTATCCCTCCTGCCTCTAACAAGAATCTGGGACCACAATCAAATTGTGGTCTCTAACTCAGCAGGAGAAAACACAACTGCTCAGCTTGCGGGTCATCCGCAGTATATCTCACCCTAACACAACTTCCTTTGAAAGGAGCATTACAACAGGCATGTCATTATCAAATATTTCCATTTTCCACAATGAAATGTTTTTTCGTATAACAACTCAGGAAGTTTTAAGCATACTAGTTTCTGTGGATGGGAGATCTTACAAGAACATCTAGTGCTACAGAAAGAAGGGCTGGAGAGTGTGCAGATGATCTTCCACTGTCAGAAACCAAATGCTCCGGCATGTGGCTAAGGAACGACTTAGCTGCTAGGGCATCAGTTTACATAAATGCACAGTGAAATCTGCTATGACCATCAAAACCTCCCTTGGTACTTTTTGCAAGAATAAAAGGGAATGCTCGTCTTAGCATTTGGCCTGCATTCAGCTGAGGTCTTTAAACTGTTTGTCTGCACATGTGCAGCAGGTTTGCAGATAACAAACTTGCATATTCCTGCAGAGGTGGAACAGTGTCAATATTTCCCACTTATAGTCACGGCTGAGGGAGCCACACTTCTCTAATCGTGGGGCTGATCTCCTGTGAGGGGACTTACATTTCTTCTGGCGACTGTAGACAAAAGCCAAGGAAAACGATCAGAAACTGCTTTGGGAGCAGAGGGAAGAACTGACCCAGCAAGACAGAAGATGAGCAGACGGGGCTGGCCCATCCTGGACAATGAAAAAATATTTTCCAAACGGTCTCTCCTACTTTCGGGATAGCTTCCAACAAAGGCTTTTTTACCCCATGCTCCCATTAAAGAAAGATTTCCAGGAGGGGAGGCCTAAGTACTTGTTCTGTTTCAGTGGGGAGACACGGTGCCAAAGCCTTGGAAATCCCTCTTTAGTAACAGTGCTGGAGAAGGCAATATATATTTTTCATCTTGATGTTAAAATATTTAAGGCAGACTTACTGGCTTGCACATTTCTTTGTCGGTTTTGGCTTCCATTTCCCACACATGGTGACCATCTAAAAGACAAAAGAAAAAGATATCTAGTTCCGTCCTTTTTTCCTCTCCCAAGCCTACAAAAGAATAACTTCTGCAAAAAAAGCCTCTTGAAGGGGCACTGCATATATAGAAACAGTTCTCAAAACGCATTGACCAAGCATTGCCATCTGGGTAACCTACGACGGAAGGCCACTTCGCTTTTTTGAAGGAGGGAACCACAATCCAGAGCGCATGATACTGCAATGAGGGAAAGCCACTGGGATTTTATTCTGCCACTAGCTAGGACAAAATATGCAACTGTTCTACACTTTAGTTTCTCAAACTTTCAGACAAAAATACTGCTACTTAGGAGGTCTTTTGATCACTACCTATGCAGTAAGTAACATTCAACATTAATATTAAACAAAACAAACCAAGCAGTATTAAGGAAGCTCCTCTGCCATATAGTATTTCATTTTAATATACTCCTAGTTTGGCTTGTCATAATTCTGCCGCTTGGATCAAAAGGCAAGGCCGTAGGCTGGGAAACATTGCTTTTGACTCCATTGTAAAGTTGGTTTAGCTCAGCTACAGTGGTCCCACCTACAGTTTTCTGAAGCTGCTTCTATTGGTGCGTTGGGTCCTCCTGGTTTACTGTATTTCTGTTTTCAAGCAAACACGGATTTAAGCTGCATATATCACTTTTTCTGGGGACCTGTCTTTTGGAAGAAATCGGTTTTGTCTGGTCATTTTTCCTGTGCCTCAATGATACACAAGTCACTGGTCAACAGTAGGGTTTTTTTTCTTCCTTGTAGCTTCAAAACTCAACAGCAAAGAAATTAGAAAAGTAATACGAAACATAAGGTTTCCATTCTGCAGGCCTAGAAAAACATAAACGTGTACGGAAGGCCACAAGCAGACTGCTGTCTAAGTTGGGCAGTGGGGACACATGTAGCTTCATGAGTCCCACCATTGTCAGATGTCACCAGAATGAAAGGGAAAATGAGACTTTATGTCATCTCTTTTGTGTATTTACTGCAGCATCAGGACATGCAAATGCAAATATTAGCTATTTTGAACTTCATCACACAGACGCGGGCCTGCCTTAGAAAAACAGCTCTCGGCAAGGTAAAAGAGTGAATGCACTTTTTCTTCTCTCTTCGCTTTCATGGCCAGGATGGAGGTGACGCATTTAGAACTGCCTGATTTATTACAAATGTCTGTAAATAATATTTTTGTGTACAGCTGTCCTACTGTGAAAGGAATGCTGCTGAGGGACTAGCCCTGGTGATTGTTTTAACGTCCAAAACCCCTTTCTTTTTAATGTATGGAAAGAAGTGCAACGTGAATGCTGCAGCACAAATAGCACAGTGGATTTGGCAGGTCTTTCTGTAGGAAACAATTAGCAGATCTACCCTTAGTTTTCTTCCTAAATTTTAAACGGTGACGCTGGAAAAGGAATCCCTTTAATTGGTACTGCCACATTCGGCTGCAGGGAGAGAAGGAGCAGCCAGACCTTGCTCAAGTCTCCTTAACGATGCCTTCTGAGAGCGCCAGAATTGAAGCAGACTTCTTGGGAGGACTGGCGATCACAATTTATCCAACAGATGCTTCCCCTGAGCTGTCAGTAGAAAAAACCTGACCAAAATTTGGCAAGCCAGGACACATCTCTCGCCTGGGAGCAGCCTCCTTTATCTCCCACCTCCTCGCTATGAAGCCCCTGCAGCCCTCCCTTCCCCCCTCCCCCACCAATTAATTCAATCAGTCGTAAAAGTAACACAACACGGACACTATCACACATTTTGCAGAGTTGACGAACTTCTGCTTTGTAAGGGGGTTGTTGGTGGTGTTTTTTTAAATCTACAGACGTCCAGACTAGTAGTTAACATGTGTTCAATTTGCCTTTGTAAATGGATTACCAGAAGTTCAGGTTTTTCACCATGTTTAATTTCTGCTTTGCAAGACGAATGATCTGATTCGGGTTTCTGTTTTTTATTTCCTGCCGATACTTCAGTAAAATTCAAAACGACTCCATCTCTAGCTAATCTTTCAATTACTTCATGCAGCGCTACCTTTACGCGCTTCTGAAATTTTTATGATGACAAAGAGAGTTTGTTCAGAAATATTTTAAATGCTGTAATCTAAACTATTAGGAAAATAAAAATCCAGAGCCGTGGCTCGTCTTTGGAAGTTAATACGAACAATACGGGTTTCGCTCCAAGAAAATCCCTTGAGACTGTCCAGACCATTGCAGCTCAGCGACTGAGAGGAAGGGGAAGAGAGGGGAAAAAGTAGGGAATAGACAACTCATTAACAGCTAGTGACATTTCACTTAACAAAAACACAGTGAGGAAAAGTTGTTATGAAGCAGAGACAAAAAAAAAAAAAAAAAAAAAGAAAGACAATTCCTCATATTACGTCTGGTGAACCAAGAGGGAAATCTCAACGCCCACGGACTGGGACCAGCTCCAGGAGGGAAACCTTAGACCACTACGTCAACTTCTTACAGTAAACATGTTTTGCAGGTTTACACAGTTCATCTGAAATTATTTTAAAAAATAAAATTAAAAAAAAAGATACAGAGGGAGAGAGAAAGGAATAATGGCTCTGGAGCAATCTGTGGGAGCCTCCAGCACCAAGACAACCTGCCTGCACTGGAGAAAACGGTTTTGCCCCCGGTGCCCATACGCCGGGGACCCTGGCGAGCAGGCGGGATGCCGCCTCCCGTCAGTGCGTGCTGGAGGAGCGAGGGCTGCTCCACGACAAAAGTTTCCATTGTACGCCTGCCACATCTGCAGCAGCCCGCCTGGTTCAGGGCCCGAGGCAACTCCCTCCTGGCCCCCGGCCAACCAAAGTACACCAGAGCAATTTATACCTTTCCAAAATGCAAATAATTCAAATTACAGACATAACACAAAGCTGAAGCAGACACATTTCAGGCATTCCCGTTAAAGTTTACTCTCTGGAATTACCGTACCCAAATGGGCAGTTGTTATATGGGGAAGGGGGGGAGACGGAGGCTGGAGAGGAAGGAGAGGAGGAGGCAGGGAGGAAAAGGGAGAAGGGAGAAAACGGCTTTTCCAAAGGTCTCATTTCATTCCCTTTCATTTCACTATTTACTTTTACCACGTAATAAGAAGTGTTCTCTCCAAACCAAATGCCTGGCTTTGTTTTGGCATTTTTAAAGATTTATAGTGCAATATTTTGAACAGAAAGGCATCTCTTTATAGAGCTAAAAAGTAGTGTCAAGTTATTATACTGAATTTGTTTTATTTTGTGGTTTTTTTACAAAAAGGAACTAAAAACAAAACACCCGCACACAGAACCGCAGGGCAAAAGCCCTGCAGCATCCCCGGTGGAGGGCCCCGCTCCCTCAGTGCCAGCAGCAGCAGCAGCTGACCCGACAAAGCCAAGGCTTCACCTGGGGACCTGTGCCAAGGGCTGGAAGAAGTATCCTTGAACCCCTCCTCCTCCTCCTCCTCAGAGGATGCACAGGAGTGCGGCAGTGCCAGGGGAGCGAGAAACCCCCCGTTTCGCACGGGCTCTCCGACTCTGCCCGGGCTCGGCGCTGCACTGACAGGTGGCCATCAGCGCTGCCGCCAGCTGAAGACACTGGGTTTCGTCAGGAAGCCTGACATTTACAGACTGATCGCTGTTATTTATAGCCATCCCTGCTCCGGGTGCACTTCACCACCACCAGCTTCAGCCTTTTTTTTTCAGTGCTGTGACACTCGGAGCACCTGGGATTGCTAATGACGAAAATACCACGAACCTACCGCGTTACGTGGGGTGGATTTTCAGCTTTGCAAAGCATAAACACCCTGTTTTAACATGTGGCAGCTGAATGGTGAATGGGCCTTTGTAGTCTGCTCTTATCAGCCGCTTGCTCCGGCTGAAAGGAAACTGCGCACAAGTCCAGAAGTAAAAATACTCTAATTCATCAGGGAATTCCCTGCAGTATGAGTCACTGAACGGCTTCCCCACCACACCCAGCTACAAGATTTCCACATAAAAAGGCACTGTAGAGGCCTGTTTTAACACAGAAGCAGCGCTAAAAAGTAGTTGTGTAAATCTAGCAGCATCAGTTATTCACACGTAAAGCCTAGCAGACCACAACATATGGATTTTCTTCGTGGAAGAGCAACACAAAGAGCTGTAAAGACTTTCCAAAGAAATTTTTCTGCCATCTTGCCCTCCTCGTTGCCCATCAGGACAGATCCCCTAAGGTTTCCAGGGCTGGGTTTACCTTCATGCTCCAGGGAACTGCAAACCTAATGCCAAGGGTCTGCAAGCTCACAACAGTCCAGCCACCAGTGTAACTTTCATTACGGACCGATGGATGGCAGAAAGGGGAAAGAATATACAATACCAAAAAAACCCCAAGCCTGGAAACTCAGAAGGGTATAACATCTGGCAACCACCTAAACCTTACCTCTATGAAATGGGCATAATGGGAGCATTCAGATATATTTAAGTGATTTCACTTTACTACAGCAGGTTAAAACAGTCTATATTCTTTAGTAGTCCTGTGTTCACTTGAGATACGAGAAGAATAGACATTACTAGGATTTCACTGCCTGTAAACAGTGTGCATTTTATACTCTTCCAGCCTGCAGCTCAACAGAGTTTGGCTACACTGGCTGGACTGTAAATCTGTATTTACATTCATATATTGCAAGTAAGATGGTGAAACTAGCTCTACCCTCCCCAAGGGAACCCACTACTTGATTAATGTGTTGTGAGATTACCCTAACCGATAATGCCTACATTACGTCCCAGATTACTTTAACACATCCACAACAGGCAGGGCACAGATGCAATGCAGAACGATTACATAGCATAATTTTGGGGTGCTCTGCAAAGGTTGTCTACATTCCTATTTGGCCCTTTCAATGTATATTCAAATCCCTTAGGAGTGAAGGATTTGCCAGTTTTCAATTTACACCCCAACCCCTTTTCACTGGGAAGTACACTCAGGGTGCTGGGACAACTGATCTGTGAACAGCTCTGAAAGGAAAGGACAGGGAGAAGTAGATGAAGACTTAGGCAAAGCCTTGTTGTTCAGACCTAAGAGTCATCCAGTTTTGTGCAGAGATGTTATCAGCTCCAGGTACAGGGCAGGCTGGGCCAGGTCTCTGCCTGGGTTGACAATGAGAGAGGCGAAGAGGCAGCTCCCTTGCTTGGAGGAGAGCACTCCCCTGGGCAGGACCCACCGGTGCTGTCTTACCTGCCAGTGAGTATGTATTGGCATGGGTATACTAGTGCTGGATTTTGCTCCAGAGGCAGCAGCCTTTCAGATCTGCGAATGCCACGAGAAGCCGGAGCATGTTTCTAGGCTGGTCTTGCAGGTGTCTTGCTGTGAACAACATTTCCCCAGCTGGACACCAGCAAGCCCAATAATCTGAGGGTGGGAGTCTATGTCTGTGTTTACACACCAGTGTACGTTCTGAAGACGTTTGCAAGGGGCAGGCTGTAAGTGTAAACCAGTACCAGATAAGCGATCTGCCACAGGATGTACAGAGAAGATGGGGCAGAAAACATTCAGAAATGCAGAGGGAGTAGAGAATAAATATCTGCAACGTAAGCAGCCAGGACCTTTCTTTCGACTGCCTCAATGGTACTTCACACTCCGGAGATCCACCATCTCTTAGGGCTCTCCTCTGTGAGGAACGAGATGCCTCCTGGTCACGCTTGTCCCCAGAGCCACCTGCAGAGCATTTTCACCTCCTGCCACGGCTCCTGCTGGTGCCATGGCCTGCCTGCTCCTTGTCTGACTCTCCAGCCACCTTGATCTCCCTGTTGCTCTTCCACTACTTTTGCTATAATACCACATGGCTGGTCTGACTTTTGCCTACTTTATTTCCCTCTTCCTTCCCCAGCTGTTCTTCTCTGGCATCCTCACAGCCTACTGTCCCGCTACAGGGACTTCCCCTATAACTTTAGTCCCCGTCCCTGGCATCTCTTCTGGCATGCACCAGTCCACGCACAGCAGGGTTCACGCATAACTGACCTACTGGTATTTTTACATCAAGGCTGCTATATTTGTGTCTCCTCATATGTATTTTTGCAGCATCTGGATTTTGTCCATTCCTTCAGCTATACATTTTTGCAGTATTGAGCTGAATAATTACATAGACTTAGGTGTGTCTGTGATGAATACAATGCTCTCAAGTTACTTTTCTCTCTTTTTTACCTTAACAATAAAGAAGTCTTGCAGCAACCAGGTGATAAAAATCCAGTACAAACTGTATCATACAGTACTTTGGCATCTGTGCCAGACATGTGCTTCCTCTCCGGTTGCTCAGCTGGGCAAGCCAAAAGCTGAGGGACTCACTCTGCCTAAACGGTGAGCCTTTTTAGCTGCTTTTACCACAGTATGTCTAACAGACTTAATTATTCTGAGTTCAAGTGTTTGCAAATGAACTGTAATTTTAGTCCAGGTAATTAAAAGGAGGTACTGTGCTGACAACTGACTGATCTGCGTTCATTTTGAGCCAAAACCCATGGAATGAGCTGCCAGATCCTATTTTCAGCAGAATGGAAGCTGGTTATGTAATTTGTGCTCTCTGGCACCACCCCCTATTCAAATTACCATTGGTCTGAGGGTTTTACTTAATAACTCTCAGTAATTCCAGGTCTAAGACACCCAACTTCCAAGTAAAACTGCAGCTTAACATCCCTTCAAAATCTCTTTAGGGCAAGCAGGTTAAACCAAGCACACCCAGCACAGCCACCCATCAGCAGTCATGACAATACTTCAATCTGTCTTGGGTTATATTCGTGTCATCTCCATCTCTTCACAATTTTACTTTCCTCTGGGAACCTCCAGGAGGCTGAACCTGTGACTTCACAGCTGAAACTGAGTAAAATATTCCTGGTCCATCTTCTCCAGTCTAATCTGTCTCATATTTTCTCAGAAACTATTGGAGTAACAAACCTCACAGCCAGTTTAAACCAAGTTCCAAATTTTCCTTCCATGAACAATTCTTTTCCTCGGCCTCTTCTGTGCTTGATGTCAATACCACCACCTGTACTATAGCTGCTCCCACTTCTTTCTCATCTTAAGATGTAAGTTTGATCCAAATGCTTTCAGTTCTTCCTTCCTGATTATTTTTTAAGACAACAAACTCTTCATTTTATCTACATGGCCACAACTTCTCATATTCCAGAGACAACCCAGTATGGCAACGTGGCACAACTTTTTAGCAGAGTCTAAACAGAAAGCTGTTGAATAGCATTTTCTTTTTTTCCGTCTCATTGTCCCCTTTGTGCCCCTTTTCTTGTTTCTCTTGTCCAAGAAGGTCAGGCTCAATCTCCGAGGTCCTTCCTCCCCTCCTCTGATTATCTGCTTTGACATCAGCTTCCCTGTAACAAGGCACACCTTGGAGATGTCTTATCTCTCTATTCCTCTCTTAAACTTCATTGTACTTTCTTCAGCATTGCTCTTGAGGGTGCAATCTTACTCTCTCAACAGACTTAAAAGGAACATGCTCCTCTTCCCTCAGCTCTCCCCACTTTTCCTGTGACGCCCACCTGAGACATGAACAAACTCACAATGATGACAGGAAAGTAACAGGAGACAAGGAATTGTACCTTTCCAAAAGATGTAGATAATGCCTCCAAAACCTAAATACTTTGGAGGTATCCCCTTGTATTGGTTTATGTGGCATGGTTTTGGTAGCAGCAGGGCTGCAGGGACGGCTTCTGTGAGAACATGCCAGAGGCTTCTCCCGTGTCTGACCGAGCTAGCTCCAAGATGGACCTGCTGCTGGCCAAAGCTGAGCCCATCAGCAAAACTGGTGCCGCCTCTCTGACGACATATTTAAGAAAGGGTAAAAAATGCTGTGCAGCAGCTCTGAGAGAGAGGAGTGAGAATATGTGAGAGAGACAGACTTTGCAGACACCAAGATCAGTGAAGGTGGAGGGGGAAGAGGTGCTCCAGGCGCCTGAGCCCATGGAGAAGACTACGGTGAGGCAGGCTTTCCCCTGCAGCCCACGGAGACAACCACACCCAGATATCCACCCTGCAGCCTGTGCAGAGCCCACGCTCCTGGAGCAGGCTCCTGGCAGGAGCTGCGGCCTGCGAAGAGGAGCCCACGCAGAAGCAGGTTTTCTGGCAGGACTGCAGCCGCGGGGGACCCACGCTGGAGCAGTCTGTTCCCGAACGACTGAACCTCGTGGAGAGGACTCACACTGGAGCAGTTCATGAAGGACTGTCTCCTGTGTGAGGGACCCAGGCTGGAGCAGGGGAACAGCATGGGGAAGAAGGAGCAGCAGAGAGGAGCAGCCCCCATTCCCCATCCCCCTGCGCTACTCGGCAGGAGGAGGTAGAAGTCGGGAATGAAGGAGTGCCAGAAGGGAGGAGGGGGTAAAGGTAGGTTTTAGTTTTGCCTTTGTTTCTCACTACCCTACTATTTTTAATTGGCAATAAATTATTTTCCCCAAGCGGAGTTTGTTTTGCCAGTGACGGTAACTCGTAAGCGATCTCCCTGTCTTTATCTCGACCCATGAGCTTTTTCATCTTATTTCCTCCCTGCTGTCCCATTCAGACAGGGGAGTGAGAGAGCAGCTTGGTGGGTATCTGGCAGCTGGCCAAGGTCAACCCACCATAGTCCTTTCCTCTACTGTCTTTAGGCACTGATTGCTTCATTAGACTCTCAGCGTTCTGGTAAGGGCTGTGAATTCCTGTGTGTTTGGACAGAGGGTCCTACTGGCACAGTAACAGTAAAAACTATCTGAAATCCTGTGCTAGTTATAAAAGTTCAGAGACAAAGCTTTGATTGCACAGATACAGCTGCTTGAAGCCACTTAGTCTGGCAAAGACATGAAAGAATAAACTTCAAGCATTCAGTCACAGTTTCTAGAATAATTAAAAATTTACAGGATTACTCAGACAAGTGACTTTTAACTGGAGACCATATGGTTATTCCTTATTTCTCTCCTGTCCACAGTAAGTATCTGTGATTGATGGATCTTATTCCTCACTGTGAGAGCAACACCCTGGGATGAGGCTTGCTGCTGCTGATACCGTTTCATGTGTATGGCTGCTGCCCTGCTTTGTCTTCGCCATTCCCTAGACTAAACAGCCAGGAAAAACTGAAACGTGCTGACATTTCCTACAAGCTACATCACTGCTCCCGTGTGCGCGTGAAAGGGTTCCACCATCAAATGACTCCACCAGTTGATGACACTATTTGCCCAAGGGTATCTATTTCTGGGCAGTGGCCAGAAACCCCTTCAGCTATCAATACATCTCTAGGAAATAGGTTCAAATGACCTTCACGTGAACTCTGTGCTCCCAACTTGTATGCCTCTGAAGTTTCCAGTTTATCTAGTTTCCAGAAATTTTAACCTCTGCGCGTGAGTCAGCATGCAACTGCTCACTGCCAACTGGAACGTGTGTCCTGAACTTGGATAAACAGACAGATAAAGACAAAATTATGTAGTATCTGTCCATCTGACTAGAAGGGGAAAGGGAGTTTTGCCACTTGCTTATTTATTATGTGAGCTACAGTATGATTACCAGTGTGAAACATGACCCCTTTTTGGCCAGTTGCCCCCCAAACTGTGACTGCTACTGGCAATGGAAAGAGCAATGGAAAGATCTCTGAGAATGTAAGATCTTTTACCAAATGGAGCCCTGCCAGGACTCAGGTCACCCGTCTCCCCATCACATCACATCACGTCAAAACAGACTTCAAACCCTGAGTTCCAAAGCGTAGCTGAGTCAAACCAAAAAGCCCACATGCTTCTCCAACACATCCGTTCCGTCCACACGCCACTCAAATGTTTTGTCAACGTATCATTTTCCAGAACTTTTTATAAGTTCTCCTGAAGCTAAAATACTGAACTTGAGTCACCTGCTGTACAACAAGGTAACTTATGCTCACACAACATACAGGAAACAGAATTGAATTTCTCAGACTGACATTCATATCTCAAAGCAGCAACTGATTCATTCTAGTCTTTGCCAGAGACAGTGAAATTTGAGAGAAATAAAAAAACCTGTGAAATGCTTGAGTGGATACTTAAATTCATCCAGTTTCCCTCTTTTCCATATCGCATTTACTTTGTGCAAACGTGTGGCTGATCAATCCTGACCACAGGTCTATCAGGAGGCAAACTGTAAGTTTTCCCATCTGTAACACCTAGAGAAAAGCATGATTTCCTTTGGCACATACAGCAAAAAGTTTTGTGATTTCACCCAGCTATCTTTCATCTGCTCTAGTATAACTATTACCATGCCACGTCAGCGACTTCATGTTCTAAGAGCAAAACCTGTTCCAGCAGGGAAGGGGAACAGTTTTGACAGAAAAAATCCATTTAACAAAATAAAACCAACAGCAGAATGAACAGTTTGAGGCAATAACTATATCTGAAAAACTCTTTAATTGTTTGAAAATCCTAAAAAAGACTAAGCACTGTTTATTTCTGTCTTTCAGGAACTTGAGTTTCAAAGGCTTTGGGCACAATATCTGAGGATATTACGTAGTTAGGTTACAGAGTGTGTGTGGGTGCTAGGATCGCTGCCGATTTGAAGGCTGAGTAATTAATATCATGTTCAAAACCACTGAAGTCGATAAGCCTCGAGTTACTCAGAGATAAAGCATTACAAATTGTGAACTCTTTTAATGTCCGTCAAAGAGAGTGATGCACCTTCAGGGAGGGGCATTTGTCAGAAGGTAGCTCAAATGCAGGCCTTTGACCAGGACAAAATGGCCCTCAGCATCAACAACCCAGAATCAGAATTTCAAAGTCAGTGTTATTTGAGAAACCAATCCTGTAGTGAACTTGGGTGTTACATTTCTGCCTTTTCGCTCTTCAAAACTCTTGCCTTGAGCTCTGGTCACTAAGCACCAAGCCGAAGAAATGGGTTTGGAGGTCTAACTTAACTAGTGTAAACTCAACTGAATGATAACTAATATTAATAGACAAATATCCATTCCATCTCATAGATCACAACTTGCTAATAATGATGATTTCAGTCAGTTTAACCTGATCTCTTGGGTATGTCTAGACTTGGCCAAATCCGTGAGGTCCAGAAATACTTGAGCTAGTTCCAGTGCCAAAACCATTCTAGCTACAGGAGTAAGGAGCAATTTTTGAACAAGGAGCCATTTTCGGGGTAGCCTAATTCTTTCAGATCTTAGTGCGAGACTCTTTCTAAATCCCAAAATATCCTGGGCAACACTGCAACGTCCTAGAATGTCCCAGGAAGATATACACATAACTTTCCTGTGCTTTGGTGCTTGGGATATTGGCTTTGTGTCTCGTCAGTGAACTTTCACTCATCAGTTACAGGAAACATTTTGTGAAATGAGCGAAGAGAAACTAGGATTTTTCCACCACACTCAGTTTTATAGATTACTAACCATAATCTCATATACTAGGAGCCAGCAGTCTGGTCATTTCTGTTAGGCTTTGTGTTCAGTAACTCATGTTAGCTCAAAAAACTAGCTTTGAAAGAAAATACACACTATTTGCAGAAATTGTTACCAAAAAAAGACAGCTGATGGATATGTAGTCCTGAAAAACATATTCTCCAAAGATCTCTGCATTTTCTGAACTTCCCTCATGATTTTTGTTGCCTGGTACATTTATATTCTAGAAATGAAATAAGAAGTTTTAAAATTGTAAGAAAATAAACCGCTTTTATTGTAATTCCAGATCATGATCTGTGCTCTTGCAGATGTGTGTGTTAGGCAACATCTCGCCCTTCCTAGCCAAACACCTCCTCCCATAGCTAACAAACATCATTTCATCCACTTTTGTAACTGAAATGCACACCTTGCCTCCACAGCGAGCACCAGCACACAGACACCAAGGGCCTTTGCCAGGAAGAAGTTGTAGACTTTTTTATACAAAAATTTTAGAAAGTACTAATTCTGATGAAAACCAGATTGGTATCTGACGTCCTAAACCTAGCACAAAACAACCATGACACACAGACTCCCAAGATCCTTTTGAAACTCAGGAATAGAAAAACCTGACTACACAGAGAGGCAGAAAGTGAAAGAAAATAAGAAAAACAATTATTAGTGTAACTTGTAACAGACAGTCATCATGGGACTCCCCAGTCTAAGAAAGTTCTGAATTTGAAAGAGTGAGCCTCTCAAAACACATTCAACATCCACATTTTTACTACCTCTAGGCTTCTTGGACAGTCGCTTTATACCATCATTCATCACTGGAAAATATGGTCTGATGTGCAAGCAATAAAACACTGACCAAAATCCTGTAGAATAAGGACTCATTTCAACACATGAGAACTTTTTTACAGTACTGTAAAAGGCTTGAGCAAATTTTAATCCACTTCTGAAAAGACTCATTATTTATCCAAAGGGGTGCCTTCTGCCTGAGCGCTGGACCACACTGCGAGGTGTTCTCCTTTCAGAGGAGGTCCTCCCAGCGCTCCTCTCATGGTCCTCTCAGTGCACCTCCATCCCTTGGCTGCCTCGTTCCTCCTCTGTGAGACACAGAATTGCACGGCTGCAAAGCATATTTTGCTCTGTTTCATATGCTTCTTGGCTAAAAAGGAGCCAGTAAGGGGTTAAGCTGAAAGCACCAAGCCAGCTGCCTCCCCGGCTGGAGGATTGATTTGATCATTCTTCAGGGATTCCCTCTTGTATGAGTCACTGCTCAGACAGACTCCCCACGCAAGGAGGCCAGGATAATGCCATTCCTCTAGAGACTACAACAGCTGAGGGCTAGCCCTGAAGACGGAGAGCTTGGGACTCATGCTTGGAAAAACATTCAGCAGACCACAATGCACTAGGCAGACTTAAAGAAATTATTCAGACAGAAGGGGGGGGAAAAAAAAGGCAAACAAAAAGTGTTCTCAAACGTTAACCAATTAAGTATGCAGACTAGCATGAATTAGATGAGCTCCCGGAGACTGCCTCCTGGCTTGGGGACTCTGCTGAGCGAGGACTGAAGACTTGAGCTCATGTAGTATAATATTTAAATTTTATATAAAAGATACGTTCTCTTTATGAGTGCAGTGGTTCCTGTGATCTACTACTTTGAAATAGCTGTGTTTGGCTGCTACCTACTAGGAACGTGATTAACATTTCGAATTCAAAAACAAAAGCTGTAACAGCAGCAAAACTAATGAATGTCTCCAGCTAATCACAAAAGTTCATAACCAGTTTTCTAAGAGAAAGAGAACTATGCTGGTGTTCCCTCTCTTGACCTACTTACATAGACGTGCAAGGGCTGAAAGGGAACGAAACACCGTGTGCTGATTTTCAAAATGAAGGCTGGTAATGCTTGTTCATTCGACATTAAGTACAGTGACTCCGCGCAAAAATTGAGCTGGAGCAGCTTGCCACTAAGACAAGAACGCGTTGCGCTTTTTCGTTTCCAATGCATCGAGCTGTTAGGCAACGTAGCGCACAACTCAACACTGAAGCCGTAGAAATTGCTCGGTCCAGATCAGCTGGCAACTTTGGTTTTTGTGTGCCTTTCCTAGTGACATGACTGCAGCTCCTGGAGATGCTGAACACTCTTGGCTTTAAAGGCTCGGCCCCCGCACTGTACCTCCACGAGGTAGTACTGCCCTGCAACCGCAACAAATCTACTGCTACTACTAAAACCAGGCAGGACAGCTGATTTTGACTACTCTTCAATAATAGCAGCTCACTGACTGACTCCTGCAGCGTTGCCCCCCACACCACGCCAGAGGGAGGAGTGCAGGGGGATCTCTGGTGCTGCTTTCCTGTAGAAGAGACGCTCTTGCATTGGTCCATGCTGCCAACCCATGCACCCAAGCAGTTCGTCCCAGGAGTTTTTCAGGGTGACAGGCAAGGCCTTTTGATAATTTTCTTCCCCATCAGCACAGCCAGTGCGCAGTAGTACTCCCCTTCATCTCTCACAATGTTTAAAAAATGTCACTTACATAAATTATTTTCTATCTACATGCTGTCTTTGTGCAGCCCCAAACTCCTTTTGCTTGAGGAAGGTATCTGTCTGGCTAAGCAGTACAAGGCCGGCCCTGTTTCGCATTTTTTGCAATTTAAGGCTATACAGTGAAGATCCTGCTTTTGGTGTACTTAATGCAAAGGGACACAGTGTCCAAACCCACACTGTGGTATCAGCTGGTGGGTGAGTAGTATCACCATCATAATCCTTTGGGATGTGACACTTTGGAGAGAAAACAAGCATGAAGGAAAACACCTTTTAATGTGGTGTCCTTCCTGTAATGAGACAGATCGAGAACTTTGCTCCTGACACGTCACGCTATGCCAACCCACTTCTGTGCAGTAAAGGGAAGTTTAAATATGAAGTAGACAGTCACGTCCTTCTCTCCCGTCACACTACGCAAAGAGTAGAGTTCTGGGTTTTTAACTGCAATATCACCTTTTTTTAAAAACTTTCTTAAGAAAGAAGGAGGGTGTTCTGCTCATCTCACTGCCACAGACTGACCGTGCACGGTGCAACACTTGGGGTCACAGGAACAGCACTGACTGGCTCTCGCCAAGGAGCTGGGGCATTACGTCCACCCTGCACGCACTTTTGGGGACTTCAACCTCACCACCCCAGGACTCTGCCTGGGAACTTCAGGGAAGTCTTCTGCTCTTCCCCTGAGCCCGCTGAGCCTACTCAGAGGTCTTCACCTCCAGAGCCTGACCTGCTCACCCCACCATCCCTTCCTGCATCGCTGGCAGCAGCCGAGGGCAGGGAAACGGCATGGGAATCTTGTGGACATGGAGGGTTAAACAGGCAGAGCGTCAAAGCCAGCACTGGAGGCCTGAGGAGCGCCCAAGATGGTTTAAAGTTCAGGGGGGGTTTCAGCTGGCAGCTGAGGAATCTATAGCTTGTGCCAGCGTCACGGAAACCCTTTCCAAAACAAGACTCAGAACTGCCCGTAACGATCTCATTTCAGAGCCTGACTTTGACTCACAGCTCTGCTCCCACCGCCTTTTCCTGCAGGGGCATTCACACTTGTCATACATTGTCACCCTGTGACCCACCTCTTCTGCAGACACCCCACCGCTCCTACGGACACCTCCTGCTCCACTCCCAGCTCCCACCCCATGCCGCTTGCCCTGCTTCAGCCTGGCCAGGAACCCTTCCCTGGGAGGACCAGTCCCACCACCAACACACTGCAGGAGCAGCACCGTGCAAGGGGGGGAGCTGGCAGCAGTCCTTCCCCAGTCCTCAAGGTAAACCAGAAACAGCTCCTTCAAACAAATGCATGGCTGCTGTAAGTCCTCCTCAGCCAGTGGATTGTCAATGCCATCAGTCTTGACTGCCACAGAAGGAGACACACGTGCACATACACATCACTAGCAACACCACTCCCTCTCCACAAATTACAGAAAGGTTTAACAAGATGCACCACGTTGCAGGTTTTATGGGGACATGCCACCTGAGGTTTCGAACACCTTTCACCAGTCCTACATAGTACAGCTGTGGTTTGCTACAAAAACAAATGCCCAACTTCGACTTTCAATGCTGCTATTGTCTACCTGTAACTACACCTGCCCTAGTGTGAAACCTCAGCATTAGGATGGCTCAGATCACTTTCACAGCTTTGCCCAGTGACATGGAAAACCTATTACATGCAGAAGAAAATGTCATTACCGTATTTACGCTTTCATCATTTGGCAGAGATCTTAAAACGGGAAAAAAAGCAGATTGGAGTCTAGATTGAAAAGACATACCTGGTGCTTTCTCCACAAAGATGACTTTGGAGTCTTGCAGAAAGTTATGGCCAGTCAGTATCATTTTTTTCCCTCCAGTAACAGGAAAGCTGTCAGTACTTTGCTTTTCCACCAGAGGCAGTTCTTGGGCAGATCTCTGAGCTGGAGAGTTATAAAGAAGTAAAAAAAAACAAAAAAACCAAAAAACCAGCCATAATCACACACAAAAAATAGTAAACACCGCATTAGTAAGTAACTTAATGCTTACTCTCATAAGCTAAGAGGGTTTGCTATAGAAACAAAGGAAGGTCAGAGGGTTTGCAGGAAACATGGTTCATTTTCAAGCACCTTGATTGTAAACAATAGTTTATTGTTTACAATATCTGAATAGTACAGATTCAAAAGGCTCACAAAGAACAAGCTGTTTTAAAACTCAGCTTGATCTGTACTGTATCAAAAAGTATATTTTTATTGACATTTCTTTATTTAAGATAATGTTCTCTTATGCTATCTAGAACATATATGTCATGTGTTTACAAGGCACACATGACAATACACCCATCCATGTCCAAAATGTGTTTTAGTCACTAAACACTGTATTGTTAATTCTGCAAACTGTCTTGTGGTGGCCATGGGCCTTGCAATCCAGCAGAAGTTCACAGCTTAGAGAGCGTATTTGCACCAGCACCTGAGTGCCAAAGCATGCATGGATCCATGCAAACAGAATCTGTTGTTCTCGTGGCACATATTTTATCCGCCCCAACTGGGACACAGAGCGAGCATGGCTGTGCTTCAAGGGATGACGTGACATTTTATCCAGATTACATGGCTCCTCCTGGTATCATGTGTACTAAGAGATGCATGAAGGTTTTGGCCCTAGCTTACTCCACATTCTACACTGGAATCACACTGGCACTTATTTTTTCCCCTGTTTTCTACTCCTTTCAGGAGGCACGTACCATGCTTTTGCCTGTTACTCAATCCTGAAAACCGCGGTTTGCTGATACAAATCCAATTGGCTTCATATTTAGTGGCTTTCCGAGCTTGGCACCTTTGCACAGACCAGTTCAGAGTGTATTTAAATTGTGCCTTTTCTTGCAATATAGCAAGTGAAAAGCTCTCATCAACTTTGACAGGAGCAGGATAAAACCATGAATCCTCACATTTTTTGCTTTGCCTGTTAGACTAGAACTCGCCCTTGAGTAAGAAACAAAGGAGAAATTGCTCATCTCTTACATAACCTGCACAGAAGACAGGGCTTTATGCCAGTCTACCTACTATAGGTAAGGAGGCTCTGCTATTCTTCATAAATAACACGGGCTTATCTTAATGTAACTCCCTTCACACTGCCAATGTTCATTTGTTTATTTAAATGAATGACTGTGAAGGAAAGAGGCTATCACTGTTATCTAACAGCACCACCATTCCCTACAACTGCCTCTCTTGCAGACTCAGACTACCAGAGCAGCAGCAGAGCTCGGCAAAACAATGGAGTATTGCCACTGGTCTGAAAGTCTGTCACGAATGTCACTGCTTTTGCAAGAGGAATGCAGGGATGCTCTTTCCTGCAGCCTCGCTATTAACAGTCCCTGAAAAAGCACCATGCTTCCGAGAGATCATAGAATCACAGAATATCCTGAGTTGGAAGGGACTCATAAGGATCATCGAGTCCAACTCCTGGCTCCACACAGGACCAGCCAAGTCAGAGTCAGAGCAGATGACCGAGAGCATTGTCCAGATGCTTCCTGAACTCAGCCAAGCTCAGTGTGGTGACCACTTCCCTGGGGAGCCTGTTCCAGGGCCTGACCATCCTCTCCATGAAGAACCTTTTCCTGATCTCCAACCTAACCCTCACCCGTCTCAACTTCATGCTGCTCCCTCAGGTTCTATCACTGATCAAATGCTGACGTGCTCCAGAACCTGCCAGACACATTGCGTGGGACTCCAGCGTGGCAAGCACTGACACAATCCTCCAGCATGCGTCTAGGGATGATCAAAGTCTTCCTCCCTAACCTCTCTGCTCCCCATGCCCAGAGCTCACGCCTCACATAGCCACTGGATGTTAAGCTATTCCCTACCCTGTCAGCATCAGAAAGAACTACTTTGTAGAATCCAGCAAGACCTTAAAAAAATGCTTCAGTCCATCCAGCTGACCAAATTAGCAATAGGAGTCAGACTGAAATTCAATTTCCACCATATATGCTGGGGTGTTAAAGCCACACAAAGCGAATAGGTTTTGGTTTGTATGTGGAAGGCTCACGAGGCTTACGGAGCCAGAATGATATAGGTGTCTTTGGAGGGTGCCCCAGTGTATCTGATAAAAAGCAGTCTGTTCAATCAAAGAGACCCCAGCGCGGAAATCTGGTTTCTGGAGGTTTTCTGAAGCCACAGGCAGCTTGTGCAGTGTGTCAGCTCCAGCATACTGCTAGCTCTGCATCAAAGGGGTTAGGGTTTTGTTTGCTCGTTTTTGCTTTATGATGGGGAGACAGAGAGTGATAAGACATGGTAGCTGTTATCCAAAACTCCCACAGCAGTTACCTGCATGATAGCAAGTCACCAAAAACAAAAAAAAAAGCTTTGTCACTCCCATGTCTACTATTAGTTTAAGTGCACTCTGTTTTTGTTTTAAGCGCATTCTTTCCTATAGAAATCAATGCACAAAGCTACAGATTCTTCCTAAGACATGGGCATTTTGTCTTCAGTATAAACCACATGCTTTTGGAAAGCAGATTAAGGCTCACTGACTAGACAGGTAAAGCAAAACCAATGTATAGCGTGTTGGTGGACAATGACTTCATGTCAAGTGGCACAATGCCCAGCAAGAGAAGGACATTTGCTGGTACTTACAGCATTCTATGGGGTTGGAGGCTACTTGCAAGGAGAGGGTCCTGCCATTGGTCTGGGGGATATGAACCCTGAAGACCAGCCGCACACGTGTGTTCTTCCGACCAATGTCTGTCTCTCCCTTGCGCAGTTCGATGTCAGAGTTTCGGAGCTTTAATATCCCAGCACAGTCGATGCTATCCAAAAGGAAACACAGCGCAATTCAGTTAATTTCAAGCAGACTTCAGGAAGACACGAGCGTGCAATATCTTCCCTCCCTCCTGTATATCCTTCTTAAAAATCTGTGTTGGACATGACCCAAAAACCAGGCTGAACACAGCCTTTGTTAAGCCTAGTACTTGCATCCACAAGTAGCTAAGCTGGGGCTATCTGTAGTAACAGGTAGTAGCTACTGCTGACCGCACAACTTTAGGATGTTACTTCAGTTCCCAGAGGAAGATAATCTAAAAGATCCTTCCTCTCCAACACATCCTGTAAGGATGGTCCTTACAGACTAACCAAAGCCCAAAGAAATAGTGAGACTGGAAAAGTCACTGGGATGAGACGGTAGTGCACAAAGTGTTACTAACCTAGAATGAAAGGTTACTTATGATTTCACTTGTTACAGCTAATTTGGAGAAAAATCTGACGTGTCCTGAAAATGTTTCTTAATGAGCACAGCTGTCCCTGAGGTCAGTTCTACTGTCAATGTGTTTGTAATTGAATGAATTGGAAATACTCCCAAGCAGAGTGTTGAGCTGAAGCTCTGCATGAAGAAAACTAAACTCGGTCTTCCCACCACACTAGGGAAAAATGTACTTTTTGTCAGATAAAACTATTACCATTTCTTACCTCTCTCTGCTTTTTTAAACTTTGGTTATCTCCTGAATGAGTTTACAAGTCAGGATTTTTTCCAAAGCAAATTTCAATAGAGGAAGTTCCCAGAACAAAAGATATATAAACATACACGCTCAAAAACTCACTGCAAAAATACCTCTGCTTTGGCCTCGACTACAAAGCCTTCATGGCAATTTCTTCTGGGTACTGGTCTCTGGCATACATTTTATTACACTGAATATGCATAGTTTAATTTTATTTTGCATTCAAAGAGTTTAATTCCCCCTCCAGACCTTTGAAGCTCTGTTCTGAAGCAAACTGCAAACAAGAACTATGGCAGCATGGTTTTGATCTACATTTTTTCTAAAGTATGGATTTCAGAATAACAAAAGGCCCTTGCTGATACGATCAAAGAAACTAATGAAAGTATTAAAGATTCTCAACAATGCATATTAGCACATGAAGCCATTAAGAATGACAAAATATTTGCACCCATGTCAAAATTCTGCGCAAAGATCTGTAAGATATGGAAGAAATTGCGCTTCTCAATATTGCCTCTCCTACAGAAACACTTGTAAAATAAATAAAAAGTACTTAGTGACAAGTAGTTCAGAGCCAATAAAGCTTAGAGGAGAAAAAACATTTAAATTCAGGCCTGTAAAGTCATAGACATTAAAATCTGAAGTCAACAGGAGAAGCTAAATGTGCAAAAGTTTAAGTGCGCAGATGAGCTTCAGTATTTCAGGGAATCAAGGCCTGAACACACAAAGTATGTGTGGGAAAAGTTCTTGGCTCCAAATTTTAATTCATTCTTAGTGCTACATGAGGTTTTAGACTACTGACGTGCAAGGCCTATATATGCCAAAGCATTGTTTGTGGTTCTTGAGAGCGCTCTACTACGATCTGGCACATGTGTCACGAAAATATTCAGCTTGGCTCCCAAACTGTGTCACTACCTTTATTCTAGAGAGAAAGATGATTGGAACGGTAGCAATGTTCCTAGATGGACAAAAATGTAATTCAAACTGGATAAAGGGCCAAATACATATTGCATGGGTACAAACTGCCGAAATTTCAGTAACCTCAATGGAGTTGTGCCAGCTAACAATGACAGCAAATGGGGCCAATAATTTTAGAGGCTTGTCATGACTTTTAACACAATGCACTGAGAACAGAGGTCCTCAGGTCTTGACTGATCAGCCTAAGCCCAGCTGGCAATGCAGCTAAACACATTCTAGCTCTTCTATCTACATGAGGCACTCCAGGGCATGTTGTACATGACACTGCAATTCAGCTTCTAAAAACCACTACTTGAAGGAGGACTTCAGATGTCTGATACCATTTTTCTCTTCATTAAGGTGTGGAAAACTGTATGAATAACATGGAGTGAAATCGTGATTTTAGTAAGCTCCCTGAGATTTTCCCGTGGTATTTGGTTTGGTGAGGCCAGGATTTCTTGCCTGCTTTTTGTCTATCTATTTATCTTTCTGTCTCCCTGTACATACACACAAAGATGCATGGATCTATATATAAATATGAATACATTCACATTTATACACACAGAGAGATGTACATGCACACAGGCACACACAAACTCCTCCCAAGGCAGACACTTCAGACAAGGGTTAGGATCGTTTGAATCTGCAGGGAGACAAGTCAAATAAGGGACAGGATCATCTGAACAAGGGGGACAGAGAGGAGGAAATTAAATAATGTCAAGGGTCTCATGTATGTCACATACAGACACAGAGGGAGATTTGACCCTTTATAGACAACCCTATAATGAAATTTACCTGCATGTAATGGACCTACGGGGCACTTATCACTCAGATGCCTACTAATTCAGAAATCCTAAGACCATCCATGCCTGCTTTTCTGCACAGCACTAAATTTACCTGAGTTTAGTAACTACAATTTGTAAGTTGTATCACCTTTACTCCTCTTGTTAGTTCTAGGAGTTTTGCTTCTAAATAAATGCCATGAAAAATGCTGATTTTTACTACATAAGAAATGGGAGTGGGTTTATTTGTTTCAAAAAACCGACTAGGGTACTTGGAAATGCTAAGAGTTTCCTTTGACATCCAAAGATAAATTTTAATAGGCCCTGTTCCTTGTGCTAGTGCGTATAGGAGCAAGAGGTGTCATATTTAGAACCTAAATGCAGGAGCTGAGGTAGGAGATATTTACAGCTTGGTAACTGAGATACTTATTTTAAATGGCAAATAAGCACACTGGCTGAAACTCTAGAATGAAAGCAATCAGTTGTCATAAATATTTGCGAAGTTCATTTTGTTGTTAAGCTGATTAGGGGCAATTTGTCCCGGTAAAGTTGTGAAAACCTACTACTACAGAGAGAACTTTAAAAAAAAAAAAAAAGAGATAGGAAAATGAAAATTGTGTACAAACAAAAAAAAATAATCCAAAAACCAAACCACAACACAGAAGAAATCAAGGGGTATGACCAAGAGGAAACTGCTAGGAGTCAGATACAGTGCCTGGTTCTTACATTGCTCTCATGTTGTTCTCTGGAAGAAGTGGAATTTCCAGGACTTTGGTGTTGGAAAGTATTGTTTCGTGGCTGGTGGTGGAAACGGTCTTCCCGGTGATTCGATGAACCTGGTAGAAAGCATGGGGTCGCAGCAGGCGGTCGTCTGCAGTCCCAATGAACAGCTGTAGCGTGAGCGGCTCGCTTTCTAAGTAACCATGTAGCTGGCAAGAGAACAGAAAACGCCCACTGAGCACCATGCACATAAACTGCTAGGAATCAATTAAATTTTTATAAGCAGGAGAGCCTAATTCAAGGAGAGAACTTGTGACAGGTGCTACGTGTTAAGTTCCCCCCTTCCACTTTTCCTGTAATGTAATATTGGTACAATAAAAAGGTGCAGTCAGAAAATGTCTCATTATCCTAAAGGACCTGAGGCACTTTAGATGGGGTGAGCTTTTGAGCACTCCTGCTACGTCCACAGAAAACTTTGCATAAATTCTGCCGTGGCGTCCAGCAAAAAACCACAATGAAGTCAATGTTCCCTCCCAGTTCCGAGGGTGGCAAAATCGGCAGAGTCTGCAAGTGGAAAGGCCACGGTTTGTCCATCTCTGAGCTTCCTGGGTCATCCCTCGTGCAGCAGCAGGCTGCGGCGTGGGACACATCCTCTCATTAACTGATTTTTACGCTGGTAAATACCTCTCGATACAGCGTGGAGACAGATCACATATACATGACTAGTAAGTAGCTCACTATGTGTGTCAAATTCTTGTTATAATCACACAAAAATCTCATTGAAGCTACTGGGCCTGACTTGAACCTCATCCATGTTACAGTGACCGCTCTGATGACAACAAGAGTTATTTCTGCCACCGGCTGGGGATGGAGCAGGAGCAGAGTCTGACCTCATCCTCACGATCTCCTGAAGAAGCTACTTCGGGTTCATGCTGGTGTGAACGAGAGCATGGGTGGAGCTGCCTGGGGACAGCTCCAACCTCCGCCTAATGCTGCTGCCTGACGCTGGGAAATGAGTCTCTCAAAAATAGTTACCTTGCAGTAGTTGGCTGCAAAGCCCCAACACAAAGGAAGGGAGGATGCAGCAACTACAGAACACAGGAGCATGGGCTGTCCCAGGAGATGTGCCATCACACAGCAAACCTGCTCACTTTGTTCTAGGTTTAGTTTCCTCCACAAACAGCTCAGGTGGGTTTGGGCATGAGTTATCCACTGCCACTGCACCATCACTAAGTCTGACAGCTCAAACTTAGACCACTGATCGTAATGGGTTGAGAAGCAACATTTTTAATTTATGGTGCGTGCAAGTCCAAAGCTAAATAAAGCTGAAAGCAAGTTGTGAAAGCCATATCAAATGTCGTCGATATCTGCGTTTTGCTTGTTTCCATTCTCCTTAAATCTTAAAAAGTAATTTGTGGCTTCATAATAAGACCTATCTCCCCAGGGTATTTTACCATGTGACAGCGGGAATGCTAGTAAGAACAAAGATCTTGAGTCACTTTTGTTCCTTGAGCACCGGACAATTCAAACACAGGCAAACACAGGCACGAGGCCTTCCCACTGCTACCAAACACACTGACGGCAACAGGGATGCACAATGGCAGCGCTTCAGCTACCACGGTGACCAACGCACGAGCAAGGAAACTGCGCCTAGACCCATCTTCTATCACTAATCAGTCCTACGGCAGATATTTCACCCCACGCTTTGGTCAGAAGAGCCAAGAGGAAAACAGAAGCACTTTCATTTGTTTGATTTGGTGTAGCAATTTTTACATCCTTACCAGCATGGATGCTGGGAGGACGTAGGGACAGGAGGAGGCGGCGGCTCATTTCCAGCACTCCATCAGCTCTGCACTGCTGAGACACCACATAAAGGCAGCTCAGAGCCAGGGGGTTGTGATATGGTATGGGGGGTTTCCATGTCAGCATGGTCAAACTGAAAACACATTACCTGCAGTTTGAAAATCTGCAGTATCAGCAAAACGAGGGAGGGAGAAAAGCAGAGCCAAGCCTGCGTGCTGCCCTCAGCATGGCACTGAGGGTTGCATGCTGGCTTTAACCCCCATAGGTGAGGAAGCAGCCTGAGCTGCAGGCAAGTGATTGCTGGAGCGCTCCTGGCACAGCCAGCGGCCACCGGGAAGCCACCGACCTACTCATCGCTGCCGTTCCCCTCGGCTCCTCACAGCCCTGGCTGTTCACTGCCGCACCGACGCAAGTGAGAGGGGCTGGTGGAGTGACCTGGATTCAGCCTGGGCTGATCTCACCCTGCCTCGGCATCTCCAGAGCCGCAGCGGCAAATCTGAGGTGACTGATGAGACGCAGGGTATCACGGGGTATTTTTGATCGCAAGCAGGACGCAGGTTTGCAGGGGGGAAAGTAAGACAGTGTGACACACCAGCCGATTAAATTTCTATGCATTACCAGTGGTCACTTCTCCAGCTCGTCGTGGAGGGTGCTTTTTATGGAGAGTGTAAAATTAAAACAAACACATATTGAATTACAAGGCTGCTTAAAAGGTAAAAATAGACTAGTGAGTAACTCAAACCTCAATTCAGCAAAAGCAAAATCGCACACTGAGGTACCCGTATGTTTTACTGAATCCAGGCAACAGGGTCAAAAAATGTTGGTCTTGCATTGGGTTCTGCTATTTCAGGCTTTATATCTGAACTCGGCTGCTGCCGTATCTCATAATCTACCGCTGAGGCTCAGCTTGTGCTTTTCCCACAGGTTTCCTACCAGGAGGCAACTGAACACCCAAAAACCCTCAGCTTTGCATACCTGCCCTCCCCTGAGAAGGGCTCACACGCTGGAAAATAAATAATAAGATCAGATGCATGTTTTGCATTGTTTTTTAAGGCTTGTGATCTCTAAACTAGATTTATTTTGGTTGTTTGGTGGGTTTTTTTAAAGGCCGTGTCACCCAGCCCTGCTGGGCTTTGCTCTGGATCCATCTGACAGCTACTTCTGCACCTGAAGACAAGTAGTGGCTACAGTACTGAACAAACATGAGTTTTCAAGAGCTGTCGAGTCTCAAGAACATCCAGAAAGACTAACATAATCACCATACCGTTGATTTTGCTGCCCTCAAAACAGGCAAAATCCTCTCAATTAGCTGTAAGTTTTATTTCATATTCTGTGGTAGGAGGAACCTGATCTCCAATATGTATTTCCCTTTGAGTTTTACCCATTGCATCACATTATTTACTTTTATATTATGTCACGTAATTGTGTATGCCAACAGAAGCAATAAAAGAAAACGATGCAAGGATTAACATTTAAAGGGGCACATACTATGGATGACCAATTTACGATTATGCATCCAGCACACAATTTCTTGCTACAAATGTCTGGAGAACGGGCAAGATTTTGCTTACTCTCAGCTGGGCGCAGCAAGAATATTCTACGGCTCCCTTGAAATACAGGGGAGCGTTATTAATGTCACATCCTTCAGCAGGACAAGGAGGGTGGCGGTGGCCGTAAAGGCAGAGCTGTGGGATTCCAGGCTGTTGGATTTGTCAGCCGGTAAAGGGAATATCGAACAAGATAAATGGGAAAATGGGAAGAGGGAAAAGGGGCACTGAGTTTTTTTCTTGGTTAGGAAAGATCTCGCATGCTCACATCCATGCATATTTTCCACGCATGCTCTGGAATACTGTACTCGGTGGTATAACGATTCTGTTTCCTGGCGTGCGACATGGGATGCATGCGTCAGGCACCCTATTTTTATCTTTTTCTCAGTGTAACACAGTCCGAAGCTCTTCTCTTAATAACTCACCGGCTGCGTACGGGTGACAAAGGCTGCTCTCAGCTACGGCATTCATAATAAAGGATGTGCCTTTCCTACCAAGCACGCTTTGCTTGGCGATACACAGATCCAAGTGGAAAGAGCTGTACTTTCCCCTGGTGTGAAAGTGTAAAAGGACTTAGCTGCAAATAAGGATCAGGTGCACAATGTTTTGGAATGAGTTTTCCTTCCCAAATTAAGGCGAGCATACAGCAGGCGCCCAGTTTAGTGCAGAGGCAAAATGCGGGCAAAACTTAACTATGCAGATAAGACCTCTGTGGTCAATGTTTTTGGTTTTGAAACGAAAGTAGGTCATATTCTCTTGTTTGGACCAACCACTGACTACTCTGCTCTCTTCCTTTTTGAGCAACACTATTAAAAATATTTGAATTGGTCTCAAATGATATTTGCATTTATACTGTCTGAAGCTGCCAAGATCAAAATCAGACTTAATTGTGGGCCTGTTTTACACTCCTCTAATTCTATCAGGAGCGATGCAGTCACTGGTAATTAACACCAGAACAGGACCGATCACAGTCAAGCTCTTTGTCACTCTACATCATCTTACGCAAGAACAAGGGAAAGGCTGAACCGGCTGGGCGACTGCTCCACTGCACCACGCTTTCCCTGGGATTCCTACACCTCGCCGTCATCGCTTTCCCAACGCCCTCTCTCACCAGCAAGTCTTGATTCTCACCAGCAGATTGCTGCTCATCTTGGCGCAGCGTGCCAAAGCAAATCCCAGCCCTTCCCTGGCACACGTGCTGTGCGCCGTGCATCGCGGATGAATGTTTTCGTGCCTCCGTGCACTGCGGTGCTGAACACCAGGTGCTTTCTTCCGGCGGCCAGCAAAGAGCGAGGGCAACAGCGCTGCTTCACCCCTCACAGCCAACATCCGATACCTGATTCGGTCCTACAGCAATGATAACCTGAGGTCTATCACAGACGTGAGCATGCCCAGCCTGCCTGGATTCCAACCACGCGCCTGGTGCGTATCTACGAAATCTGGCAATTGGAATTAAATAGACTTGAAAAGCGACGAGCAGGGGGAGCTGAGGTGCTTTTAACACGAGCGTGTTAATAAAAAAAAAAGCAAAACCTTCCCAAACCTCGCTATAGTTACTGAATTTTGAGGAATTTTTGCAAACGTGTCCAATAACTCAAATGCTATTTCAGCACTGGTGGTTGTTCTAGAGTTAGTGAGGAAAAATTTTATTATTTAAGCCACAACATTTATTTTAAGAAACACGGCTGAAATATTCTGCCTGTTCCTTTCCAAGTGCTTTATGTATTTGGCATGCTGCAGCATCTGTTGAAATGCTAGGGAAGCTACCTGTCGTAACAAGATGCCCTCTGTGCTTGGAGAGGGTCCTGGAGGACATCAAAAGAATGGTCCCGTTCTGATGGGACACGCTAGCCAGATACACTCTCTGCACCCACTCATGCCATCAGGAAAAAAGCTCCCTTTTAAGTGTATTTATAGGGAGTTCCGGAAAAAGACCGCAGAAACCCTACAGCAGTGCATTCCTCCAGACTCTGACTCTGTAAACGTGAAACAACCGTAGTGGCTCATTTAGGGCTTAGTCTGTCCCAGTGCATTCAGGGCAGAGCCCCCTCTAATAAGAAAGTGGGGCACGACCAGGGACCCTCTAAACTAGTCAGCAGCTTGTGCTTGAGGCTCCCCAGGCTACTAGGGGCTTCATCCTTAATGACAACGATGTGCCAAAAAAAATCCATAGCTAACACCCATATCAGCAACGCGTCTACAAAAGTGTGCGCCTGTTCTTTGTCCCTTTAGTACGTAATAAAGGCAACAAGCAAATACACCCATTTATGCCTCTAAAAATGGTAGGAACAATATCCACATTTTCTTATCCTACTGTGTAACTGATGGCTGCGCTGCTTGCACGGGTACCGCAATGCTTGCGCTCAGCAACGCCCTACACAGCCGTCTGCCCCACCTGCATTTCTAGAAGTGTTCAAGGAGAATCACTAGTGAAATTAAACACCCAGTCTGGGGAAAGGGGGCTTCTTTCCCTTTTTTTCCCCATAAATGTTTTGGAATGTAATTCCAATGCTTTCAAAACAGTCAGGCAGGATAATATCTATAAAACAGTGAAATTTTTAAAATAATTGCTGCTTGCCTCTTTAAGTCAGAGCTTCCAGAGCTACACAGCGGACAGCTTTATTGCTAACTTTCTCCAGCAGTAGGTCTTGCTTTTGTTACAGCAACTGCACATGATGAATGATAAAATGAAACAAATTGTCATGTTTTAAAAATGCATCTAATATACAGCCTCAAAAAAAATAACATCAGCAAGTGCTCAGTGTCCTGATTTTTTAAAACCAAATTGAAGATCAAACTGTTTCAATCACAAAGAAAGTGAACAAACATTCTGAGTATTGATTTTAGCTGTGAGCAAAGCATGCATAAAAATAGGGTCATCCATCTGATTTTTAAGAAAAAAAAATTTGCTTTTAGCTACCATGTAGAGACATAAGCCTTGCATCACAGGTTTAAAGTGGAAGAGGGAAAAGTTGGTCTTGCGGGCAATGACTGTCGTGTGAAGCGAAGGCATGGAGGCAAGGTCAGGAGACCTGGGCATCCACCCTCGCACACACTGCAGAGAACCTGCCCGACCTTCGCCTGGGCAGCCGCTGAGCTGCACTGCCTCTGCGCCCCTGGGCTGAAAACACCCAGGGACCTGCTGCTGAAGGCTCAGGGAGTCAGAAACCTACGGCTCTGGGAAAAAAAGACACAAAAAGACTGCCCTCATCGTAAAGTCGTCTCCTATTCCAGCCTGTTTTGACTCCAAATTCCTTTGCTGGAAGAGCCTTGTGAAAAAAGCACACTTCGAGTGCCCAGAACCAGGGGATGGTAGAAGCTTTCTGCATGGTCTCCCCTCCCAAACCAAAGGGCTCAATACCAAGTGCCCGGGAGAAGCCAGGCTGCCCTCCCACAGATCAGGGGGGCACTGTGCGCCCCAGGGCATCGGCAGGGAACCAGCACGCAGCCGTGCTCTGACCTACAGAGCGGGCGACAGGCAAGGGCTGGCAGCCCCCAGCTGCGCGAGGAGGGACCCCGCAGGGTGAGGAGCGGCTCTGGCAGCGTTGGTTCGGCCAGGCGTGTAGCGTCCACGGGGCACCAACGAACCACTGCGGCATCCACCGCGCTGCGGGCTCTTGCAGCATTCCTGTCTCTTTCCAGCTGCTTCTCTTCACCTCCAGCATCACGTTCTGCAGTTTCAGCCTCTGCCGTACCTTCACGTGCCCCTCCTGCTTTTTAGGGCTCTGGCCCAGAAGGATGTAGGCTGCTGCAGCCCACAGCGTACCTAGGACTGAGAGGCACATCATCCTGACCAGGTACCTCTTCCCTTTCCTGGCAAACAGGCACGCAAAAGAGGGTGCCAGTTTTTGGACGAGGTGCAAAGCTCAGCTCCAGACCACTTGTCAGTGGAGGTGCTAAACTTGGGCCGTGCGAATGCTCCTGTACACTCCGTTCTCTGATGGGAGTACAGGCCAAAAAAAGAGCAGCGTCTTATTCAAAATGGCAGAACAGACAGACTCCAGAATAAAAAAATTCCAGAAAATAAAACACTTCCTTAGGAGCTGAGGTGACCCTCTGGCTATGATAGCTTCTGCTGAATTTTATCTGACAATGTTAACCAAGAAAAGTGTATCGTTTTTGTCTTGTGCAACTTAACATACATGCTACTACACCTTAGTCCTTCACTTACTTCAAATAAAAATGTAACAGGAATTCCTACAGTTTTTTGTGCTGCTTTCAAGATTTATTTTCCCTTTCTAAAACTAATTTTCCTTGGATTCACTCAAACTCTGTTTTAAGATCCAAATGTAGTCAGAGCTGGTCCACAAATCAAAATAAAATGGCTTGTTCCTGCAAAAGCCTAAGCCTGGGCAGAGGGCGAGAGCTGGACAGGAGAAGGAGTGAATGGAAAACAGCAGGAGTGTGTTTTATGTGGCACTTTCTAGTGCTGCCACTTGGACTTTAATTCAACAGTGCAGCAAAAGAGCAGCTGTTCACATCATGATGAATAAAGATCTATATAAAACTTCCAGCTGCAAATACGCTGTGAGGAATTATTAATCTTAATGTAATAGAGATGCTGTACACTCAGTCACTGGCTCACAAGTCATTTCAGTCTCTATCCAGGGAAAAACAGCCTTCGTGGCTGCTGGCGCTCAGCACAACCATGAAATCTCCTTGTCTAAACAGCCACAAGATGCTGCTCCCTATTTCTAGGAAGGATTTTCCTCCTCAAAAATACATGTACCTAAAAATCATCCCAATTCACACTCCTTCTAAAATTGTTAGACTTGTAAGAAGGATGCCCATCAGAAAAGGGAGTTACTAACAGAATGGTTAGTAGGTCCAGAGCATGTTATTCACTGGGACACTGGGAAATCGTTAGTGCTCTCATGCCATTTTCTACCATGAGACTGAAGAGAAGTCCCTCCCATGATCCTAGCTGCCCTTTCATGATTGCCAGCCCCAATTTCAGGTGACCGGGGGCAGCCAGCCTTCTCTACACCACATCCCATCTCTAAGAGAGCATCACCTAATTGTGCAGCCATGGGAGCTTCCAAAATCTCCTTGCAGGACAGGGCTGGGGAGAGTCGTTCCCCTGTGGAGGCCTGGAGGTCACACCCACTTAAATGAAGAACCACTTAAACGAAGATGTTTTCCTCTCCATGAACAGCCCCGCAGTTCCCCAAGGGGGGCCACTAATGGCCCCCGTGTGGGAGAGCAACCTTTCCCCTGGATAGCTTGTCCTGCGGCATGGCCACCACGTGTGACCTTTTGGGGCTCGCCACCCTAGCCACCCACGTGTGCTTGTGTTTGGACAGGATTCACAGCAACATGAAGCTGAAGGGCGGGAGGCTTTTGAATGGTTTATGAGTAAATGCACACTGATGACAGAAAGAGGGGCTCTGGAAACCACAGATTAAAAATCCGGGTCTGGGAGGAAATCCAATGCAGTGGTAGGTAGTTTCCCTGAAATACCCAACCCTTCCATTTACTCAGCTTCCACTCAAACGTTTGCCCTTAGCATCCATAATGGCTTTTAGTTTGGACAGTCATACCACATGGTCATACAAGAGTTTAAAAAAAATAATAAATAAAATATCACAGGAGCACTGCAACAAGAATTTGTTATGTATTCCTAGGCAAATACCCTGGGCAAGCTTATACTTGTGAACCTGCCTTTCGTCATGCTGCTGACGCATCGCTCGCATCCAGCAAGCTCCCATTTGTGGGTGAGCACAGGCTGCTGGGGTTCCTCAACCGTGTGTCAGGTGCCGTCAACGCAAGTGGGTCGGGCGTGATGCCCTCACCGATGTGCGTCCCAGCCATGGCAGTGCGCCACTGCCAATATCCATCGGCAACTTCTCCACACCCGGGAAACCCCAGGCACCCCGAATGCTGTGTTATCACTTGGTGGCTCACTATCACTGCACTAACTGCATGACTTTGAATTCCTACCCCTGTAAATTCGAGGGCAATGGGGTGTCCAGCTACCCCCACGGGTTATCTGCTTAAGGGTCAATGCTTTTGAGGTGCTTTTCTTGCACATCAAGATGAACAGTGTTTCACACAGGACAGGGGCAACACAGTTCCAGGCAAAATAGCTGTGGGGTTCATAGGCACCAGTGAGACAGTATTAGACCAGAAAGGATTCCTTTCCCCCTAAATTTTAACTCCTGTCCCAATGACATTTATTTAAACTGCTACTGAAGACAGAAAGCTGGGGCTATGTTTAAAGGCTTTATCTCTGTAAATATTTGGAGAGCTATAAATACTGAGCCATATTCACAATATGAATATTGGACTTACTGTTCCGTTGCCATGAAAATTACTATAAATACACTTCCAATTCTTAATTTCTCTGATTTGCCAAGAACTCCTTTAAAAAGGCAAAAAAATTCTTATGTAAGATGTCTTGCTATTTAATTAGCAATTGGAGTCAAAGGCCACAGCACAGAGCAGGAACTGAAAACTCAGTGACAGAAGCAGACAAAGCACACAGTGCACTAGCACGCTATATAGCTGTATGTCCCAAGTGGGGCTTATTATAATCAGACAGTCCATGAGTCAAGTCCTGACTGCTTTCTGTGTTTGGGGAAAGGAGGGAGCGGGAAGAGAGGCTGTCTAAAGGTCTGAAATAAACCTCGTTGCTTCTTCTGCAAGTCAGAAGAATACTGATGGCTTCCAAATTTCACAGTACCTCTGTCCATTTGTTTTTGTGGGTTTTTTCTTACTGTAGAAATTAATTAAAAGAAGGAAAGCATTTCAAGGCATTTTATAAAAGCGCTGCGCAAGGATGGCTTTGTGGCTGAAGGAGTAGTGAGCTGGGCATGAGGTGATCGAGTTCCCATCTCCAGCTCTGCCAGACAGTTTTTGCTTCATCACAGATACATGACTTGATTAGAGCAGAGAAAATTTCATAACAAATTTTCACATACTTCCAGCCTGCTCTACGTTTAATCAATTTGTGCTTCAGCCTTCTTATAAAATAAAAGCCAGTAACTGTGCCATGTGGCCGGTAACCCTTTCTTCACTACAGAAAATATGGCGTTTCCCAGCCCTCTGGTTCCAATCCTCACGCAATTTACACCCACGTTCCTTGGGGAATAAAGCAGATTAATGCAACCCCCTTGCTCTTTGGAGTCACAAAAATGCTGTCTGTACATGTATGTTCCTCAACACAGGTTCTGCTTCCATTGTTTCAACCCCCAAAAAGTGCTGTCACTACATGCACGAGATTCATAAACACACTATTTGAGATCATGGAATCATGGATCGAATCATTGAATCATGGAATCATTAAGGTTGGAAGAGACCTCCAGGATCATCTAGTCCAACCGTCCCCCTACCACCTACTACCCGCTAAACCATGTCCCTAAGTACCACATCTAACCTTTCTTTAAACACACCAAGGGACGGTGACTCCACCACCTCGATGCCTGCCTCAGAGCAGAAAAGAGCAGTCTTTTGCCAGGTCACTACACACTTCTGGTCCTATTCTCCTTCCACAAGCCACCTTTGACCCACCTGGTCCTACAGCTCCGATTACACTGCAGTTTCATCTGGGAGCATGCCTTCCACAGAAAGCATCTTAATGCAGCAATAAAAATAGGTCAGGTACATCTTATAGCTCAGCTTCAACGTTTTGACCTCCAAGACAGTCTGATTAAACTGTGAAAAATCCAGAGAGATTGGATTCCACACTGTGAGTTGTTTGAGAGCAACCATGATGCCACTGGTTGATGTCACTAGTTTTACAACAAACCAGACTCTGACCAAGAAGCATGACACAAGCAGCTCTGAAAGGCCTGTGATCTCCAACAGCAAGTAAATAAAACAAGCATGAAAAACTCTTAAATAAACTTTCTCAACATATACAAACTATTTTCAATTGATCATGTCAAGTAACATTATTAACCAACAGCTGTTGCACTAGAATGTCATCCAAATACTGACCAGCTAATACCACAGCCCCGTTTAAAGCTATTAAGGCGGCCAAATACAATGTTGCAAAGATTAATGGCAGAATTTGCTGATAAAAGCTTTACAGACCAGCTTATGTGCTGCTGCTGCAAATGGACGACACCTTGCTAGAGTCGCTGCCACAGGATATCCGTGCACCCCTGGGATTTGAGGAGGATGCTCAGGGTAAGGCTTTCTCCTTTGAAGGGAGGAACGCCAAGTACTGGTGACCAAGGACTGTTTTTACACCCAAACCAAGACAGCATCCATATCAACTTGTTGACTTCAAGCAGGAGGCCCATGAGGTCAAGTCCAAGCCAGAGAAATGAATGTCAAAGCCTTAAAAGGCACCACTCCTCCTCACCGTACTCAAGCTTTACTTGGGTATCTGACCTAAGAAGTAAACCTCAGTCCTGATGAACTGGTAAAATCTTAAAGCCTGCTGGTCCCAGTTACATGTAATTATACACAACACATGAAGTCAAAAAGAAATAAGGAAAAGCCAGGTGATTCACACCACCTAACTCTAACACGTACAGGCTGGACCACAACAGGGCCTAGTCACCTTGGCTGCCTTCACGGCCAGCAAAATGAGACACTCACCCTGAAGGTGTTAACTTACCTGAGCTGCTTCAGATGTGCACATCAGAATAAAATTAATAGCTCCCTAAACTCTATACTGACAAGCCTTACCCTGATTACAGGGAGAAACTAAGAAAATTAGCCCAGTTGCAGACATCCACAGTTAGCCAAATCAACCCAAAACAGACTTGCCCCCGCAACCAGTCCAGGCCGTAATTCAAAGCGTGAGTGTCCCACAAACCCAGGGTGGTCCTTCAACAAAGGCACACTGCACTTAGCCCAAAGACACACGGAGCAGAGCTTCTGTGAGAAGACCCCCCCGTGGTGGCAGAGCCTGCTACAGACGGAACACTTTGCACTTCACCATCACGCATTTTGGGCAGGCACCAACAGCTTTTCACAGCAGGGCTGTGAGCCCAACAACTTGAACCGTGATACTTTGCAGTCCTTTCCTCTCCCAGAGGGAAGGGTCAAAGCCAGCTCCACCGCAGCCTAACTATGGTGTTTTGACTTCTTCATGCTTATTTTGGGGGCCTGCTGTAACCTGGAATTAGCATCAGCCACAACACAGGGTGGGCAGTGGGTGGTCAGTGCTGGGAGACAGACACCCAGCTCCACCTGCAGCGTCCCTGCCCATGCCTGAGATGGGACAAATAACCCTTCGCTCCCTCGGAGGAGTGGTGCTGCAACGACTGCAGGAACACCCCACCACCACCCACCCAGTCCCAGCAGTGCTCCCCATCTCAGCTTTGGAACACATGGGAAATTCTGGAGCAGCATCAGGTACATTTTGGGTGGCCTTGCTGTTGCTTCAAAACCAGAGTGCATGTTAAAATCACAAGAAAAAGGCAGTACTCTTTCTAATGTTCATTTTTACACTAAATTCAAACTTACTGTATTGCATACCTTTCTAATACAAAAAGGGAAAAGAGCATTCACTAATAACCGGAGAGTCGAGAGGATAGAGGCCAAATTTGATCATATTTTTCTTTATTTTATGTATGTTTTTTACTCAAGACTGGAGGAACAGAATACTTTTACTCATTAGTAAGAGAATGCTTTTACTCATTAGGCAATTTTCCTAAAAACATCTGCTATTACAACTAGGCTTCTAGGTTAACGCTGCCCTGTGATTACAGCAACTAGCCATGTAAAATCTATTTGGGTTGAGAGTTTCAGGGGCTTCATTTACGCTAGCAAAACTGCAGAGCCGTTACCCAGCACCAGCATCGCCACCGCACCGTCCCGCTCTTTGCAAAAGCTCTCCAACCCGCCTCCATTTCAACTAGGGCTTTTGCAGCCAGTAGTGGGGCTGTGTCACATATTTTAAGGTTTTCCTCACAACCGGGAGGGATTAGAAAACGAGGCTTTGATGTGTTCAGGACATGTGCTTGAGATTACTTGTGTACCTAGATGCTAGCACATGTGCCTGCAAGTTGTGGTCTAAATTTGTTTGTCCCTGGCAGCTCACGTTTGCAGCTATGGGTGAAGTTTGTGTAAAATTCTATTGCTATATGCCATTCTGTAGTCAATAATACTTTATAACCTATATTCAGTAACAGTATTTCAGCCTATACTGAGGAATATTATATTATTGCAGAGTAAGAGGGACAACACGTAAGGCCCACATAATGAAAATTACATCATTGCCAGAGAAGCGGTTAAAAATTAAAGCGAAAACCCTTTGGAAAATTATTGTGGGATTGCCAAAGAATATTGATTAATAAATGCCATCTATAATTTTTTTTAAAGCTGTACATTCCAAACCATTTTATGAATTCCTGCAGATATGGGGGGAAATTTACAAATTTTATGTAGCTTTTTTTTTTTTATTCTGAGATGACAGGCACTATCTAAGTGTTGTTACACACATGAACACAATTGCTCCCCGCTGTATTGTGTTTCAACCAGACCAAACACTCTCTATAGCACAGGAGGTGTCATAAGATCGTAATACAGAGTTCTGCAAAGAGTGTTTTGCTTTTTTCATTGAGCGCTATCTGCTGTGGGCTTCTCCAAGGTGAAAAACCAAACCCGTAGCAGTTACACTTCTTCAGCACTTCACAACTTTTAGACACGCTATTCCTCTTCAAGTCAGTGAGAGTTTTACCACTAAATCTAACCCTGCATGCTTTGGCAATTTTCTCTGGTGTTTTTCTCCTAGAAATGCAGGCACTTCGTATGCATATAGCAGAGACTGTATTAAAAGCCACAGCAGGTGGAAAATCATACAGCTCAGGGAAGTTTTTGTTTTTGACTCTCCTCACAATCAAAGCTATGCACAAAGCACAATGAGGCACAGTAAATAAAGACATTTCACACAGACAAGCACGAAAATCTTCCAAAACAAAGAAAATTAAATTATCTTTCAACTAAAGAACACACTGCAGTGAAAGACTAAATGAGCGATTCTAATTAAAACCATGCTGCGAATCTCCTACTTTCCACCACGAAAAAAAATCAGCCAGTGTTTGTGCATGTACAGCCACCCTCTAAAACCAGTCAAGCAGCTTTCCAGCCAAACAATGCAAGACACAGCATCTGAGACTACAAAACATATTGAAATTATTTCCATAGCAATCATAACAACAACATGCCAGGCCAGGATGTGCAGGGAGTGGGAGTGGTGGCAGGAGCTCGGCCCCCTGCCGGCCTCGGTGATGCCCGCTGTGCCAGGCACGCTGCCGCCGTGCCCATCGCCTCGCCCCACAGCGGCACCCAGCACCCCTGTCAGTGCGTGCCACCCCACTCGCCGGTGCTCGCTTCGGCGATGGTCAGTCTCATTCAAAAGAGTCAATCACATCCCTTCCCCGCCCCACGCTCATCAGCAAGGCGTTATGTCCCCACACGCACAGGCATCAGAGCCACAGCGCTGGTAGTCCTGGTCCCAGGCAAGCACAGGCAACAACCTTGTGCAAGTTCTGCTGGAGCTTCCTAATCCTGGCATGCCGCAACCATCTTGGGCTCAGGTGTCCCTCCTTGTGGTGCTAAACCAGGCTGCAGCCTCAGGTAAAGATGTTGGGAGGGAGGTGAAAACCTGGGACTAACCCTTTCTGCCTGAGCTCCGCGCAGGGCTTGGCTCTGAGCCGCTCTCCAGAAACAAAACGTGATCTCTCTTCCGACTCGCTCCCTTCTAGCTATTTATCTACTTGCACAGCCACACTATGCTGCAGGCTTCCCAAATGCTAGCCACCATCCCTTCACAGGCAGAGAGCTGAGGGGACTGGAACAGGCAGCAAACATGGGCATCCACGTGCAGAACGTGCATGATATGCTGATGCTGCTATTTTGATGCAGGCACAGGAATCACCTAAATACAGCAGACTTAGTGACTGGTCTAAATTACAGACCTAAATGACATAAAGAAAAGTAAAGTTTGCCCAAAGACAGGATAGCGATGGGAAACTTGGCTCTACCAGAAGTACACGTGATTTGCTATCAAGACATACAGTAAAAGCTTCAGAGGCACAGGGACTTCATGTCCACTAAATGTGGGCAAGCATAATGGCGGCCGGACAAAAAGAAAAAGAAATCATCCTAAGGGATCCCAAAACCAAAGGAACCGAAGGCAGAGGAAAAGGAGGACCCAGGTAATAGCAATCCCCTGAAAACCATCAGAAGGAAGCAGCAACACATGGGGAACGTGCAACCAATGCCCAAAGTGCATCAGATTCTTAAAGATGGAAAATTCAATGCAGCTCCTGAAAAGCAGCAAAGAGGTCTGCAAGAATACAGCGCAGATTCTGCAGCTTGCTCCCCTTTTCAAGGCTATTTCCAGGCAGTTGGCAGCCCTGCACGCTCGCATGTGACACCCAATCTTTTGTAACACCCATGCGAGGTAGTGAAAGTGTCTTAATCCAGATTTTGCAGCTGAGTAACCCAAGCAACAATAAGCGACACAATTAATTGCCAGTTGAATATGTATCCTTGCTTGGTAGCAAACTTAAGCAGATGTTCAACATTTAATCCCACTCTGAAAATTTAAGGATGTACTTAGGTGTTCTGTTGCACTGCAACAGAAAGATCACTTTGCTAAATCTCTTTCACATTTTTTCTCTCACATTACACAGAACTGGACCAGCAGTATTTCTTATACCAGTAGGATTGCAAGTGGCAAGGGAGGAGCTCCATTTCTGGTGTGTATGGATTCTGTTTTTTGCCAGGATTCCCATTTGGCAGTAATACTGTGTTATCAGTGCCCCAAATTCATTGAGGGGGACTTTGGTGTCTGTAACTGAACTGCTGAGGAACTCCCAAAAACATACCTACGCTATGCCTGCAAGCGTTGTTTACTGCTTTGAACCGGACTGCATTTGAAACCTAGGCAGTAGACTCCTCTAAATCCCAATGTACATAACGTCTGCATGCAAACCAAAAGCAGGAGTTCCTCCACTTTATTGGGTACTGAAACATTAAAAACAGGTGTTTAAAAATGGCATTACAAATCTGTCTGCAACCTGTATTATTTTTACCATGTGCAAGTAAATTGATCACTAGCATGTTTCAACTGTTTCAGTGAAAATACGCAACTCCTGCTAAATTGTTTCTTAAACATGTGGAGGGAGGAGAAAGTTTATTTGATTTCGCTGCATGGACAGCATGCAACGTATTTCACTTATGTGTCTGTATACAGCAGATGCTGTAATGGATCATCTCCCTTTCATGGCACGTATCAAAGAAGATCTTGAGCTATTCTTCACAAGTAAAGAAATTATAAACCCCTGCTCATAATGAAAGCTGCAACGTACTTCGAGAGAGCAACTGAGCAATTTGACACCATATTTTCCACTGATTCAGCCTGTTAGTTGGAACAATGACTGATTAAAATGGAAAATCTAGATTATAACTATATATACTAACATTCCAGATTACAAGGTGTGCTATGGATGTGATTTTTTAAATCTTCTTACATATAAAATTAGAAAGTATAAAACCAGGAATTATTCCAATGGGGTTACATTGGTGTGAAAGTGATCTGAAATACGAACTGGTCCCCAGTATATCTTCATACAGAATGTATACAATATAATTTTCATGATATATATGTTTTATGTAGTTTGGAGTACCAAGAAGGAAAAAAAAAAATCGTTTGCCCTGAGATATTACATTCAGGAATAGAGGACAGATGTCTAGTTGCCAAAGCAGACTTGTAAAAAATTAATCACCTGCCTCATGCAGGTTAGCAGTATTTGGCAGGTAGGTTAGCTCAGCTCATAATGAAGCATCTGGCTTTTGGTAAAGCTGCATTTTAATTTTAACCGTGTTTCATTTCAGCTTTTGGGCGCATGTCAACGTGCAATAATCTGACTAGTCTGGAGCAGATTTGCTGATTGGCAACTTTGGTGTAGGTCTTCTCAACTGCAACCAAAACTAAGTCAAGTAACAACCGTGGTTCACACCCAGACCACAGCCTCACGTATCATCTGAGCCTCCCTGTAAAACCATTTTAAACCTAGTACTCAACATCTTACCCATCCACAGTCTTATTTTCTTAAAAATAGCTAAATTGACTAAGAGTCAGAAAACTCCCAAGCATGTGCTTGAATTAAGCAGGCAAAGCTGACTGACTGCAGGAGTACCCCAATACTGCTTTGAACGTGGTTTGTTTATGGTTGTTGGGGGTTTTTTTGTAATTTCAGTCTAGTAATTTAAAGCAAGCAAAAGGTCTATCCACGCTGTATTTTTCCTTAGAAAAGTGGGTACCCATTTGTAGGATTACTGGTAACCTCTTTTGGCTAACCAGAAGCATCTGCAGCTCCTTCTTGGATGCTGGGAGAGCAGAAGAGCTGCTGAAGCACAGAGAGGCCTACAGAACTACAGCCTTATAATTCTGACTCTCGTCACTTCTAGGTATTCCCCCTGACACACGCGTTTTCAGTGGAAGGGTGTTTCTACCGCAAATTTACTGGGGAGAGAAACCACCACCACCAGCAGTTGTCCCTGTGAGAGAGCAATCACTATGCAGATGCAGGGGCTATTTTTTAACTTGAACAGCTCAGGCATTTGAATAATGTTCACAAAAGACAAAGATCTATTAGAGCATCAATTAAGCAATTGCCAACTTTTGGGTTTACCAAAATTTGGTGACCATTTTTTAAGCTTACAAATGTGCCAACACCCTCAGGAATCTTGCTGGCTGTCATTTTTCTTTTCCTGTATCACTTAAGCTTAACCGTTTCTTTCCAATACTTTTTTTAAAAAAGAAATATAAGAGCGAACAGATCACTCTACGTGCTCCTAAGCTCTAGCTGATCTTGACAAAGTGCAAAGGAAGGAACTGGGAACACGCAGTTCTGCAAGCACATTTGCAGCCGCCTCGCTAGCAGTACCACAAACGCCTTTGTCGGGCTGCTGTGGCTTGTGCAGGTATTTTCCTAGCACACTGCTGCAAAGAAATCACCTATTTCAATTGCTGATTATATTAATTTTTTTGTTTCCTTCTTCAGTGAGCACCACCCACTGACGGATACTTCCCATGCCCACAGACACACTCGCACTTTTATTTCGTTATGTAGAAAAAAAACAAGGCAAGGGGGATTTTTCTTATCCTGTTTGGGACCAGACTGCTTGCAGGAAAGGGGAATGGCAACTTTTAGAAAGAAAATTTGGAGACAGAACAAGAGACATGGCGTCTCCAACTTTTAGCAGGAGTGATGTAATGTTAAGCAGGGGGCAAAAGGGATGAAAAGGACAAAAACAGCGTAGCACTCAAGCAGTCAAGGATGAGTCCTGATTCCTCCTCGGGGAGCAGTGATGCACGTTTTTGAGGTATGCTTCCAAAATAATGATGAATCACCCTTTCAGACAGCGTGCAGAAAAACCTCTGTCCATACTGCGAACAATTCACTGAGTGAAAGGATGCAGCATGACACCTGAGGACAAAGTAAATGAGGAATAAGAGAAGAAAGACTACTACATTTATGTTCTGTCTTTCTTGGTCTTGGAGAGTCTTCCATCACGTTGTTTCTAGACGCAATGTGTGTGCTGCTGGTCTCCAAAACCAGCCAGGCAAGGGAAGCAAAAAGCATGACTCTCGTGAGCAGGAGTGTAGATAAAGATGACTCCTCTACTTCCTTCCTAGGTCTAACCTAGAAGGTCTTTGCCTTATCAACCACCACCAGAGAACAGCTAGAAGATACCTCACACGGCGAGAGCAATGCCCCCGACTCCCTTGTCGCAAAGGATGATGCAGAAAGGAAACCAGCAGAGGCCAAGGAAGAGGAAAGCCAGGAGCTGATTATCATCATCCCCTTTCCCGAGGGAATGGTGACAGCAAGAGCAGACAAGTGGGAGCGCTTTCTATCCCCTCCTCCCTCAAGGCCACCACTAATGTCTGCTTTGTCGGCAGCCAGCGAGTCCAAACTGAAGGCAAACCTAGGACGCTGGGCTAAATCCTTTGGGCTGGAAAGCCAGATTGAATATCTCGGTGTCCTAACAGCCGGGATATGTGCTGCAGCATCTGTCAGGCCAAGCGTGGGCGAGGGATCATTTTTAAAGAGAGCAGAGTGCATCCCCCAAGTGCTAGCTGGTGGAAATTTTCTTTTTCATTTGGAAAGGGCTGTTGCGCCAAACAGCAGAGGCCTGTCCCCAGGACTACTCATAAATCAGAGCTGAAGTCACATTTTCAGGGTTGTGAAAGCTTCACTGGCTGACAGCAGCACAGTTTCCAGAATGGCTCCCTTCTGGACTTGGCCCTTCTCAGGGAAGCCATAAGCTACCTATACGGCTGTGCTTGTGGAGCTACCCTGTGGGACCGTCTTCATGTGAAATACCAAAAAAGAGAGTCTCCGCTCTTCTCAAAATACAATCTTCTAATGATGAAAAATCATGATAGAAAGCTTTCAATGGGCTTTCTTCCATTTGTTGGATTTATGGAAGCAGTATCAGCCTTAAAACATCTGCCAAATCATTCTACTTTTCAGTTTTGATTATCTGTCTGCTAGTTTGAGGTGAGCTTTAACTACACAGATGCAAGAAGTGAGAAACTCATTCAGCTTAGATTTATTCTTAAGAAGTGCCGTCTGTCTAAAGCAAGGCTATAAAACGTAGGCTCCCTGTCTGGCTTGTTGTATGGTTGCATGGCTTTGTGCTATTAATTGCAACCTGGCTAACAGGTGCTTGTCCATGTCTTTATATCTTTGCCATAAGAAAGGATTATACTTCCATCTGGATAAAAGGGTGACGCTGCCTTCTAAAAAGAAGTTAAGAGCAGCACAGAGAGGAAGTCCACTGTGGCATGACAAGTTGAATCACTGCTTACTAACGAGAATATGTCCTCTTCTCTGCTCCGACAGACCCAGAGATAGAAGGGGAAAGCACCTAACATGGTTTTTTCCACATCCACTCCTCTTGGTCAGGTGTCAGATGGCCATGAGCTGGACCCACCAAGGACAGTTTTCCTTCCAGTTCCCTTGACTCACTCAGCAATGGAAGCAGCCCTGTTTAAAACAAACTCGCAGCATTGGGGGACCCCTACCAAGGAAAGCACTTATTCACACACTGCAGGTATGTGAGAAGTCCCATACTATGTACTTAAAAACTAACCACAGCCTCACTCTTGCTCTGCAGCATCAGAGCTTTGCTGCAAAGGACTTGCCCCGCTCTGTCTGGAAGAGCCTTCCTCTCAGCTTCCTTATCCCTTCATCTCCTTCCTGTCATCAATAGTGAACACCTCTTTCCAGTTTTTTCCTTTAGCTCTGCATTTCTCTCTTCTTCCCACCTTGCCTTCTGTGTAACTGCACAACTCTATTACCTCACGCTGTTAACCATTTGTGAAGCCGGGTGCATGAGAAGTGCTACATGAGACTGTGTTCAAACATAAAGGCGCAACCTGAATGCAGCTGCAGCTCGCTGGACTGCTTCTCGCCTCCTGAAGTTACAGTGGTTTGGTTGACAAGGCTTTCTAATCACTGAGAGTTTTGCAAAAGGTATTCATAGCTCTTGGATCCAGAAGATGAAAGGACCCGTGGTGGCCAGCACCTGGACCTGGACACGACTTAAGCTTGTTATCTGACAGCAACAAAACCAACCCATCCATGGGAAGCAAACGATAACACGTTCCACGTGCACAAATAACTCAGAGGCATGCTGGTGCGTAATAATGGTGACGTGGAGATGTACAAAAATACTGAGGCAGCAATTGCTTTAAAAAGAGTTTGACACTTGTTAGTCATAAGGGGATTTAAGCATCCAACATGTGCCTCAAGGCCTTTGAAAATCGGACCCAAAGTGCCTACTTGAGATCTTGTCAAGAAACACCACAGCCAACGCTTGTGAGCAAGTCTCCTGGCACAGCCAACGTTTTGACTATGTAAATCAGCAGACAAATCATTGTGTTTTGCCTGTAAAATGAGGGAGTTCAGACTATTCATCTGTTCACAGGCTCAGATCAAGTTCTGTTTTGGAGAGCACAAGCCATACACAACCTCTACCATCTCACTGTAAAGCGATACAGTAAAAGGCAAGGCAGTATTCACTGTATCTTGAATATTAACTTATCTTTCCAAGAAGAAAACAAATTCTGGCTGGTACTGGTTATCTAGATAAAAAAAGAAAAACCCCTACAATTCTTTTTCTTCCCTTTTTCTAACCGATTTATCTACCTCATGTCAAGAGTCATCGTGAAGAAAATTCCCAACATATTTTGCGTCAAAAAACTGAATAATAATCATGACTTCTGAAAGTGCTTACTAGACTGTTCTGTGCCTTTGAATATCTTCTTTCACCATTTAGTTCAGTCTTCTATGGGAGTACATCATATCCTTTAATTAAACATTCTTGAGTATACGGATTTTATCTCACAGATACACCGCACCCTGCTTGTAAAAATTCCATCTCAGGCAGCCAAAGTGCTTGACTTATTCCAAAGATGAGTTATTAATTAGAATATCTATAGACCATATATTTATAACCTGGTGCCATTCCTCCCCAGGGAGCCCAAACTTTTATCTGCCAGATTACTTACCTGCAGCTGCATCAGAGCTATCACTGGCTGGAATGTAATCCCCGTGTTATGCAACTCCTCACCACCACTCTCAAAAATGAAGAAGGGGAGATAGGTCCAAATGGATGACGTTTTAAGACATTCTGGATGTAAACCCCTTGTATTAAATGCACCTCGCTTAAAACATGGCTGTAGCTATCTAACTCTGTGGGTTTCCTAAAGTGCCCATTCACTTCATCTTGTTTCATTCAGAGAAATCCTCAGCCTAGTTGTGAAGTCCTGCAAACACAGAGGTGCCAGCAGGATTCTACCAGGCAAGATTTCGGTCCTCGAAGTGGTCCCAGGTTTCACCATCACCTGGCACTGTGTGCAGCTTCATACAGCCAATGCCAGCTGGGGCACCAGCCCTGTTCTGACTCAGAGGGGGGAGTACCCCAGTCTGGAATCACCAAAGGCAATGACAACTCACAAAATACTTCCCTGAGCCAAGGGGTAAAAGCTGGTGCCAGCCGTGAGCTCACCAGCACCGCTCCCCAGCACCACTTGCTTGCCAATCTTTTGCAGCATTTTTAGCATGCTAGGTGTGCCGGCTCATCCCACTCTCAAAATGTTTAGCAATCAGGAACAGCGATAGCTTGGGGCTGCCACAGCAGCCAAACCCCAAACAGACAAAGATGAAATGTGAGAGAGAGGAATATTGCACTACCAGGCTCATTAGCCCTCACAGGCAACTTGAAGCTCTCCAAATTGTATCATTCCTAAGTGCAGAAGGGATGGTGCAGCCACCCCACAGAAGGAAATCCATAGGAAGTCCTGCTGGCATGAGATACACCTGAGAGTAAGCCCACAGGACCATGCAGTGAGCAAGCCCCGTAAAGATGATGGAGAGATGATAAGAAGCGACTAGCACCTTCCAGCATCGGGCTGGGGCAAGACTCTGCTGCCGCAGGCAGCCGCCAGCACCTGCCAGGCTTGGCCCTTCCACGGGTCAACATAAACTCCCCTGGCAGCCTGCTGTGCTCAGCACTGTCTGCCCTTTCCCAGGCTCAGGTTTGGGAGAGGAAAGTGATCTCCTACAGCAGCAGGCACTCAGCATGGTGCCGGGTCCCAATGCAAAGCTCTTCAGCTTTACATGTGGCCCTCTCCAGCTCCAGAGAAAAGTCAGCAGCCTGGAGGAGCCACTAGAGCCACGGAAAAAATTGGTCAGCAACCCTGGACTTAATGTCACACCCGACAGACTCCTGCCCTCCTACACCACCACTCTCCTCATCCAACACACTTGCCTTGGAAACCTTTGATTCTCAGACCTTCCACCTCCTACAAGGAGAGATGGAGCAGCAAGGAAGCTAACGCTGCCTGTCAAAAAAAAAAAAACAAACACATTCCTGCTGCAGAGAAAGCAACCTCCTGGTAAGTTTGCTGGGAAACCCTGCCATGAGCAGCGGATGCTTTTTTGGATTTACTTCTCATCTGCCTTAGCATGCCCTACAGATATGTGGAGGTATTAGTGTGAGAAAATCTCCTGGTTTGGGAATTAGGATGCTAGTGAGAGGGGGTTTGAAACGGAGAAGGGAGGAAGAGACCTCTTCCACATTCTCCTCTTGTTGAAGGTAAAAGGGGATGAGAATTAACAAAAGCAAAACTTAAGCAAGCTCCCCCAAAGCAGCAACATAAAAGGCTGCCTACACTGGCGGGGGCGAGTGGGTGGGTTTATGTGTTAAAAAAACAAAACCAAACAAAAGGGTAGTGCAAGAGGTCAGAGCAGTTTTGTGAAGGGTTTCCCTGAGTCAATACAATTGAACACACCAGGAACGGGAAAAGCTTGATCCCAAATCTCTCACCTGAAGACACTCAGGTAACATTTGAGCTTATATCTGGGTGTGAACTTTGAAACCTGGGCTCTCTTCTGTATAACCTAGTGGACTGAATCAAATCTGACCCAAGCACCCACACATCTAGAAATATGTTGATTCAGAGATGCACTTTACAGCTTTTGTCAGTCACCAATTTATCAGAAGTTACTCCCTGGATTTCCTCCCCCCCCCCCCCCACCCCCTTTCATTTATTTATAAGTACTTTTGTTTTTAAAGTCCTTCTTTATTTTTAAGTTCCTACTATTTCTCTTATAAAAAGCGTAAGTACCTTCTTTCTTTTTGGAAGTACTTTTCATCCATTCATCCATCCAACTCTGATCTAAGTCAGAAGCTTTTAAGTATTTCCTCGAACAGATAACTCTGGCTGGGATGACAACCTCAGCATGGAGAAGCTTTTTCTGGCCCTCTTTACGTTCCTGCTCTTTTTGGAGAAAAGGATGTTCAGGTTGTAGTAAAAGGACTGAAAAATACATTAATCCTTATTAAACCGGTGGAGCCCAGTGACAGGGCTAGGACTGACTGCTTCCTCCCCTCTCCCTTCATGCCCTTCCGCAATTTCCTCTCCTCTCTTCTGACACTTGTTTGTGTTTGGAAGCAGCACGCTCACTCCCGACAGACCGGGACAGGGGATGAGAGGGGAAATGTCTGGACGCATTTAGTCCAATTAAATGTTGGCATCACATTCAGTCTTTCCAAAAAGCACGTAGGAAACTTTAAACGCCAGGCTGGCCGCTGTGAATTGATGCCTCCCCATTTACATTTCCTTGCATCAAGCCACAAACAGAGTAGGTATTAATTGTCATCAAGCGTGTCTGCCACAAACCCCTCTTTAATATCATTCACAAATGTTCTGCTAAAACCTTTCGTCTTTCAGCAGATGACTTCCATAATCCCATGTCACTGATGAGTTTTGGCAGAGCTAGAGAGTGAACCATGTCTGCCGCTGACAACTCCCCTCACTTCCCTTTCTCAGCTGCCGCAGCGGCACATGAGTTCTGCAGCAGCGTTCTCTGCCCAATGTCATCTCAGACTCGCATCGTTCCTTCCAACGACATGTTTGCTAACAGGGTTTTACAGCAAATAAACAAACGCACGCGAGCCCTGCACGTGTGGTCTGTACATCATCTTGAGCCATCCGGTCTCTTGACAAGCTGCTGCTCCTGCGGGAAGAGCCGCTGCATAAACCCGAGCAGTGTGAGCACGGCGGCAGCGCCTGCCTCCCTCCCACAGACAGTGCCCTGACACCCCTGAGTCCCACGCCATCCGGACAGCGATAAAACCTGGGTTACACCCCCAACAGAAGGCACTGAAAGTTCAACTTCCGAGCCAGAAAGAAGCAGCCGAGGAGGGACAGGCAGAGTTGGCTCTCTCCCACTATGTTTTCTTTTTTTTGTTTTGAACAACTAAATCTTGTTGTCCTCGCTCCTGAGAAAAGTCCTTTAAAAATGAATGGGACTAGTCATATAAATGAATTAAGGGTCAGTTTACAGTGTTATTAAATTAAATGCTTTATATACAGTAACTGAAGAGTCCGGGAGAATTCATGAAACTAGATTCAGACCTCAGATGCTTTCCAGAGCGGCTGGAAGGGTTTAAGGAACTAAACAGAAGAAACTGAAAAAGCCGCACTTTGCTCAGCATTCACTGCAACATCCAAACCAGCAACATACTTCCACATTACTGCTACAGCTCTGCCCTCCAACATGTGTTCACAGCTCTGATTAGATCCAACCGCGAGTTAAGGACTAAATGTACTGAGGCACGTCCCCAGCTGATTTCAGTATAAACTGCATGTCTGGAATCCGACTGCACAGATAGGTCCACGGCCACCACTTGCCAGCTGAACTCTTGCTAAGTCACACGCGGACAAAGAAGTGATTCGCTTGGACTGTATTTACATCGCCAAGAGCAAGTAGATGCTCTTGCCTTGTTTTTAATAAAGGCTTGGTCCATCCATTTTAAAATATGCTCTAAGGCACTCTCACGCACAGTAATCTTCGAGGACAGGAGAAATCTCCCGTCACTGTTTGGTTTTGGAGAAGAAAGGGTGCTCACCACAAAGCACAGAGATAAATAACGTGTGCGGCTCGTTACGCATTTTGGTACCTGCACAATAGGGTGGCCCCCCGCAGATGCCTTCACAGCCCCTCGACTGCCTTCTGTCTCGTAATGAGCTCGGTGGTGGGATTTCGGCTGCACTTCAATACGCAGTTCATAAGGTCCTGAGTGAGATGGCAGCTGCCAATCAAGGGCAGGCAGGGATGGGCTATAATGGAAAGGAAAACGTATTAAAAATTAACATCAAGTACACTATCACAGACCACAAACACCCAGCACTATTACTTTAGAGACCAAGTTTCGCAGTTCATCCTTCACCATCTTACATTTAAAATTTCATCAATATGGATAATGCCATGACATAAGTAATTTAGAAGGTAATGGTTATTTTATGAAGATTCATGGGTTGAGCACATCTGATGGCCCAGATGCTATCTGGTTTGTAAACAAACTGGAAAAATATCAAGACACAGCTTACAAGTATCTTAATATAGTGATTCTTGAACCAAAAGGAGAAAGGTAGGCAGAAAGACAGAGAGGAATTTAAGGAACAGGAAAAGTGAATGCCAAACCAGCTCTGGATGAGTTCTGCATTTAATGGATTTCAACAAATCTGCTCAGTTTACAAGGGGGCAGAAAGAAGAAAAAAAAAAGCCATTTCCCAGCGTCCTTTCCAACACAGAACAGGTCAGAGAGTCTCAAAGCAATGCAGATCTCTTTCTGGTTCATGAACTGCAAAGGAGCAAGCTCTGAAGTCAGAACCTGCTTACAAATCCTACTAACGATGACGCACAAGCCAGAAGAAAATGTAGCTCACTCTTCCGGCCCTGTATTGACTCTGCAATTAAGTAAAATATTAAGGACTCATTACCATTTCACAAGCAAGCAACCTGACAGCATGCGATGGTGGGGAAGTGTCATTCTCAGAAACCCACTTCCAGCGTAAAACCACACTTGAAAATAGTTAGAATTTCTCACAGCCAAGCTGTCCTAAGTTGACACTTTGGGTTAAAAAAACCAAACAAACAAGCACTGCAGGAACAGTAGGCCTGAGACAAACCTATGGATCGTAAAACTGAAAGAAAAAGCTTCAGAATGAAAACACTAATTCTATGTCTAGTGTATATTCTTTCCTTTGGTCATACCTCCTCACAAGATGTCCTTCAAAAGTCTTTGCAAGTAGTTAAACGGCACAACTGCAACATACTGTCCTCCTTCATCAAACTTTATTAAATCTCCCATCACCCAGGAGAAGAGGACCAGCATGCAGAAAATCACGGTCCTCAACCCTTTGCTGTTGCCGCAGACCAGGGCTACCTGCCACGGCAAGAGGGCTTATCCCACTGCAGCATGCAGATGAGGAAGCTGAAGGGCTAATTAGCTCTCACCCCAGCCTGCGAGGAGGCTGGCTGCTGGGGATTTACCGGTTCCCACCTCAATGCTACAGCCCTGGTGCAAGGACGCTCTGGGCAGCGTGAATCACGGTTGAAATGAGCTGGCTGGCAAGGAAAGGATGCAGAAGAGCTTCCGCACTGGATGCCTATGTTACAAGCACATATTCAGCTGGAGACTGAATGCTCCGTTTTACTGTCCCAGGGCGCTTGCGGCTCCTCAGGCATTACACTTCTCACGTGCCCCCAAAGCATCCCTGCTGTCTCCCACTGCAGGACAGAAGACTTTAACCGCTTTTTTTTTTTTTAAAGTGCTTATTCAGCCCTTTATCACCAGCATATTTAACTGTATTTGCTAGTGCATGTATGTTTATACACTGATGGGACTTCAGGTGGTGCCAAGTTTCTCTACATTATCTTTCTTCACTGCTTATAAATTTGAGCCATATGATTTGAATGCCTATAGATACGCACGACACACATTACAGGGGTCAGCTGGAGCCACCAAGTCCCAGCCCTGGGTGAGGGCCAGGACCACCCTCAATCCCTGGGCACTCCCTGCTACCCCTGCACGGCTTGCTGGCGCATGGGAGGCTCCAAACTTCCAGCTGCTCTGCTCCCCAGGCCTCAGGACACAGGGCATCCCCAGAAATAACGGGAGGGGGGGAAAAAGTAGCCACATAGCTCCCAGTTCAGCCCAAATGGGAGCTCATCCAAAAGAAAGATGTTGCCTCTGTGAGGGCTCGCAGCTCCCATGAACATCTGGAGCCAGCAGGAGCCAGCGGAGCACTCTCTGCAGAGGCAAGGCCCTGCCAGGGACAAATCCTGATTTTGGCTACTGCCCTCGCAAGCACGGGAGCCCCAGCCTTGGCTAGAGGCAGGGCGCTACATCTTCTGAGCTCCTGTGCGAGTGGGCCCACCTTGGGGAGGAGGAGAAGCTCTTCTGCTACTAGACACTCACACAAAGAGCAGAGAGATGTCAAAAAATTATGGGCAATTGTCCACTGTATATAGCCACTATTCTTTGCCTAGCACGTTAGGTACACATACTTTAGTCTGAAAAAGTCTCAAAAAAAGAAAAAAGTTCTGGATAAACCATATTTGACTAATGATAAATGACAAAGAGCAGAGCAAAACAGCTGTGTCTCTCCTGGTGATGATCAGCACACATTTTTAAACAGATGTTTCTGGTTTTAAGTAAATTCTCACTTGATGGATTTTTATTTTTTTCTGAAGACACAACATCTATCAGATTAGAAATTTTTAACACTTAATTAAAAAGGACAATTCTGACTGGCAGCATGTAGTCCTCAAGTGAAGAGGGTTTTTTTTTAAAGATACATGTAAGTAATACGTTTCATAATCAATTACATCTCTTTAAAAAACAAAGAAAAAACCCACAGAAAAACCCTTTCAAATCAGCACCTGAAAATGTCAGTATAATCAAGTTGTAAAATTCATGTTCTCAAATAAAGCCTGAAAATAAAAACACAGTTTGCTGTTAGCCTGCAATCTATCATCGAAATTCCAAAATACCACCTGCCCAATTATAAATTGACAATTAATGGCAGTTTTCCTGATAAAGGAAGCAGAGTGATGCATTTAACAGTGTCACGGGCTGGGGCTGTCAGAGCTATTTCCTATGTTAGGTTATCTTCATCATGCACTTAATTTCCTGCGGCTAAACGTGGTTAAAGGAAAAACTCACCAAGCAAATGGTGTAGTGGTAAAATCAAATCTGGTTGCTGCAAATAAACCTTATCAATTTGAAAGGCCCAAACTACCTCATCTAGCCAGCATCACGTGGAGGGGAGAAGAGCCCCTCCACAGGGGTCAAGAGGAGAAGTAAAAGGTCTTCACACAGTCTTCCTAACAAATATGCATGGGTGTATTTCCCTCAGATCGAATTTTCCACCAACTGAAGACCTGTCCCATTCCTTTCTACACCGTAATAAATCTAACTGTAGTCCTCTCAAATGCTGTAATGAGGGACGGTTGTTTCAAGGAGGGTTCACAGAACCTGGTGTTAGGCTGCAGAAAACTCGCCGAATGTTACTTCGTCCTACATAAATCAGATTACAAAACAGATGAATAGTGATTTATTTTGCATACACCAGATACACAATATGATTAAATCAAAAACAGATTATCCAGTCTGGATGACTTCTGCCTTTAGCAGAAAGATTTATCAAGTTAAAAAAAAAAAAAAGATACTAAGCAGCACACTGGAATATAGACAGGCAGGAAACAAAGCCAAAAACTTCTACTAAACTTTGCAAAGGTGTTTAAGCCCCACTTTCACACGATTGCTATGCACTTGGGAATTCAATTACCATTATACTTTCTAAGCTACTACGTGCCCAAGGCCACTTGAAAAAGATATTTGCAAACATTTTTATCCTTAACTAGGCTACTGCACAAAGGTGTCAGAACTGCCAGTCTCACACAGGGACTCACCCTGCTCTTTGGCCAAGTACCACAGCACGGAATCATCTTCCCCAGGTAGCTGCCTGACAGCGGCATAAGCCCCTGCTTGGAAGGGCAGGATGGTAAGGGTGTTTCGGTCCCCAAAGTAAAGCAAGTGGCTTAGGATGAGCATGGCTGAGACTGGGTAATCTGCACTAAACTTATTTTTTCTAACAGGGAGCGTTGCTTTAGAAACAAAAACATAAACTAGAGAAACCATGGGGCTGCTGAAACTTTCACCAGACTGCTAGCTTGCCCCTGCTCCAACTGTGCACCAAATGCAAGTATGGTTACAATTTATTGTTTATTACCCATGTCTCACATTGAAGGGGATGCCTGCTAAAGATCCTTGCGTGTTTTTTGCAAGAGTAAGAAAACAATGATGATGTCTATGAGTCTGTGGACAGAAAAATATACCTGCTTTATATTTCACTTATGAGTTAAAGTGGGTAGATTTTGCCCTTTTTTTCTTTTTTTTTAATTTCCTGTCTGACAATTGAGCAATCTGGCTGCGAGCTGTTAAAATAGATGCTGCGTCCCACCCTAGACTTGGCTGTGTTTTGCTGGCATGCGGCGCAAGTAGCTCCTCCGTGGAGTGCACGCCGCGCACTGGAATTCCTCATGCTGAAGCCTGAAAATGCGAGTCGTTGTCATACTCCCAGCTAATACTTAGCACTACTGTCCTAAATTTTCACATTCAGAGATCGATTTGCATGGGAAAATTTGCATTTGCTGGCTTAGAGAAAGAACAAGAAACTACTGCCGTGGGAATGGAGATAACGAGCGGCTGGCATCGCATGTCTGCTCGTTCTGAATTTAGAATCACGCGCTGCTGAAACGAGCTGGTGAAGGAAGGCCATTAATAAGATGCTCACGGGGCATTTGAATGAACTGAAAATCAGTCAGGAAAAAGCGTGGGGAGGATTAAATCCAACAAACAAACAAAAAAAGACTCAGTTTACTGAGACAGGCTTCCAAGCAGCCTCCAGTTTTATGGTACAGCAACCTAACGCAATCAAAACCCAACGCTACATGGTGACAAACCAGACCTGTTTGAAGCGTCTAAACATCCCCATCCAGCATGAATATAGCAGGAGAGAGAAAAAGGTTAGCGGCATTGCGGGCTCTTCCCTGTCCACTCCCCCTGCCCCTCAGTTAACACTAACAAGTCCCAGGGGACGGTCACTGACACAAGAGCCACAAGCCCCCATTTCACTGGGTCTCGCCCAGACAGTCCTGCCTTTGCTTTGTCTGAGGAACTTCCTCTCGCTTGCCGTAAACACACAAGTTTGCCATGAACGCACAAGTCAGCAAATCCATTCCTGCTGCATCAGTGACTCGCTCATCTTAAGATAGCTGGTGCCCTTTTCCACCTTCAGAAAACCCCAATTTCTTGAGAAACTCGACTTCTGACAAGTAAGGTTGCCCTCTATCTCACGATCTGAACCAAAACAGCTATTAAAAAAAAAAACCAAAACATCAGGAGCATCTGAAAGGTCCACAAATCAAAAGAAAGAAGGAAAAAAAATGCAATATTTAAAATCATCACTTTTAAGGAAATCATATGGTTTGGGGCCTCAATGAATGATTTTTGCATGCTAGAGTTTCACACGGAAGTAGAATCCAAAAAATCCACAAAAAATAAACAAGCCCATTGATGCAGACAAAAGCCAAACATGCTTTTGCAACTGGCAAACAGGTATCCAGCCATACATTCTCTGGGCGTAAACTACAGCCTTCATATGTAAAACTACATGACCCCATGTCTGTGAGGTCAAGAACATACATGTATATTTTTGAGGTTGAAAAAGAGACTACAGCTAAAGAAAATGTGGCTTTTAACGGTTAAAAAAATAAACCGTACAAGAATATACAGTAGGGAGCTTTTATAAGCCACCTGGAACTGGGTGTCTGTTCCTGGAAGCTCCTTTTGGTGTGGTAGACCTCATACGTGCCATACGCCCAACCAACAACCCCAACCATTCCTCTCCCCCCTCTCCCCAAAAAACACTGCATTTAATGAAAACTCAAGTGTTGCAGGCCAACACACTTCTTGCATTAAATTGATGACACTTGAAATAACTACAATACATTACTTCTCATTGAGTAAGAAACTGTCTCTAGGAAATTTCAGGGTTTTTTTAGTCAAATACAGCAGCTACAGAGGAAGTCATAAAAAATGTGTAAGATATTCAGAAATCCGCCACTTTCACTTTTTTATTCCAATACAGGATGATTTGGGACATGCTAATGAGTGGGTAAAAAATAAAAATGGGATTTTAGTTTTGGAAATAGTCACTAAAGCAGCCCCGGTACCCAAAGGCAGAAATCCAGTCCTGTACTTCCATTCTGGCTTTGACATTTTTGCCCATCAGAGGTTCTGCATTACACAGCACTGAGGAGCCACAGAGAAGTGTCACAGGAAGGACCACAACTGAGACAGCAAGGGCTTGAGAAACATCGAGCATCACCTGCTCATACAATGACTGCCTGGAGAGTGCAGTTCTTTGTAAACTATTTGCGACATTAGCTATTAAAGAAGGACTACAGACACGAACTTCGTGCACTTGAGTGAGGCAGCACAACGCATAAATACTGAAATAACATTAAAAAAAAAAAAAAGACCTTGGAGCTAAAAGCTACAGCAGAATTTCACAAAGATCATCCATGTAATGATTTACCTCCAGTAGTTTTTAAGGCAGACTGGTACATTTAGCTAACCCATTTCGGTCTGGAAAAGGTATGATTCCCATCACTACCTCAGGGTTTGTTCCAAAGCTTCCCCTGAAAATCTCTGCTTGGTCTCTACATATTTTCTACACCCAAAGATTTGGCGCGAGGCCCTGGCCTGCCACCAAAGCACCGCAGACAGATCACCAGCAGACCTGGGTTACCCTCAGCAGCTTCAGCCTCGGCTGCTGGGTCCGGCTCTGCACTGCCACCCCGTCCTGCGATCTTCAGCACCCACGTGCCAAGTCCTGCATGGAGCAATAGAGTCACACGTTCACGGCCCTTGAGGGGGATGTGTGAGCCCAAACCTGCTCCCAAGAGCCCAGAGCCTGGGGACAGGGCTGAGCCTCCGAGCTCACAGCCCTCATAAGCCACCAAGAGAAGCAAGAGGCACAGAAAGACTGTGTTTCTGTTAAGGTAGATATTATTATACTTATTATATCCTCTTGCTCCGGGACTTGAAAAGCCTAAAGCGGATTGAGCTTTAATTATGACAAATGAAAAACATCATCAGTTTTAGAAACAACAGGAAAAAAAAGCTGTGTCACTTTTAGACTGATGCCCGCTATAAAACCCTGGAAAGGAGAGAGCGCCCGGCCGCCGGTCTGCCTGAGCCTGCTCCCTCCTGTCCCCAAAGAGATGGGAGTGCAAGAGAGCGAGGGAAAGGCGTCAGTGATTTTCCAAGGCACGCTGGCTTTTGATGAAAACTGTACTGCACATTCAGGAAGAGACAGAGGAGGTAATCAAATCTGGTTATCTCAAAATCATTATGACCGGGTGGATTTTGGAGCCCGGGCTGTTTGTTGGAACCCACCCCTCCAGCCCTCACGTTTGAAATAGAACAGATGTGTAACATAACAGGAAAAAAATCCAGCTCTGTTGTGACAAATTCTTAACCAATTTTTTTGGAAAGATTTAAAATAACACAGTTTCTGTTGCGCAGGCTGTGATCCTGTTGACGTCCGTGCTCAGTTGCCCAGCACTTTCATATACATAAAACGAGAGGTATTTTTGGTGGAAGGAAGCACGGTCAGTGTATCTGATTGGTAAAATAACTTAAAATCACATTTCGGCAGTAACTTCCAACTGCCCTAGAGCACGAGTTAATGAGATCACATGGAAACATATTGCGAACCAGGAAACATATTTTATACAAGACCAAAACAGTGGAAAAAGATGTTAAACACACAACGTAGTGGGGCTCCTTTTTTTACACTTCACCTTTCTTGTTTGTGTTAGCGCGCAGGCATGCCGGTGCCTCCTGACCAACTGCAGCAAAGCGCCTACGGGCCACTCACTGCAACGGAGAGATAAAACCCTGTTTGGTCAAGCAGTCCTATTATTGCCCTTGAAATCTTCGGCAAAAAGCAGTCCCCGACGCAAAAGCCAACGGCCGGTCTCTCTGATGAGCGCGGGCTACTTGGCACTTCATTTGGAGACCATCAAAGACTTTTTTTAAGGACACGGGAAGGCTCCGAAGGATTTGCCTAGCATTAAAAGTCTCTTTCCCAGCTCCGAAAGGCAGCAAGTGCCTACCTCTGGATGGCTCAGCCAGACCCACAGGGCTCGCTGCATTTCGCAGCGCTGAACTGAGCCAGGGTCCTGCAAGGAGCCTGGGCAACACAGAGAGGAGGAGAACGATGAGGAAGGGGATCGCAGTACCACAAGCTGTAACACAGAGGGCCATGGACCGCTCAGCCCCAGTTTTGGGAGGCAGCATATGGCAGAGGTGCTGGCTGGAGAAAAGTGATTCTGGCAAGGTTGAGAGCCAGGGAATGTATCGCTAATTAAAACATTTATCTATGTGCCCATTTCCTTAATTTTGAGAGAGACAGCTTTGCTGTCAAAAGCAAGAAGGCAGGTGTGCTTTGGGAGGAACAGGACAGGGGGCAGCCATCACAACCAGGGACTGGAAACAGCCCGCAAACTTTTGGAAAGCAAAACTCTTCCTGCACCACGTGCTTCTGTGTATACAGCCTTCGGAAGACTTAAAATAAAGATCATAACTGAGACCGAAAGAGAAAGCAATGGATGTAATTCAAACTCTGGCTATTCTGTGGTGCTTCCTACCCAGAGTCCTCCTGTGATAAATAAACCTGATCAGTATATTGAGTATTATCAGTTGACAAATAAGGATTTCTTCTTTGAAAGTAAAACTGGGACGGAGGGGCGAAAAAAAAGAAAAAATCACTATCCAAAACAGGTAGGACAAGACGACTGATAAGCAGCTTTCAGACGAAGTGAAGGGAAAGCTGAAATAATGCACAAAAGAAACATATTCCTATTCTGTTTGTATTCACTGCCTTTAAAGCACAAATGTAAAGGGCTCTCCAACAGCCACAATAATGACACCATCTTCTTGCCCTGCAATAAAACACGAAGGCATGATGAGCTACTTAAGTAAAGGCACAGGTTTGATGGCACCAAATTGTCCTGCTGCCTGACAAGCTTCTGAATACTCCATTTCCAGACTGCCTGGGCTGGGACTGATCCCCTGGGAAGCAGATAATCGGTTACAACCCGCTCACAGCCAGCTCCTCCAACTGCCTCTTCAACCCTTCAAGGCTTTACTCATGGTCATGTGGTCATGCCACACCAACAACAACCAACAACAGAGGCAACACGACAAGATACGACTACGTGGAATGAGTGGATGGGCGGATTTGGCAGGAAGCACAGACAGGAAGGGGAAGGAGGGAAAAAAAGCATGCAGTAAAGATATTATCAGGATTGCCCTCTAAGTCAGGGTTCCTTACCTCAGGTAGGGTGTCGGAGACAGAGACTTTGGTTTGGCCCACTGGTAGGGATGCTGTGGCACAGACAGGTACTGCTCGCAGAAGTTTCCTTTCCTGATGTGCTGAAAGCTGGAGAAGTCTTCTGGTGACAAATCGGCAGTTGGCGATATGGTCCCGTGATCCTCGCCAGCCGGTTCAGTTTTGAGAGTCATGGACGGGGTGTGGTCGATGGCGGTCTTCCTTGACTTGATGGGAATACCATCGTTCATATCTATGGTGCTGTCGGTGGTGAGGGCGTTGATGGCAGCAACGATGGCGGAGCTGGTGTACTGGTTGGTGTTCCCCAGCCACGTCTCATCCGTGACGCTCACCCGTGGCGAGTTTTGCGGAGAAGGCGTGGGTGAGTGGTGCGGGGAGTAGGAGGTCTGCCGGCCATTGAGGCTGTACTTTCTCTTGTTGCAGGGAGATGGAGGCCTGGAGTTGCGAGCCCCCAGCCAGTTCTCCTCTGTGATGCTCGTCCTGGGAGACGTCGATGGAGAGTGCCTCGGGGAACTGAGCAAAGTGCAGGCCACCATGCTGCGCTGGTAGCCCTCCTCTGTGTCAGTGGTCTTCGGAGAGACACACGGGGACTGCCACGGGGATGTCTGGGGTGAAGTGTATGGATATGAGTAGTTGGACTCATAGGAAGACGCTTCAGAGTTGCAGCTTCTGGAAGACAAGCTACTCGCTGGACTCAGGCAGGATGGGTCTCTGTACGCCTCAATGTTTGGTAAGTTTAAAGTGGCAGTGGAAGGTGACCGCTTGGCGTTTGGGATGGCCTCCTCAACCTCATCATGGAAAAACTGGTTGTTGTTATGATGAAGTCCCATGTAAGAAGTGATCTCAATTCTAGGGCTCTCCAGTGCTGGAGCCCCATTAGGTCTGATGTTTGGCGGCAGGTAATACTCAGAGGCCCCGCTGTCAATGTGTCCTCCGTATCCGGAAGGATGATTTGTCGATGGGACAACTGAAATGACGGGATTTGATGTCTGAAGACCATGACATGGAGTTGACAATGAGGAATGTGCCACATTTAGAGGCAAGCCAGCATTTACGTTTGAAGATGTGTAATTATAGTGTTCTGGAAAAAACAAACAAACAAACAAGAATGACATGAGGTGCTGCACAAATATACTGACTTAGTAACATACCCCGCTGGGGTGGATGGACATGGCACAACACACAAAAGCAGAGCTATCCTTAATAACCCAGCCCAGAGGCATGCCATGCTAGGGGAGAATCTGCAGACTAACATCCTTGAAAATGACACTAATTGAATGCCACTAATTGAAGCTATCTTGGGAGGGGGATGTACATGGACTCGGTTCGTCTTGAGGACACTCTTCTTACATGAGCCTTCACAGCAAAAAATCGAGTCTTCAAACAACGTTGCTTCAGCATTTAGAGACTGCAGTGCTGCTCAAGAGATGTACTTTTACATAAGTGAGCTTAATTCCCTCCCTGAAAAGTTGGAATACACAAAAAACACAGGACAAAAACAAAGTGGAGGCAGACTAAAGCAAAGAACATGATCAACTGCATTCTGTTAAAAAAAAAAATTATACACAACCTAAATTTCCATTACAGCAAGTTTCCAACTGGTTCCAGTTAACTAGGATTTTGGAACAAGACGGATCTATTGACCTGCTCCGTTTCTGGGACCACTTATCCTCCAGCCCAACTGGCAGAGGCCAGGTGAAGGATAAACATGGATGTCTCACGACTCCACGACAGCTGAAATTCCACTGAAATTGCTGGTTATTGCACGCACCACATCGAGCGCTGCCAGCAGCACGCTCCTGGCCAATGGTCTAACCCTTTAACAGCTCCGGGTGTGTAAAAGCAATAGCAGAGTTGCAGTCAGCGTGGAAAGGACAGAAGGTGACAGATTACAGCACAGCCTCATGCCGATGGGCTCCCTGACCCAGTGCAGGGGAACAAGCCACCCGTCACGCGCCTCCATCCCTGCTGCACTATGGGGAACAGCATCTCAAAGCTGGTCCACAGGAAACCATCCCTGCTTCGCCTCACAGTCGGCCTGCTGCAGGGACTCCTTCAGCTCTGCTGCCCCGTCCTGGAGCTGCGTATGTGTCTCTCTTTGCCATCCGGAGACACTGGTGGGCTGTGTGCTGCGAGACGGGCAATGTGGCCCTGGTGTTCTGAGCAGTGGCGAGATGAGGACTCATCCACCCTGTGCCTTCTGATATAGGGAGGCTCAGCATCACCAGCACACGCGGGTCAGGGTCCCTAACGCCAGCAGCTCTCGCCTTACTGGGAAAAGACTGCAAAACCTTTCTACCACGGACAACAGCCACTAAACTTTTGAGCGTGGGTGGTGCTGTTCTGCAGGTTCCTCTCAGCAGGTTGGAAATGCACCCAGCCCCAGCCCCAAGCTGTGCTTGCAGCACGTCATCCTTCCCTGAGGATTATGACAGCAGCAGCACTTTCCTGCAGGACAGAGGGAAACTCTGCACTCCCCTTGACCACAGCTGGCCCACACGGCGACCTTGCCCCCTTCCCTCCCAGGGGGCAAGCTCCCTTGGTGGTCACCCGTGCCCACCATCCCTAAGGAGACCAGGAAAAGCTGCGTTAATTACCGCAGCTGTTACTCCCAACACAACCCGCTCCCCAGGAGCGCTGCAGATGCAAACGAGCCTCTGAGCTGGTAACGCCAGCAGCGCAGCCAGCTATTCTCTTTCTTTTGTTTATCAGCTCAGCCCTCTCTGGTGTCATCCTCCGGCGATCCCGCGCTCACCTTTCTCGCTGGCAACGACTCCAAGGCAAACGGTACTTAGGAAAAATTAATGTGCTGTCACAGTTCCGCAGCAGCTCTGCGATGTTACAGCTGATGTATGTCATGTCAGGTAACAGTCAGGAACGATGAGCAACGACACCTTTTGAACTCGCTCTCTAGTATGCCTTCAGAGACCAGTCATTTACTGAGGAAGGGTCATTAAATTACACCGGAGCGTGCCACGAATAAAACTGGATTATTCAAAACATGCTGCAGCTTCACACTCTATTCAAACAAGGCAGGCAGGAACTATGAGGCCAGAGGTGCTACTTTGACAAGGATAATCTGATTGCAGTGGTCACAGCGAGGCACACATCAGCCTGGGGGATCAGAGTGCCCTCCTTTCAAAATTAGCCCCTTTTGTTGCTACCCTGCCACATGGCTGCATCGCTCAGTGTCACCACCACCACCACCACTTCCCTCTCACTTTTCACAGGAAAAAAAAACAAAAAACCCAAAGCAGTACAACAATGGTAGACCTTCTCCATTTCAGAAATTAGCTCAGAGAAAGGGTCTAAGCAGTCCCTTCAAGGCAGCTTAAACCCCTTCACTGCTTCCTCCAGCTCCAAAGGGAAGTGATGCTCCTGGCACCACACTGCTGCCGGGACACTGGCTAGGCTCTTCTTCCATCTACACCCCACAGGCCCTTTCACAGCATCTTGGCCTGGTGTAGGTGGATGGTGCTGGTGACACGGCAGAGCCAGGCGCCGCCTTCAGCCAGACCCCACCGCACAGCCGGCTGGCCCGGGCAGGGGACTGCGGGTTCCATGGGCTGCCCCAGGTGGGCTTTGCAGATGGGGTGCAACGGCAGCATCTGTTGACTGCAGGATCAGTGCTTTTAGATCTTTTATTAAAAATAAATAGGTAAACAAACAAACAAACCAAAACAGCAGGGATAATTATTACCTGAGTGAAAAGAACTGTGAACCCAGCAGCCCTCTTAAAATCCTAACGCACAACTAGGGTGACAGTCACACACTGAAGTCTGCTGGGGATCCGCAGCCCAGACCAAACAGACAATATAAAGACTCAGACCAGCCCTTGGAATCCACTTTAAAAAATAAATAAATAAATAGAAAGACAGTCTCAAGTACTCCAAGCAAGAAGTTCCCCAATGCCCATGGCAAGGAACAGCCTCTTTTAGAACTATTATGCATATTTTTTAAAAAGTCAGCTTTTAAAGGGCCAAGAAAAATAACACACTATACAGCTTCTCACACAATAGTACTTAAAATTGAAAGAAGCAAGATCCAAAGCCTTCCAAATATACTTAGGTATCTTAAATTTTCAGGCAGTACGTAGAAAGCATGCCCACCAAATATAAAAGTCCCAAAGCCAGAACTAGAAACAAGACCAAGTCCTTGGCTTGTGAGCTAAAAACCACCAGCTACAATTTCTGAAAAAGCACATTCTTCTCCACAACTTCCGTATTTACAAAATCCATCAAATGCACATACACTGTCAGCATTCACAACATGCTGATGCCTTCCTCACCCGGGTAAATTAGACATGGAGAAAGAAAATGCCAGTCTTGAGGGACAGGAGATGGAGGTGGCTACAAAGGCATGACACTGCATCGCGTAACGCAGCTGTGTAGGGTATTTTGACAGGGCTAGATAGGGGCAAAAGGAAGGTAACACGGAGTCGCTGTCACCACCGTGAGCCACAGAGGCCCCCAGGACACTTACTGCATACTTTCAATATTGTCTTTTAATATCTTGAGCCCAGCCCTGGTATCAGACAGACCAGTGCAGGTCTGCAACAGTTCTGTTCCAACAAATACACACTTACATTAAGTATAACTAGGGCAAGAAATTGGACTCCTTGATTTGTGAGCACACCTTCACGTATGACATTTCACTTTGTGATAACATAAAAAATTCAGATTTTTTTCTCTAGATAATTGCACAAAGGGTTTATTCCTTTCTGTCCTTAATGGGCTGATCCTGCAAGGCACTGGCCACCATCAGTTTTTATTTACATTCTTCAATTAGGAATGCTGGACACCTGCAGCTCAGAGGGGCTTCAGAGAAAGTGAGGGCTATTTTACACTTCTAAAGACGAAGCCACATCCAGGTCTGTGTTTAAATTCATGCTTTCAAAACTGCCTAATGGAGTCAGGTACTTTTCTCATTAGGACTCTGACACTTAATTTGCTTAGGCCCCTTCGCTTTCCAGGTGTTTAATTACTAGGACACTCATCTGAAAAGCTTGGTGTGAAACTTTTAAACCTGCATTTTTCTAAAAACTGAGAAGCTCCTAACAACTACTTGGCCACTGCCAGCGTGGCAGAGAGCTGGGCCACTGGCGAGCGCTAAGCAGGGGGGGCACTACGCCTTCCCCGGCATCCTGGCAGGCTGCAATACACAGGCAAGGGTTTGGGGACCTGCTTCGATTCGAAGGCAACAGATGAACCACTGACACAGTGACAGCCTTACTCCGCGGCTGCGTTAAATCACCCACTTGTGTGAGAGCTTTTTATGGCGACCAGCTATCGCCAGCGCCGGAGCAGTCGACCTCATAGCAGGAAACGACAACTTTCTCTCTCTGTGCCAGACTCTCTCTGTGACTTGTTTGCCTCATTTCCACCTCAAGTATTGTTAACAGTCGTAATAAAAGACAGCCGGACCGAGACACCAGAGTTGGGAACGGTGTGACCCGTGATAAATTCCGGTCCGTTATTTTTATTTACGGATGACCTTCAAGCTAAGCCCTGAGCCAAACCAGCTCCAACTCATGGGGGGAATGGGAACGCGGCAGAAGCGTGTTTTGAGCAGATCCATCTCCGCGAAGGGCAAGACCCGGACCCCCACTCCCACGCCCCGGGGAACGCGGGGGCGGTGAGGGCTGTGCGAGGGCATCGCCCCCGCCCGCGCCGGGCAGCGTGCGGGGACAGCCCGGTCGGCCGGAGGCTGCTGGCGGGCAGGGGCAGCCGCGCGAGCAGGCCACCAGGGGCTCTGAAGAGCTCAAACAATCCCCAAGTTTCAAAGACCGGGCAGCGGCCGCCTCCCGAGCCGTTTCCCCTTGCGGGCTGGTCCGGGTGCTGCAAGGGCACCGCGAGGGG
>VWZZ01005432.1:1567-15281 GCA_013399095.1 Psophia crepitans
GGACGTGGTTTAGTGGTTAATAGGTGGTGGGGGGATGGTTGGACTGGATGATCCTTGAGGTCACTTCCAACCTTAATGATTCTATTCTAGTCTAGTCTAGTCTAGTCTAGTCTTTCATTTTCCTTCACTGGATTTCTACAAAAGAAATTTAAAGGGGAATGTCAGGCTCTGAGCATCCAAACATGGTTTGCTTAAGATAATGGCCTTCCTATTTTGTGGTGAGACCACCTCACCATCACAAAGGTATTAGGTACAGTGGGTAGCAGTTATGTATGCCTTTGTCTACAGAAGAATAATCAGGAGACAGTTGATAAAAACAAAAGCAAACCCAACAACCAACCAACCAAATCAAGCAAATAAACAAGAAGAATCACAGTCTGTGCCACTTGTACAAATCACTACATTTCTGAATGCATTTCAGTGATCTCTGAGAATTGCTGTTCTGGACTGTATTTGAGTCCTTGAGACCTTGTATATGAGACCTTGTTCATAACTTTAAAGAAAATGTTGGTCACCTCTGAATAGTTTTTTCATTATACGGAGGGAAAAGCTAATTATACCTATTTGTATGGACATCATGTATTCAGCAATGAATAAGCCTAATGTTTTGAGGTTCGGAAGTAAGAAATTGCAAATATTTTCCACAGGTCTTTAGACTTGTCCAAGGCAATGGACACAATATATAAAAATTAGGTAGTTTATACTCATTGTTACAGCTGACTTTGATAGTCCTCACTTAGAACAAGACAGTACTCCCAAGTGGAATGTTTTCTTCATCGAGAGGTTTGTTTTGCTCTAGGTTGTATAATGACCTGATGCAAATGAAACAGCAACATTTACTTTACGATTATAGAGCAGTGTGAACTTTATATTTTATAAAGCAAATGAAATTTGTCATCAGAATTTAGTTGCTTACAAATTTTACAAACCCTTAAATGTAATACAAAAAATAATTGAAGGCAGAGAACCATCTTCTATGGCCCACTGTTAAGTGTAGAAATATCTTATTCTGTCAATGTGATTTCATAGCAGGATGAAAAATGTCAAAAGTGGGGATGACAAATCAGTCTAGTGAGGAAAAATGACTCTCAGACAAGAGATGTCATTTGTCATGATTGCCATTTGACTGCACTTTCTCCTGTCTTCTCTTTCAGATGAATGTTACTTTGCCATTAATTTAAAATTATCTTAAATCAACGATGGGTTGAACATGAAAAGCAAAGGTACTTGTCTTTTAAAGTTTTGCAATATGCAGAAATCTATTCAAATGTAAACTTACTCAAAACTGACATACACATTATAAAAAAGGTTATCATCATGAATTGTTAACTTAAAAATATTATAGTTCTTTAGTTCAAAAGTCCATTTTTCCTAAATACAGGCAACAGCATGGCTTTTGTTCAAAACTGACACAGCTGAGCACGGCTCTCTGAACCACTGCATAATACGGGTGGTAATTAAGCCACAGCTTCAAGGTTGCATGGGCACAAGACAATTCAGCCTAATGAAGTATCGATTGGCTGCAGTCGAGGTAAAACAAGTTGACATTCATTTAGAGGTAGCAATGTGAATATACCACAAAGCCACCAAAGAAGTAAGGGAAAAAAACAAGGAGACTGAATTTTAATCTTGCAAACACAATTAAGAATCTTATTTACAGCATGTTGCTATCACTTAAACTAAAGCTAATTGCATACTTACTGCCCTGCCATCAGATTCTTAAATCAGCAGAAATTATATTCATAGGCTGTTGGCAAAAAGCATGTGAAGTTCAGTGTTTCAATTAGAACCTGTCCTAACACTTTAGAAACCCAACTGCAAAAAAAAATCAAATTTCCACTTTATTCACACAACTGAATTTACTTTAAAATGCTGTGATAAACTCCTCCGTAACACAAGTTTAAATTATGTAATTTCTGAAGACAATAGTTCTATCTCTTAACGGAATAATTGCAAGTAGGTTTCTGTATTTTTTCACATTATGCAAATATTCAATATAGCTTCTAAGATTAATTTTCTTCTTTTGCCTTACAGGTCAAAAGCTTTATTCACACAATCACAGCCTTCTACACACTTGTCTCATGTGTACATATATGTATAAAATTACAATATGCATACAATGCATATAGTAACATACAAATGTACATCTTTAAACTTACTGTTGTAAACATTTAGTTCCTAACCACTAAAGCTAATTTTCTTAAAAGTTGGGTGTTCTCAAACGCCACAGCACGAACACAGAATTTTCAATGTTAATATCAGCACAATTTCCAGTGAAACAAAAGGATTACTTTCTACTCCTACCACTGAATATTCAGGAAATTTTGGATGTGAATCCAAATATGAATCTGTTAAACTATTGCTGTGTATTTATAAGTCTAATGAAAGAGTCCTGAAAGTTTGCTTATCTACTTTAACTTTAAGAATAAAATTAATAATTACTTTAACAAATCCAATAAAAGATGTCTAAGATAACAAAACCAATTGAAAAAAGAACTTTAAAAATCAAAATAATTGATTTTTTTCCAAATCGTATCACTGGCTGCAAAGAATGATAGGCAGATGTTTCCGTGTTTCTCAAGACATTATTTAAATTTAGATAGCTGACTTTAATTTTAAATAATTCATTAGCAGCCTATATATTAAAAATTGTTTATTTCATCAATTGCAATCTTTTTCCTGAGGTTGTAGCTGAGAACAAAATATCGGCCAAAAAAGCCTGTAATTCTGTAGACTATTGTGGAGAGTTTAGCACCTGAGACAAAATCCTTTCATCTTGCAAACAGACACTAACAAACCGCCACAAATGTATTACATAATATCCTTCTAACTAGATCCTCCTTACAAAGCTGAAATGCAAATATATTATGACTTTTTATCTTCCAAAAGTGCAAACATTTTACAGCTTGCACCAATCACATTTTCTCATGAAAAATACCCCCAAATGACTGAGAAAGTGCTAATGTGTCTAATTGCATTATAGACCCCTCCGGCAGACAGACATTTCCTTAAAAAGTAACTCATTAAAGCACTCTGATTGCCAGATGTTGGGATTCACACCAATTGCCCTACTTGTGTACTGAATTAAGGCAGTATGAGCACTGAAGTAAGTCTTAAACTATTTTAGTAATTAAAGAATTATCCTAAAAAATCGGAAAATTGAGATCTGCAAATCTGAGTACATTTATTACATACGAATTCTGACAGGCATAAATATTTTTTTCATCACACATATAAACTGATTCTCAGTCTCTATTAAAAGAATTCTGGAATCTATAATAGCAAATTCCACAGAAAATGAAAGAATATTTTCTAAAAAATAAAATCCCTTAGCATACCAGTGTTAAATACTTGCAACGGCAATTGCATTATTGCCTGGATTCTTTGTGATCATGATGCACCTTATCAGCTATCATCATCTTATGTGGAAATCATGTAAAAGGTGCTTCATATACAATTTTGTAGGTATTCTGCAAGATATTTTCTGAACTGAAAAGCTGACAATTTTAATTTTTACTGATGGAATTTTACGTGGTCTATTGAAACAAGTTAAGCACACTGCATAACATGAGAAGGAATAATACTCCAGAGCAGACATGCTACTTGCCTATAAAACTTCCCCCCTCTGCTTGATTCATGTCTAACCACATCCCCCATTCATCTGTGAGGTCTACAGTCTAGATGGAAGTGCCAGATAGAATTTGTAGCCACTAGTACTTTTTCTAAAAGTAAGTATTTATCTTGGCAAGGACTCTTCTGGACCCACATCTCAATTGTGAAGTAATAATGAGAGATTCAACCCAGTATCAGTGCAGTTGGGATTCCTGAGGTAGAAATGTTCAGTCTAGCAGACTTCAATCCCTTTTCCCAACTGACTGCAGAAAGAATCTCTGTCCATTTGAGATAAGCATTTTGGAATTAATGGCCATTTAAAAATACTTTCCTTTTGGCAGACTACCTGTCAGACCACTAGTGAAGAAGCTGTGCCCCAGTAAAGGGATTAGGGAAAAGCACAGATCACTTTTGAGAGAACCCATCAGCCCAGTTGCTATAATTGGTCTGGATAGATTATACACTCTACCTGAAGAAATGAGGCATATTCAGGTAATACCTTGAGGCCTGAAAGTGTTACTCTGAAAAATTTCATTTCCTCTTCAGAAGAAAAGTTCTTTCTCCATATTGAAAACCCAAATTCTTTACTACTCATTCAGAGCAAAGAACATACCATAAGTTCTGTATGCACTTGTATGAGAATTAAACAAGACTTTTTAAAGTATTCAAGTCAATGCTAGCCACATGTTTTTGATTAACAGTTCAGACACAAGTCTTCAAAATATTAAAAACAAACTCAAAATAATAATAAAAAGCTATTTAATCAAAACATTCTTCAATAGTTAAAAAAGTCCACACAAAGCAATTCGAAGTTAAGTGCATTCAAAATTAAAATTGTATTTCAATATATCAGCTGTTTATTCCCATACTTCGTATCATGGCTGTTTATGTCATCAACATCCTGATAACCTAATTTCTGATTTAAGCAAATGTCCTGATTACAGCTGAGAGAGAGTTAATTTTCTTCATAGCAGCCAGTATGGGGCTGTGTTTTGGGTTTGTGCTGGAAGCAGCGCTGATAGTGGAGAGATGTTTTCGCTGTTGCTGAGCGATGCTCACACAGAGCCAAGACCTTTTCTGCTTCTCACACCGCCCTGCTGACGGGATGACTGGGGGTGTGCGGGGAGTTGGGAGGGGACAGACAGGGCAGCTGACCCCGACCTACCAAAGGGACATTCCATACCATATGGTGTCATGCTCGGTTTATAAGGGGCTGGGGGAGAGGAGTGGGTAGTGAGAGAGTTTGTCTTCCCAAGTAACCATCACATGTGACGGAGCCCTGCTGATGGCTGAACCCCTGCCTGCCATGGGCAGTGGGGAATGAATTCTTTGGTGTGCTTTGCTTGTGTGTGTGGCTTTTGCTTCATTTATTAAACTGTCTGTATCTCAGCCCAAGAGTTTTCTCCCTTTCACTCTTCAGATTCTCTCCTGCATCCCGATGAGGGGAGTGAGCGAGCGGCTGTGTGGGGCTCAGCTGCCAGCTGGGGTAAAATCACGGCAGTAAATAGTTTTTCCAATTTAAGTAAAATAACTTAATTCTGAAGATAATTTTAACCTTCCCTAGTACAAGAACAAGTTCTCACAGTATACTTGAACTGGTGTTATCCTGTGTAACAATGTTCCTTATTCATGAAAGTAAGTATGACTGAAAAAATATATCTGCTAGTGTGTCAGCTAATTTTCTGAATGTCATCAAAATAATTAGAAACAGTTCTCAGGAAATTCGCAGATTCTCATCAAAGTTTGTGTCTACTCACATATTCTTTATGCTCATTTCTACTTTCTGCTTTGAATCTTAGTATATTTCACTTTCACATAAAAACCTCACAATCTTTTTAGAGAAATACAATTATTTAAAAAGAGTCATTATCTTGTCATGTAGGAAAAGAGATTTTTTTTACTTAGCTACCGGATATATGCAGAATCCATGCACAAGTAGTTTCACCTCATCTGAAAATGAAATGTAAACACTTTTGCTCCAAAAGTATCTATTGTTAGTTTATATTTTTTCCTTTTTATTATTTCTCAATACAACTGAATGGTGTAACTACATCCTAAAGTAGTTTTAAAAATACATTTAATACTTTTAAAATATATTTTTATACATTTATTACATTTATTCTATTGTAATTGATTTTTGAAATATTCTAAGCCTGTCCTGTACACTCTCATGTTTTAAATATATTACAGAGGTAAGTAACTGTTGCTCTCATGAGAAAGATACTCTTCAGTTAACACCTTTGCAAACAAATCAGTGTAATCAGGTATCTTCCTATCCTTGATAACCATGATATTTAAAAGCGTTATTGTATTACCTATATTTGTAAGACATAGAAGAGGACTGAAATGATCATTTCACAGATATAGAGGTGACATTTAAAAAAATAATTCCATGATTTATTGAAGAAAGGACCATGATCATCACTATTGTCTATTAATAAAAAGTTGCACTTTTTTTTTTAATAATTTATAAATTTTTTTAAAATAAAATAGTCCAGCTGTTTTGTGTGCTTCTGCCAGCAAGCCAAGTAGACTTTGCCATGTAAAAACAGGTTTTACCATCTAAAACCAAGCTTTGCCATCTGAAACTGCACAGGAAGTTGAAGTGATTTTTCTTTCAAGAGCTAGGACTTTCAAACTCCACAGTTCTAAGCACATGCTTTACTAATCTGACCACAGCTTTACATAATTCTACACTTAAACTGTATTATATATTCACCCCTAAGAGAAAAGATCAAAAAAAAGACACAAGTGAAGTTACTATTCCAAAAAAATGACAGGTTGTAAAAGTATTTACAAAGAGTTGATGCTCTTCAGGGTTCAATAACTTTATTTTCTTTTTTTTTTTTTTTTAATATTTGCTGTTGCCTGTATTACTAAATCAGAAGGATGTCGGCAAGAATGCTTTAGGGTTACAAGCAATATAATGTCTCGAAGGTCTAATAATATAATAAATATATTTTTACCATGAGGTCAACAATTCAGGTTCCACCAAAAATCAGCAATGCTTTGACTTTTGAAAAATGTCATTCCAGTTCAATTTGACTATCGACTAATTTAGAGCATCAGTCACTGTTTAAAGCAGCCTTTCACTATGTTTAACAACTCTAAAACTGAAGTTAAAGAAAAAAATTGGCCTGCACCAAGCTATTCATTCCAAGGGATGCTCTTCTTTTTACGTGACAGCTAATGTACCTGAGATCCACGATGTAAGAAATATGCATAATAGTTTCAATGATGCATTTAAAATTAAAAATTCATCAGCTTCCAGATAGAAAATTTCTTTTATAACCATACTAATTTTAGTTCCTACTTCTATAATACTCAAGGACCAAGGCAGAAGTACATGCCTCAGAAAATAATAGAACTGGAAAGAACTTTCCAGTCACAGATTCCAAGCCTCTGCTATGGCACAAACTATGCAATATTTTCTCGTACATGAGTTGATAAAGTTATGTCTGAAAAGTTATTAGTCTTCTCATCTCCCCACTGTTCCAGATCTCCATTTCTCAGATAGAGAATGTGTTCTAATTTTTAACAAAAATTTAATTGTGATAATACATATATATTTATAACCATTCGCTCACTATGCACAAAACTGTACTTTAAATTTTTCATTCTGTGGCCCCAGCTTCATTCATACAAAGTTAGCATTGCCACAATCTCATCACAATGTCAAGTGAAGACTATGGAGATTACATTATGATGTCAAAATGCAATTGCAAGGAATTTTTATTACTATCTATGGTCACCACATTTACAATATCAAATTATGATGAAAAGTGTTTCAATGTTTCTCTGGAGATGAAATTATAATGTCAAACTGATGACACAATGAGGTCAGTACAAATCTTCATAGACCCAATTGCAATGTTCATGCATTGGGAAATGTATGGAGACTGTCATACAAAGACTGTATAAAAACAAAGTGGACAAAAACTACTGAGCATTTCAGCAAGCTGTAAAAATTATGAAGTTGGAGCAGGCTTTGAAAAAACATGTCTCAGTGTCAAAAGAATTGTAAAAGTTCATTGGAAATGCTAGATTGACTTTTAAATACTGTTTCACTTAATTGCCACATTCTTCTAAAAAGACACTTTCTCTCCTGGCAATCCTTTCAATGACAGTACCTTGAGGTAGTCCTAATGCAGCCCTCTAATGCCAAACCCTATCTTGCTCTTACTTCTGCTTCATTTTTAGTCTCATTCGTACTTTGCTCTTATGCAAAAAGAACACAACAATCTGCTTGCCTTCAAAACAGACCGGAAGCAATTTGGTCTTCTTTCTAAAAGGTCTTGTGAGTTTCTTCATGATGGGTATATGACATCTTTTAGAAAAAATTGTCCATTTCTTTCTCACTTTTTTTTTCACTCTTCATGTATACATCTCCCTGACACTCTACACCAATCATTAAACCAAACATCTTAAACCTATCTTCTCAGAAATCACCTTACTCTTTCTCCATCACAAGTTTTCTTTAGTTTTTTGTTTTCTTTAGTTTTTTTTCTTTAGTCTTTAATTTTATTCTTCACTTTTAACTACTGTTAAAATTTACATTCTTATTCTTTGCATTTCTCTACGTGTTGTGGTTTAACTCCAGCCAGCAGCTAAGCCCCACACAGCTGCTTGCTGACTCCCCTCATGGTGGGATGGGGCAAGAAAATTGGAACAGCAGAAGTGAGAAAACTCATGTGTTGAGATACAGACAGGTTAATAGGTAAAGCAAAATCATGCATGCAAGCAAAACAAACCAAGGAATTCATTCACTTCTTCCCATGGGCAGGCAGGTGTTCAGCCATCTCAAGGAAAACAAGACTATGTCACACACAACAGTTACTTGAGAAGACAAATGCCATTACTCTGAACGTCCCACTCTTCTTTCTTCTTCCCCCAGCTTTACATGGTGAGCATGATGTCATATGATATGGAATATCCCTTTGATCAGTTGGGGTCAGCTGTCCTGGAAGTGTCCCCTCCCAACTCCTTGTGGGAGTGATGTGAGAAGCAACAGAGGCCTTGGCTCTGTGTAAGCACTGCTCAGCAGTAACAGAAACATCCCTGTGTTATCAAAACTGCTTTCAGCACAAATCCAAAACACAGCTCCATAGGAGCTACTATGAAGAAAATTAACTCTATCCCAGTCAAAATCAGCACACTGTGTTTGATTCATTGCCCCTTGATTCTCGCTCTTCATATTACCTACCTCATTTTAAAAAAGCCCTGTTGTTCTGGACAATATTGCTTCTCTACAGTTCCTTTATTCCATGGTTATTCTCCAAAATTTCATGTTTATTCAAACTTCTTCCCATCTAACCAACAAACTAGTTGTTTATTTTCAATTTGGGCAGTACTTTCATTGTTTCTCTTTTTGCTCTATCGCTTTGCACTATGCTCATCTTGCTCCCCGTTGTCATTACTGACTCTTTTCTGGATTCTGTGTTCATGACTCCAGATAATTTGGCTGTTCTTAACGTTTCTCCAGTCCTTGTTTTACATACCTCCCTGTGAGTTCACAGCAATTTCTCATTTGTCATTATTGCAATTTCAATGTGGTATTCCCTTCATATTTTTTCGTGAAGCTTTTTGATCCCTTTCCTGATGACACTATGACGAGTAACTCCAAAATACTCCTCTCACGCAAGGTTTGAAGCCCCCTTTTCACCAAACTGTCTGCTGATGCCAAGTTTTGTCACTTTTTGCAGCCTTGATGGTTTTCTTTTCTGTCTGTACCACAAAAAAGAGCTGCCCATTCCACAGTCATCTCCTGAATTACTCTCTGATTTTGCATCATCTGTTCCAAATTTTCAAGTTTCAGTGTTTCCTGTACTCCTGCTTAGCACATAAATTTATCTCAAATTACTTTATTAAGTCTGATTATTTCCTTCATCTCTCTTTTTACAGTTTGCATATTACAAAGGATTCACTCCTCCTGTGTATTCAGACCAGTTTTTACTGCAAATTTCTTTCATTAAGTCTTTCTTTGATAATCACCCAGGGGTAAAGCAATATTTAAAAAGAAATATGAACATTTCCTTGGCCATATATAGTGTTATATATCTGAAATATCATGCCCTCATCTGCATAGACTTCAGTTTGTAAGCCAGGGTTTGGGTTCTCTTTCTGTATTCGTACAGATTGATGCTAAGGAAAGAATAAGTGCAATATTATAAAACTCTTTTAAATATCAAATAATTAGAATTTTAAGTTCAAAATGCTCACATATCTTTAGTTTAGTCAATCGCTACCTCTAAATTCTTAGGATTTTTTCCTTTATTTGAGTTATCACAGTAATATTTAAGTTCTGTTAATGGAATCTATATTACATAAAGGTAAAAACAAGTGCATTATCATCTTTAATACTGTGTTTTTAAAATGCATTTGAAAGGAACAATCCATGATATTCTAAACAAATGAAGGACTGTAAAATCCACTGATGGCAAATCTGATTGACCCAATGCCAATACAGTGGTACTCACTGAGAGACTATAATCTGATGATGTCTGCCGGGCATATTAATCTTCCTTCTTTTGACATGTTTTAATACTTCTCTTTTTTGAGTGTTTGCTTCTAAATTAAAAGACATTTAAAATCATAACATTGTTACAGTTTTCTAAATCAAGAGTGTACAAAGACTTAACATTTTTCCACTTGTTTAAAGCTTGTATTCATCAGAATAGCATGAATAACAATATTATCTTCACTGAAGCAGATTATTCTCACTTCTTCTTAAATAATAAATTATATTGATGCAATTTATCCAGAACAAGTGTCATAAATATTTTAACCTAATGCTAATACCAATCAACTGGAATGTTAAATGCAAATGCAAAAGAATATATTTATCATCATTTCCTTATTTTAGAATCTATCATCTCGTTCTTTTTTTTCCGGCACCAGAATTTGCATGACCTTTTTCTCATAAGGACAATGATAGAACAGGATTGTATGTTCTGTTCCATCAAGTCCACAATATATATGTTCATTACCATTAGGTCCATAAATTTTTCCTCTTTCTTTATTTTTATTTATTTATTTATTTATTTTTAATCTCTTTCTCATTGGTGTTAAAAAACCAAATAATTTTATTGAGCTATTTTAAGTTTTAAATTTTCTTTTATGACTCTGGATTACACAGTAAACTTGTAAATTCTGTATTATAAAAATATTTTGAGTCTACTTTTGATTTCAAAAATTTTTGAAAAAGAGGAAGAAAGAGCCTTTTCAAATACTTTCTCATACATAATCCAAACGAAAACTCCGACTTGATTATTAACACAGCAACAGATACAATGTCTCATGCATTGTGTCTTGGGGAAAAAAACCCAACAAAACAACACCAAAAATAAAAAACCTGGAAAAAAACCCACAAGAACAAAAAAAAAAAAGAGAAAATCTGAAGAAAAAGCACAACAACCAATATTAACTTAATAACAAAGAAGCAAAGCACATGTGTTCTCAGTAATGGAGAGGTGATACTGGCAAGTTTTGTTCACAAGTTTGAGACATGACTACAAACAGACCAATAACAAGGGCAAGCAGTATTGGGTGTAGATACATAGGATTACATACACGGAAAGTTTAGCTACAATATTTTTGAAAAGGAGGGTAGATATTTTTAGCACTTAATAAAATACCAAACTGGACATAGCTTGAGGTCCAATTATGTTAGATACCATACAGACGTGGAAATTGATTTATTGTGCAGAGACGTGAGAAGCAGTGAAAAAAACCAACTCAATCAAACCTTGAAACCCTGCCTTTCCAGGATTTCACAGATTGTGAATAACCCGGCTTCCTTCCTTCCCTGATGGAGTGTACACTGAGAAGCAGAAGGTGAATAAGGACACATGGAATTTTGCTCTTTTACTTTTATTCATTTTCTGGTGTAGCATAATTACCACCTCTACACCCAAACAACATGGAAATGGGTGTGAGGTTCTACACAGTCATCTTTACAAAAGAGCTGAGAACTGTGACAAAGGGAATAATGTATATATATAAAATGCATATAAGACAATCTCATAATCTTTGGAAAAAGGAGAATTTACTTTTAGAACAACTTGTAAGAGAAAAAAATACTCTACACTGTTAGTGTCAAATTTAATGCTTAAAGTCATTATATTAATACACATCATAATGATGTTCCAAAATCACAGAATCGTAGAATCATAGAATCATTAAGGTTGGAAGAGACCTCAAGGATCATTTCGTCCAATTGTCCCCATCCCCCCCCTATTAACCACTAAACCATGTCCATAAGTACCACATTCAACCTTTCTTTAAACACCACCAGGAATGGTGACTCCACCACCTCCCTGGGCAACCCATTCCAATGCCTGACCACCCTTTCCGAGAAGGAATTTCTCCTCATCTCCAACCTAAACCTCCCCTGGCGCAACTTGCGGCCGTTCCCCCTTGTCCTGTCACTTATCTGAGAGAAGAGGCTGACCCCCAGATAACCATAACTTCCTTTCAGGTAGTTGTAGAGGGCAATAAGGTCTCCCCTAAGCCTCCTCTTCTCCAGACTAAACAGTCCCAGTTTCTTCAGCAGCTCCTCATAAGACCTGTGCTCCAGCCCCTTCACCAGCTTCGTTGACCTTCTCTGGACACGCTCCAGGGCCTCGATGTCTTTCTTGTGGTGAGGGGCCCAAAACTGGACACAGTACTCGAGGTGTGGCCTCAGCAGGGCTGAGTACAGGGGGACCATCACCTCCCTGCTCCTGCTGACACTAATCTTGATACAAGCCAGGATGCCATTGGCCTTCTTGGCCACCTGGGCACATTGCTAGCTCATGTTCAGGTGAACAAAATATTACTGTGTGGACTTTACTGTACATAAGATTAATATAACACAGGTATTTGGAGTGATGGCTGAACTATAGGCCAGGAAAACTATTGTCCAGGATGGTACACTACTGCTTAAAAATATGTTTTGTGTGTATCTGTTTGTTTGTATGGTCCTTTGTCAAACAGTCTGTTTATAAATATTTGTTAACAAAAAGATGGGCGTGTACATGGAATGAATATATAAAATTGCCTGGGATCTATTTTCTCAAAACCGGTCATATTAAAGAGAAAGATGAGCATCAGTTGGATGAAACAGTAACCAAGGAATTTCACAGAGATATTTGAGATAAAGAAGGACTCAGCCTGAAAGCAAGTGTAAAATAAGCATGAAAATCTGTGACAGTGGGGAGAGATAACAAAGAAGACGGCAGCAGTCAAGACCCTGCCAGAAGTGTTCTCATGGCCCCCCCATGGGTGTTGCCAGTAGCCACATGCATCTCGCCCACAACTAGTATAAGTGCAGCCTGGGAACCTGCACCCTGGGTGCATGAGGGTCACAGAATCACAGAATCANATATTCGAGATAAAGAAGGACTCAACCTGAAAGCAAGTGTAAAATAAGCATGAAAATCTGTGACAGTGGGGAGAGATAACAAAGAAGACGGCAGCAGTCAAGACCCTGCCAGAAGTGTTCTCATGGCCCCCCCATGGGTGTTGCCAGTAGCCACATGCATCTCGCCCACAACTAGTATAAGTGCAGCCTGGGAACCTGCACCCTGGGTGCATGAGGGTCACAGAATCACAGAATCACATAATCACAGAACCACAAGGGTTGGAAGGGACCTCGAAAGATCATCTAGTCCAACTCCCCCTGCCAAGGCAGAGCCACCTAGAGCACATCACTCAGGAACACATCCAGTCGGGTTTTGAATGTCTCCAGAGAAGGAGACTCCACAACCTCTCTGGGCAGCCTGTGCCAGTGCTCTGTCACCCTCACAGTAAAAAAGTTTTTCCTCATGTTAACCCGGAACCTCCTATGCTCCAATTTGCACCTGTTGCCCCTTGTCCTATCACTTAGTGAGGCCGAGAAGAGCCTGGCTCCATCTTCCTGACACTCACCCTTAACATATTTATAAACATTGATGAGGTCACCCCTCAGCCTCCTCTTCTCCAAGCTGAAGAGACCCAGCTCCCTCAGCCTTTCCTCATAAGGGAGATGTTCCACTCCCTTGATCATCTTAGTGGCTCTGCACTGGACTCTCTCTAGCAGTTCCCTGTTCTTCTTAAGCTGAGGGGCCCAGAACTGGACGCAATA
>VWZZ01005432.1:16056-30061 GCA_013399095.1 Psophia crepitans
GGGCCTACATTGCCTCTAGCATTAGTTTTATCCGCAATGTATTTATAAAAGCCCTTCTTGTTACCCTTGATCTCCCTGGCAAGGTTTAGTTCCAGGGAAGCCTTAGCTTTCCTCGTTGCCTCCCTACATTCTCTGGCAGCAGCCTTATATTGGTCTCTTCCTAAGGGCTATCACCTCTAGGGTAAGGAGAGATGGCACAGGGCTGGACCACAGGGCTGGGGTCTCCCACAGAAGGGTTGTGAAGACAGGAGCCCCTCATGCCAACATGAGGGGAGGCTGCACCCTCCAAGACCTGTGGGTAAGTGCGAGTATCTGTGTGTGTGTGCATGTGTGCAAGCACAATTAAACTTCTTGGGATTAGTTATAGATGGATGTTTGGAAATTTGCAGGTTTTTGTTAACTTCTTCTAAGTGTCTTATACTGTGGTTTCTCTTATTATTTTACCCTTATTGACTCTGAATACATATTTCACTGATTGTTAGCTAATTATATGTGGTTCATAAATTAATAAATCAGTTCTGATTTGGTTTAAACTATGTCGTTTTTCCCTGAAGCAGGTAAGTCTTCACTTTCATCTGAAAAATCATAAGGAAATGAATCAAACTACATTTTTTTTTCAATTTCTAGTCTATTAAACAATTCTGCAACCAAAAATAGGGAAAATAATAAAAAAAAAGAAAATAGGTCTATTCTTCCTATTATTTTTCACTCATAGAAAATTATGGGATGTTGCAGTTAATTTAGAAAAAGGAGGCATCCAAAACACAGCAGTGCTGAATGTTTATAATCTCTGTAAGTTTGGTAATGTTCAGTCAATCCATATGAAGTATCAACTAACTTTATAATTCTATTGTATATTTGTATTAATGCATACTGAAAAGGCTTTGCTTATCCAAGCAGCAACATCATCCCTACAAGCAATAGCTAATAATACACCTTGGGGCATACACTGATACTAAGAATAAAATATTCATTTTTTGACACTTTCAGGAAAGTAGACATTTTAGATAAATCAATATTATTTTCTGTAAAAAGATACTAAGTAGTAAAATGTGCAGAAACCATGAAATGTTCCTCATCTAGAAGACTCTTAGCAACGAAAATATCAGTAGTGATTATGTATGCAGCCCTGTTGGAGTGAAACCTATTCATATTTTCTTTTATTTAGAGTAGCATCTGGTCCACAGATCCCTTGCCTGCTTCTAAGGGTTACTAAAGACCTAATGTCAGAAGTCCTTAATCCACTTTGTACCATTTGGAAACTTTTTAGTGAAGCGAAGGCTGGAAAAGAAGATTGAGAACTATGGATGAATATTTAAAAAAATATAGAAATGCACATGAAAATTGCTATCCATATACATAAGCTTATGCTGGGTTTCACTGACACAACGATAAAAATTATTCATGTACTGGAATACTCTTTCTTCGTGTCCATTCACAGTAAATAAACTAGCACTTTCCCCAGAAGTCTTGGATTTCCCTATAGTTTGACAAGGTTTCAGTCAAAACACATGTAGATACAATGGTAAATGTTATAAAATTCATATCAGAGGTAGATAAGCAGAAATTCAAAATATAATGTAGGTCAGATCTTTCCACTTGTTTGAGCTATGATTTGAAAAATGGAATTAAACTCCCACATCTTGCTGACTTTCACTGGGATTTGGGCATCAGAAACTTCTTTAAAAACCCTAGCTTTTATTGAAAATTCTCACGGTCACTTTGAGAACCATCCTCTTGTGTGTCAGGTGCACTTTAACTGGATTTGAAGGCAGTTACTCCTCCCCTCTCTGGACTCAGAGATACTCCTTTGTGAGCTGTAATGTGGGCTCTTCAATACATTTGGTTCTATGAATAATTAATGTCTCCTGCTCTCACCACTTGATTTCCAGTTATTTGTGTTGCATGCAATATGCTGAGCCAGTTTCACAGCTCCTAGACTCAAATGCAGGCTTCCAATCTCATTAAGTGTAATAGGATATGAAAAATAAGAGTCTAAATAAAAAAAGGGAGCTGTAAACCTGTCTCACAATTCTTAAAAATACTAAAATTAAAACCTCTAGGAGTGGAAACATAGGTGTTGCCTACAGAAGAACTAGATGATTCTATGCAGAAATTCAAGGATTGTTGTTGTAGTTGGTTGGTTGGTTTTTTGCTTTTGTTTGTTTGTTTTGGGGGGGGGTTGGTGGTTTTGGGTTTTTGTGGTTTTTTTTTTCTTTAGTTCTCTTATATATGTGAAATATCCTCTCTTGTTTGCTTTTCATTCATTTGCTAAACATAGCTTGGATAGAGTTTGTGAAAGCAAACTTGTCATTCAAGCTAGTCACTATACTTCATGGATGACTGCATAAAAATGAGTTTTTCAAGATGTCACCAAAGGTACTGCCACAATGAATCCATATATGCTTACATACTGGACATAGGAAAATAAAATCAGTTAGAGGTCCTTCTAAGACAAAGTAGATCAAACTCATTTCTTCCATAAGATATAAGATGAATCTGAACAGACTGGATAATTTCCAGAAGGAGTTGTATCAGAGCAGATCTAATAAAAAAAGGGTAGCTGCAACAAAACAGACTAGAAGGCACAGAGAATAGAAAACCTCCAGGCCATTCTGGAGGCATAGGAAATATTCTAGGAACTTTTTATTATTGAGGTGCTGAATTAAAATAGTAGTTGTAAAAACTCTTAACAAATGCTGACAGATTATAGAATTTTTCATTTACTGATTTTAGAAATATTTCTTCAGTTTCATGGCACCAGCTATCCATGGAAAGTTCTTCTCTGTAAATGATGTGATGAAAAGTACTAATTTAATCTATTCATTACATTTTAATCGAGTTAATTAAAAATTATTTATACAAAGAAGTGAAGGAATATCTGATTCTGTTCCTAAAGCAACGTAAATCTGGAATCATTGCTTTGGTTTCACTGAGTTTTAGTTTAGATTCTAATTTTTATTTTTCTGCACATTTTTCAGCAGATAATTCAAATTATTGCAATAAGTAATTGCCATAGTCTTCATGTATTGGTCTTGCTGCTAAAACAACAGAATTTTTACTTACCAAATGTAAAATTTATCAAAACAGAATTAGCAAATTAGATCAGAAAAAAAAATCTATGACATTTTTATTATTTACAATAGAAATAATTTTTAATTTCTCAGCACGGTATTCTTTACTTTTTATTTCTTTAGGGTGCAATTTCAGGACTCATTACTTTTTGATTCTTAACCATTATTCAGTTTGCTTTCCCCAAAAGTTGAGCAGTAAAAAACCTTTGATCAGGGATCGCACTTTTTTTCGTTTCAACTTAAAGCCTAAGAAGCTTGACCTTACTGCTGTTCACTCATTTAAATTTCCAGGTTCATACCTCAGAGATGTATAGGGAGTTCGTAGTTTTGCAGGTGGGTGGAAGTGATATGTCATTCTCAAGAGCTGAGAGAGGGATGGAGTAAACAGTGGGTGTACCATAACTTTCCCTACAATGAGACCTGACATCTTTGATTCTTTCTTCGTTGCAGCATCTCAATCTGTTTTGGCAAGTCAGTGCAAAGCAGCATTAATCCTAAGAGTGTTCATAAGCAGCTGAATCTAAGACCCACCCAGCTCAACCTCCCATCTCCAGCAGTGACCAACAGTAACTGGTCACTGCACTAAGCACATGGTGATGTTCTCCTAGCACTCTCGCAAGCTCTAGTGGTGCACAGAATAGAAGATCTCATTATGCCAGCTATCTACAGCATAAGTTATAGATATATCAAGTAGCCAAACACTGGAACAACATTCATAATGGAAATATCTGGAGTTATTCAGCTGCTTGAATATAGTCCACCTTTATGTCTTGTGGTGATTACATACAAAAATATAAACGGTTTCCAGACAAAAATATGACTCAACTTACAGTAATTCTGAAATATTGGAAAAGCATTTCATATACCTAAGAGTGGATTGTATAATAGGCATTTTACCCTAAATGTAAACTTGTATACAATTAGATTATATAGTCTTATTTGTGAATACTTATTATACACTTCCCAGTCTACACTCAGTTCTGTAAATATATGCATCAATAATAAACGTACGTGTAAATAAAATTGCTTAATACCAATGATACTTAGCTTTTTTTTTTTTTTTTTGGTTGCTTGTAAATATGAGATGAAATACAGGCTTTTCTAAGCCAAAAAAGGTTTTAGAGATCAAGATAAAATGCTCTCCAGTTTCATTATGAAGTATAATATAATCCTAACATGGCACCATAGATGTCAGCTGAACTATTCATGAGAGCAGAGGGAGAAGGATTCATTTCATATTTTGTTTAAAATCTTCTGTAAAAGTAATGAGGATTTATGTTTGGAATTTCCTTGTTAAAACATGAAGTTCAGACTGAATCTATGCCATATATGGATAAAAATTAACAAGAGTTTTACTGGGAACAGTGGTATCTCACTGCCTTACACCAGAACCAATACTGACACCTTTTATGCTGTGATGGTTCATAGTGGCTGTTAAGTTACAAGGTCTGGGCAACAAGAACCTGCAGAGATGACAGGAGTGGGAGGAGGCCATGGACCACTCTGTGTTCGCCAATTCCCAATGGCTCTGGCACTGGCATGAGCACCCTGGTATGCACCAGTACTTGGGGCTGTTGGAGGAGCCCATGGACCCCTTGGCAGATGTATTTAGGGGTAGGGTGGGGATAAGGGGTACGTACATACAGCCCCGAGGCCACTCATGCTGGGGCAGAAACATCCCTGAGGGTCTGTGGCCATGGGTGATGCACGCTGGGGCAGGGACACCCTGAAGGACTGCAGCCACAGGCCACCCATGCTGGGGCAGGGACATCCCTGCAGCTGCCTCAATCTCCTCTCATCACCTCACCTCCTCTCCAGAGCAGTTTTCATCAACTGTGTGTAACCCTTGGTGAATACAAGGGCAATTAACACTGGAGAAGGGGAGAATATATGAGTTTGACTCATTGTTTGTATTCTTGTTTTCCCCAATACCCAAGTCAGCGATCAAAATTTTGTTTTTATTGGCAATAAGTTGCATACAATTCTCTGACTCACAAATGTTTTGCCTGCAACAAGGTTTTTTTCTGGTTTACAAGGCCTACCGCATTTGTTTCCGGTATGCTCTCTCCAGTGCTGATGTGTAATTAAAGACTTGGCTTTTTGAGACATGCATTTACATGAAAAGGGCCCTAGAGGTGCAAGTTGTTTCTGTTAATGAACAGCCGAAGAAATAGAACATTTCAAGATTTCATGTCTTTGAATGATTTTATTTCCTCTCTCGCTCATATTTTTCTCTCTAACATCTCTACAAAATAATACCAGACTAAATGTATAACTTAAAGTTAAATTACAAATATTTAATCTTTTTTTTTCTCTCATCTATATTTATGCATATCCCTTTAGGAATACAGAGACGTTTCAAGTATTGCTACGTTAAAAACATTACTTAAATTTTTCCTTTTTTTTTTTTCCTAGTTGGTTTCTGTAATATCAATGTATATAATTTTTGGTCCTATATTAGGAAAGACAATATGTTTTAATGTTTTATGAAATTTTTCACTTCAAAAGTAAAAACAAAGGGTTTCCTATAATTGTTGTCTATAACATAGGAAGTTACATATGCTCAATCATCAATCAGAAAAAGAGTCTACACAAAAAGCAGACGTAAATTGCAGAACAGAAATTCAGGCCAATACAAATAGGAAAAGCTTCATTATCTACATAGTAATGCAGAGAGATTTTAAGAAAATGTCATTTAATTTAATCTTTAGCTTTTGTAACGCCTTTACGCATATGTACTCTAACTAGAAAGAGGTAACAATTTCTTGGAAAGTCTGCTGTCATGAGTGCAATACCAAGAGTTCCTCCAGCTGATTTGCCCTGAATGCTTCTTCCTAACACAGGAGTAGAGACAAAAATATAACATCTGGGAAGGGGTATAAATGAGTGGAGAAATATCTTCTTGATTTTTTACTGTAGGATTCTGCATACTTGAGATATCTCCACCTCCTTTAACAACAAAAATTAGTACAAGTCATGTATGATAGTAGAGGAGTGACATTATTGTCTACAGATATAAGTAGCTGTTATTAAGTACTTGAATTATGCACTTGCTTGGGCTCAGGCAACAAGCCCAAACCCTATACATTTCATGTGGGTTTAAATAGCTGATCAGGTCTTGTTAACATATATGGAATCACCCTTGTTGTCTGCTCATAATTGGGTCTCATAGAAACGAAAGGGAGTCAGTGACTCAGCTGTAACAGTTTTCATTCCTTCAGTATCTCATTAAACAGCCCAGCAAATTCCCCACAAGGCCACTTGTATTTCAGGTTCCTAAAAATGCACATTTTCTATTTTCAGTCAATTCCACCATGACTTTCAAGTATATTTTCATATATGCATAGATGATTTTAGCCCTAAAACACTGGAAATCTATGCTTTTTCAGTTTTAAATTATTCTTATTTTTTAAAAGCTAGTACAAAATGTCTATTTTTTATTTGAAAATAGTGTTATTAAAATTAAAATATAATTATAAATGGGATAAGTGAGGCACAAAATCGGATTTGTAATTATTTCCACAGCTGGTGAGTTTCTACTACTTTTTACTCGAAGTTGTGTTTTACATAGTATTTTTCCCATTATCAAGCATTAAGAATAACTTGGAAAAGTGAATTAACCAAAAGTTTCTTCTAATTTTGATTATATTTAAAATAAGAAACAACTGTACCAGTATATTGAAATAGTCCAGGAAGGGAGAAGGAGAGATGAGAAGATTACCATTTAACAAAAACAGAAAGCTTTATCTTCTCTCCCCCATTTTTAAATTCTTAAGGGGTGCATTTGAATATGTGTACAAATTGTTCTAAATTTTTTCACAATTTCTATTCGTTTTATGGCATCAGGGTAAGGTGCTCATCTTTCTCGAGTTGTTTGTCTAGTCTTACAGGGATAATATTGGAGAGTGAATTCTCAGCAAAATTTACATCCTTTTGTCTCCACCATCTATAATAGAGTTTTAAATTTAACATATCATCTCTAATCTCTGGGTTGTTCAACCTAATAACCAGCAACTTTATTTTCTTACTTTCTTTTAGCGTATTTGATACATTTTAAAACGATTTTCTCAGTGTATTCAGAGATGTTTTGTGTTTGGTATTTTTTTGTTTTGTGTTGGTTTAGGTGTTTTGTTGTTTTGGGTTTTTTTTTAATCTTCCCTGGAGCATCAGTTCTTGATTATTTTCTTCACTTATTTTTAAAAATGCCTTTGTTCTTCCCGTGTGTTTGTGTCTCTTTGCTTGTGACATTCCTTCTAACTATAAGTTTCCCTTAATTGGCAGGTTTGCATTTGAATTTCCTACGTGGAGTGACCCCTTGTTCCTCGTTCTGCAGTGTCAGGAAACAGAAATGTCATTGCTGATTAGGGGCCTGAACCCTCTGCTCCTCCTTCTCATACAGTAGGCAATCTTGTTCTGTACACACTCTAGCTGCAGGGTCAGCCTTAGGGGAACTCTAAACAAGTGTCCACATGGGATACCAAAGTGGAAGGGGCACTGATAGGGGCAAGTATTCTTTGAGCTCATTTGTCTACCACAGAAAGTAACTTCTGTCCCTTTAAATGTAAAATGTCCACTGGCGTTGCCCAAGTGTGTACATTTTAACCACATAGAAGCGTTTTTGTGCCTCTGGCTTACTACACATGTACATCAGTGATGTTAATAACATCTCTGCCTAACAATGTGACACTGAGATGTACTTCTAATGTTTGTCTTTCCTCTGAACTGAGATACAAAAGCTTTCATTTTTGGTTCTGAAACCCTCTGTTAAACCAACTCTGACCTCATCCCAGGGCATGATTACCTAGTCTTGCTTGGGGCACCTGAAGCTCTAAAGATGGCCCTGTGTAGCTGTGGTTGAAAATCTCTCTGCTCAGTGTACAGAGTGCATCCTGTCTTACAACTCAGTGGAAACCCTTGCTTTTTCCACTTTTGCTCCTCACCTAGGGAAGTGGAACAAACCAGGAGAGGGAGGAAGAGAAACTACACAGAAAAGAAGAACAGAAGGTAGTACCTTCAAGTGGCAGGGAGCATGCATAAAACTAAAACTTGTCCCTAAACCAAAGGATATCACAAAACAAAGAAACTAAAAAGAGGGAGAGGGACTAACTCTTTACTTCTGACCATAGTCATAGCCTGAAGGAAGTCTATGGACAATCTACAAAGATGAGGGAATGGAAATGAAACATAAAGGACTAAATATGGATCCCTTTTGCAACAACTGAGAAAACTGATGTTGCTTAGAGTATTTCAGGGATAAAGGAATAGCTTTACTCCCTAGTGCAGGCCACGAGAGCAGTTGTATAGTCACAAGCATAACTTGCTATCTACAGCAACTCCATATCCAGAACAAAACTATTCATCTCTCACATGACCTCATAAGCTGTAGAACATGAATCTAATTTTCATTTTAGTTATCTAAAAAGCATTGAAAATAAAATATTTTTACATGTATTAAAAAACCCCACTTTTTAAAAAAAAAGTGAATTTCCATGTTCCTACTTTGTCATGGACAGGTATACAGGTCTGCTATTACACAAAGTTGTTGCTAATAATCAACATACTAAATAAATATCTATATTTTTATGAATTTATAGACACATATAAGAGAAAAATGGAAAGATCATTTGTAATTTATTTTTCAAAAACACTATATATAATTTAGAGGTGCCAGTGAGTCACATTTGGACAAATTCTTTCAGTAAGAGTAAATAAATCCTTTTACCAGTTTCATAAAACTCTTGCAAGAAATGCAAAATTCAGCCCTTCTTGACTGGCTTCGCATTAAAAATCCCATGACACTTTTCACAAAAGAAGGGCTATTAACTATAATATTCTGGCTAAAGTCCAAATCACTTCATAGCTACCAAATCCCCAGTTGGAAAAATTATTCTGCACTTTCCTCCAAACCTTGCTGTCCAGAGCATCAGGTTTTATCTAACAGGCAGTATCATTTTAATAAGTCTTATATGAACTTTTAATGTGACAAAATTATTTTGGATCAATAAAGTGATCCTTTGAAATAAAAGTTAAGATAATAACAAATCTATAAATAAACAGTAGCATTAAAAAATAAATAAATAAAAAATTCAGAGATTTAGAAACAGATTATTTGGTTATTGGTATGTCCTGCTTCTTATGACACCCCACCCCACCTCCCCCGAATTTTTAGGAGTATACTTATACATAATGTAGTGATTTTTGTTATCCAATACATAATCCTTACCTGGAAACCATAGACAGGTAATTAATTATTAAAGTAATCAACCCTAGGATTTTGAGTTTCTCCCTTTTCTTAGGTAATTCTTTTAGATACTTTAGCTCCAGAAAAAAAGAATATTTGTATTTATTATGACTTGTTTAGATGAGATGCTGTGAAAACATTAGATTATTAAAAATATTATCCTTACTACTGAAAATCAGAACATATCCTATTCTATCCTAGGTCAGCTGTGAGAGTTGACACAGTGGTTTCTTCTACTTTATCCAGGTTGAAGGCATGTATTGTGACCCATCATATTTGATGTTTCATCTCCATGACATGTTGGTGACACTGGTTCAGGACTAGGCTGCAAGAGCTGTCTCAGACCAAGACAAATCCAGAAGAATATCCAGCCCATGACTCTTTTCATCCTTTCAGCCACACAATTAGGTCCTCACTTTCCTGAACACTAAATGAATCTAGAAATTATGTGAATACATCTCTTAATGTTTGTCTGTCTTTTAACAATGTTACTTAACATAGTACACTTTCATCAAGTTAAATTGAAATTATATGTGTTTAGAATAGGCTGACATTTTGGTAAGTAGCAGGGAGTGGGGAATCCTAATCAACTGAGGCTTATTCTAAGAGTTGCAGTAGGGGTTCATATTAGGCTTGACACCCTTCAATATTTATCAATTGTCTGAGAAGCGGAGATAAAATCAGAGCTGATAAAATTTATGGGATGACACAAAGATTGGCACAGTGGTAAATAATGAAGACAGGCAGTCATGGGAAGTGATCTGTATCACTTGATGACTGAACTGATTCAAAAATTGTACGTTTTAATATAGCTAAAGTCACATCTATGTTTTTGCAGGAGTGAGGAACCATTTAGGCCAGACATTAGAAAAGTTATAGTTGGTCATTCCAGTTTGGTGCATAGCATACATCCTGTTAAAGATGGGAGCATACATTTATATGTGAGAGCAAAAGAGAAAGAAGTTTGCTTCTCTGTTTTGTCCTGACTCTCCCAGCTTTCTTCTAAGAATGGACTGGATTTTGACCCTTTTATTTACATGTGTGTCTTTTATTTACATTTATGGTTCTGAGATTTCTGTTGTTAGAGGAAGCAGAAAGTTGAATACAGTTCTATCTCAAGACTTCACCAAGTTCAGGTCCTATTTCCAGAGTATCATAAACTGTCCTCATAAATCAAAGTGTTCAGCATTGACAATTCAATATGAACCTCAAGTTAAATGCCATGGCAAAAAACGGCACTCTGATCTGTTGATATGTAAAGCAAGAATATTGAGTAGAATTCGAGAGGTAATTTTATTTTTGTTGTTCCACTCTGCATTTTCAAAAGGTTACTGAAAATTTTGAAAGGGTGTAGATAAAAAATGATTCAATATCTGGGAAAAAAAGCTCAAGTGTGAGATACTTAAATAACTGTTTGCTTAGACCATAAAACAAACAAACAAACAAACAAAACAAAACAAAACAAAACAAAAAGACCAAGGATACTTAGGATACTTTAAAACTGCATAGAAATTCCTTCATGGGGAGAAAGACTCGACTCCTAAAGGATTGGCAATCTGGTAAAATAGGCTAAGTATGGATGAATATTTAGAGGCTCGAATTAAAAGCATGAATAGTTATTAGTAAAAATGTGGGAAGTAGCTTCATCTCTTGCTGTATTCAGATAAAGATGGGACACTGCTAAAAAGTATACTTAAATCAAACTCAAGTTATTTGGTTCAATGCAGCAATAAGGAGCTAAAAATCTGGTGCTTACTTTACACAGGGGATGAGATTAGAGGTCCCTTTTTTTGGTCCTAAATTGTATAGAAAATTTATATCAGATTCAGTTAACGGCCCTGACAATTCTGTTTCACTTTTGGCCATTTCAAACCTCATCAGTCTTGAGATTTTGCTAGGGCAAGTAGCTAACCCTTTGCAAGAAATCCCTGACTCAGAGAGATCCCACTGTATGTGATTTGAAAATAACAGGAAGCATAAAGCAATACCAGATGTGAAATTTCCAAGAGGAGTGTGAAAGGACGGTGTCAGTGCAAGCATGAAACCTGAAAAAAGACATAGTCTTGGGGAGAGGAGGAGGAAAGATGTGGAAGAGGAAGGAGAGAGACCTCCAAGGATTAATTTGGATAAATCTGAGATAAGTATCCAAACTTTCTGGTACTTCTCCAAACTAAACTTCTAACCCTTTAGAGCTTCATCCACCCATCATAATTCTATCTGCTCTTGAAGACTCAAGCTGCCAAGGTCATGTCTCTTAAGGTGCAGAGTAGAGGGCTATTAAAAAAAAAATAAATCCAAAGCTTTTAAATAGTAATTTATGCTAATTATGTTTGTGAAATAATTTGTCCTGCATGTCCTAACATGGAATGTCTCCACAGTCTCCATCTGTTTATCATCTAAGATGTGTTAGCAAGATGTGACTGCTCATCATGCAGCTCTCCCACAGCATGTTACAGTCACTATAATAACATGTACAATAGAAATAAACTACTTGATCCCTCATTAGAAAATAAATTATACTGCCCTCATACATTTACTTTACTTGTAAAACATTATAATAGAGCTCATGAAAACATTTACCCACAAGAAAATCACATAGTTAAATATGATCCAATACATACACTGCTACCTAAGGCTCCTTGGAATAATTCCTTCAGCCTGTAGATAGAAGGTTTATAAATCCATCTCTGGCATTTTTCCAATCTTGTTATTAAGCTCTTGGAATCTCCCTTTTTCTGTGGTTCCTTTATGCATTTCTTGTCATTCTGGTATCTCCAAGTTCCTCAATTTTCACCCTATAAACAGATACTGGCACAACTATTATATAATGGAATTTATTGTGTATTAAGTTACCATTCTTCTTGAGTTTGTTTTAACCTCTCTGCTTCAACTTAAGTTTTATTTCTTAATACTATGGTGGACAACTTTCCTGGCAATTTATGTTTCCTTTCACAGCTCTTTTCTTCCAACATTTTAACACATGACCTTTATAACAGCACTGTCACCATAATTCTGGATCTCAAAATTATGACCATTTTGTAATCTCAGGAATGAAACCTTTCTTCAAGCATTTGTAGGAAAAAAAGGAAGAACAAATAGTCTATCAAGATTATGGTGTTCCACTGTTCTACGACAACACAATTGCTTCTTGAGTTACATGAGAGAAATACGCGTTCATTTGGAAGTGGGAGTGATAGCCTCCAAATAATCTTGTGCAGCAGTACATTCATTTTGTTAATAGATTATTATTATTCATACTTATCCAAAAGCTACTAGTGAAACACCCTAATTAAAAATCCCAAAACGTTAAAGGAAAGGCTGGTGCTTATGGTCCAAGACTTGCCATAGTCCCAGACAACTTCATATGAAGATCTTTCCTCTTCTTCCTTCCTCACTGTATTTTGAAACTGTTCTGCCTCACTGCAGGTAGAACAAACGAAAACAAACCAAAACAAACCAAAACAAACAAAAATTTAAAAAAAAAAAACAACAAAAAGCACCCACAAAAAAAGAAAACAAACCCCAAAACCCCAAACACAAAACAAAAAAACACAAACCCATAATCTTTAATATTTGTTACATAAATGCATCTTATTGTATGTAATGTAAGTCACATTGCCGTGACTATGAATAAAGGCTGACCAAGAGTTGATCTGAAGAATTTGCTCATTGACTTCAAGGTGTTTTTTTTCTTTTTCTAGCTCTTGTTATCTAAAAATAGACTCCTCAATCTATATCAGTCATTCAATCAGCAGCCCAAAATTCTGCAAAATCAGGAAGAGAGGTGTAAATGTTGTCCTCTGATTTTAATGAGGTGTTAACCTACAGTGTTAACTTTGAAGCTTAATTACACCTACACTAAATACAAATACAACTAACCACTTCACTGCCAGATGATGAATACGTTCAGTTAAATCTGTCCATATGTCTACGTTTTTCTGGCAGGAATTAGCTTTCCATTCACTTTAATGGAAACTGCATGGAACTATGAAAAACTGATGCCATACCGTATACATGAAGCACAATAAATGAATGCTCTGTTCTATTTCAAAAGATTAATCTAAATAGATACACATAGAAAATACAGTACATTTCTACAGAACATAGTAAAAAAGCTTTTTTTTCTTTTTTTTTATTTTACCTTTAGACAATTGTTTATAGTAACATACAATTTAAACTCTCTGCTTACAATTAAAAGCTGCTATAAGGATTGGAATGTATTTTTCAGAAAATCTAAAAAACTCCTTTCTAATTAAATTAATTTGTGCCAGCCTCAAGAAGAAAAATGGAAAATTTGACACCTGTAAATCTTTTTCAATTTAAATTTCAAATTCAGCTTTTCAATTTCAATAAGATTTAGATAAGACCTGGGAAGTAATAACTCACTTCCTAAATAGTTCATTGAAATCATGCATTAAATAGTAAGAAGTAGTAGCATTGTTAAGGAAAGTCAGTAAATTGCAAAGAACAAGAGAATGAGTGATCCCATAATGTGGAGTAAAAAATATAATGAAAAAGCAACACTTATAACACAAATTTGTTTTCTCACAAATTTGAAATTACTTTTAGTACTGGTTTATCAGATAACATCTTACATGAAAGTACCAGGGGTCGGTGCCGGGGCCCATCCTCTTCAACATCTTTGTTGATGATTTGGATGAGGGAATTGAGTGCACCCTCAGTAAGTTTG
>VWZZ01005432.1:30766-78701 GCA_013399095.1 Psophia crepitans
ATTCTATTCTATTCTATTCTATTCTATTCTATTTACAAGAACTTGCAAGCTTTTCCCTAAAATTATTTCGGTACTTACTTGGAAGAATAGTAGTGCTTTAGATGCTTACAGGAGTATTACATGCGGTTTGATGTTTCATTCAATTATAACTGAAGGAGAGGTTAAGTAGACAAAATATAATTTACCAGAATAGAAAATAGTTGTGGATAGGAGTGCCAGGACTAGTACAACAGGACTTGATTAGTGTGAAAGAAAGCACCAAATAGATGTATAGATTCCTTTAATAATTTTAGAAAATAATAGCAATAGTAGATACTGTATATAGGCCACGAATGTTTTTATTCATTTCTGATACTTATTGAATATTTTCACCTATAGAATTGATGTAGAAATACTGGGAATGGTTATTAGATGCATTGCAAAACTAAAATTTTCTGAATGTTGTGTTTAACTACTGTTATTTTATATTCTTTAGATAACTATTAATACTGCCAAAAGTGTTTGAGAGCTTTAATTGTAAGTACTGGTCTGAATCTTGATATCTGACTTTCATGAGATGGGCATAAGATGTAGACAGGAACATAATGGAATGACTGTATGTATGTGTATCTGTGTATCCATATATACTACATTGAAGCTAGTAAGAAGATGATGCAGGTGTATCTAGGCAACCCAACATTAAAGAAAGTAAAGACTGTAATATTGTAAAAACTAAAAAATAGTGATATGTGAGAGAAAAATGGTGATGTAGGACGATATATAGATTCCTTGTACAGTAGTAAAGTAAAATATCTTTGGATAAAGAATTTCAGGTATTAGAAAAGATTTATTTTTTTTTCATTCCAGGCCACAGAATAGTATCTCTGGTCTCCACAGTCCTTAAAATAGTCTGTAGTTAAAAGAACTATTGGTCAACAAAAACTCTTCATGCAGCCTTTTTCCATCCATGAAGGAGGGTAATGAAGATGGTGTAAGATTAACATCCCTGGAAAAATCACAAATATGCACATAAATGCCTCACACACATTCACTAACAAAATTGAGAGCACAAAAAATCAGGATTCTGAAGAGGTACAGAAGGTAAGGATTATTGGTTTTTTGGATCAATGCAAGGAGCACACTTTTTTCATGAAGACAACATGGAAAAAGTTATGTAGCTCATTAGACTCAAATCAGCAAATAATTTGTTATTTGTGTGGAGGGACATAAACATGAGAATAGCGGTAGTAAAAGGACTGAATCATACATGAAGAGGAGTCCTGTGGAGAAGGAGTCACTAATGATAGTTTTTCCTGATTACGTAATAAGCCCTAGCCCATGAGAATTTAGGTTTTTGCTAATGCTGTTGGCGTTTTCTGCTATGAATCTGCTCCATATGCCTTTGAAAGGAACAGATGGCAAACTGTCTTCCTCTTTGTAAAGCTGAATGTCTCCATACATTGTAAAGATGTAATATTATTTTTTTAAAAAAAATGTTGGTTGGGGATCAATAAAAAAAGCAAAGGGTCTCTTATGTCATCATTGGCATAAGCAGCGGCAAATTTAGATATGAGAACAGTAGTGCAGGACAGCAAAGTATTCACAATTTCAATTGTGATTCTGGTTTCCACCGTCCAATTTTGAAGCTACTTATATGATTTCCATAGCTTTATGGGCTTCACTCTTTCTCTACAAAAACATATAATAAAAAAATCTAGTTATGTCTGTTAATTGTAGATCCTGCTATGCTTTGCTAAAAGGCTTAAAGGTCACTTTACTACACATAATTGAAATACCCTTGTTCTATGACCATCTGCATCATTGATGTAGCTGACCTTACTGAAACAAAATGAGAAAGAGTGTTTTGGTTTAAGATTCTATTGCATTAATATATAATATTCTTAACTAGCTGAAAGCAGTGCAGAAGAAAAATAACTCTAACTAATAAAAGTTTCATATAAATGGAATTTTTCTGTACAACTGACAAGCCAGTGAAGACTACATCCAGCATTTCCTATAGTTATTCCTGTTGGAAAATCATTAATTTCATAAGTAAAGCATGATAAAACCCACCCAACACCAAACAATAACAACCCCCCCCCAAAAAAAACAAAATAATCCTCTTTTCGTATGCAATCAATCAATCAATCAATCAAAAAATTGTATTGAGTCTTCAGTTTTCCTTTTGTTCTTACAGCATTGCACCACTTTCTGAAATTATGTTGACTGATCTTTACTTCAAAGCAAAAGAACCAGAAAAGGAAAATCTTCCATGGAATTCCTGGAAATGTCAACTCTTCTTTTCCTATGTTCTCCAAAATCTAAGCAATACTGTAGACTACTTTTCATGTTTCATCACCTCATTTCCCTCTCATTCTTTTCACTAGAATACTTTTAAAGCTGATTATATTGCTCCAGAACCAGCAGTGAAGCAAGAGACATATATGTCCTGTTTCTCTCTTTCTTCCACAAGTTTACCTATCTCTTTTCTTTCTACTTCATCCCTCCTTAATTTTTTTTGGACTGTAATATTTCATTGATTTTACTTGTGAGCAGATATTTCATCATGTCTGAGTACAAACCTTAAATGTAAAAATGAAGTTTGATCTGTCAGAAACTTTATATGTAAATTTGGAATAATTACTTGGATAAACATATAAAGTCATTAAAGTCTGACTTCAAAGAATTAAATGAAAGTTAGTGATTAAATACCTGTGAAAATCTGAATTGTAAGTTCTTTCTGCCTCACCTTCCTAACTCTAAAATTGTTCCTGCAGATGTTGAGATTGGGAGGTGCTTGGTACTTCTGTACAGGGATCCAAACTTTTGACAAAGAAATAAATTCTGAAGCATGGCATCTATAGTAACCTAGGCTTGTTGGGAGCTAAGAAAGGCTATTTCAGGGCCTGGCTGAAAACAGTCAGGTTTTCATATGATGCCATTCATATGATGTCATTCTTTGCCTTACTCTGAATATCACAAAGATCATTTTTGCAGAAAGACTGCTCTTCAGATATCAGTTCTCTGTAAGTAGTTGCCCATGAGTACTGGGTTCTTTCTGCCATCTTCTCTTGACTGACTCAACATCTTGGTTTTGAAATCCATATTAAAAAACACAATTTATGGAAGTGGCTGGTCACACAGGTCTGAATGGCAATTCTGATTTGGACCAACATAAAACATTTCTGCAGACGCAAATGATTTGGAAAATTTAAGTTAAGAAAATGCTGTGGTTCAATAGTATTGATTGTCTTCCTAACTTTTGTATTTGCTGCAGATTCATAGCTCTCCCTTCCCATCTTCCTTCAGATATGTAAAATGTCCTCTGTAATCTTGACTGATAGGCTCAATTACAATGGTAAGATAACTCTATTATTAAGAACTCCTCTAATATAATAAATCAAACTATAAATAACCGTAAAGGACTTTTCCACACAAAGCTGTACTTAACGTATGCTTTATTAAGTAGAGTTTATAAATTATACATTCCCTCTCATTTTCAACATCTCAATTTCACCTTATGAGGCCCATTTCAAACAATAGTATAATGTCAACCTAATCAAGAAAATCTTATGAAATATATAAAATTATATATTTCATAGAAATGGAATTTGAATTCCCTTTAGAAGTTTAAATTTTAAATATCTCCCAAATTTTGAGTTATTCAACAGCAAACTGCACAGAAAACCATACTATTATTTACTGAGCTTATTTATCTGTGCAATTACAAATGTGATGATCATCTAGTACTTTCTTTTGAAGAGATAGAGTTCTCCTTGAGAAAGCATGCTGTCTACTGTGAATAAAGATGGTCTGTAAAAGACTCAAATTCCAGCCTTTGCCCTTAAGAGTTAAATCAAGTGAGGTTTTCTTTTCCGAATCCCTGGGATTGAATTAGCTGCAGTGGCTGTGGCTCATATTTCACACGTTAGGCTTTAGTTATCTCAGTTTATATTCTGTCCCTTATCAGAGTATTAAAGCATCATACGTATTTGTTAAGGAGAAGACAAAAAGTTCTCTGTTTTTCTCTTTCCATCCCTCCCAACAGCAGGAATTGATTGGCTTAATTTTTGGCTTTGGTACTGCTAGGTGAGAGAAGTAGGTTTCAGTGTTTTGTTCTGAAGGTCCTGAAATTTATGGTCACTTAGATTTACTCCAGATGTGGTTCCACAGTTGTGGGCAGCTGCCAAAAACCCTTAGCAGCTGTGCAAATGCTTATGACCACGCAGGGAGAAGCAGTCTCTCAGGAAATTTCAGTCAATCTCACAGAGTATGGAAGCTTTGAATTTCACACAATTTTCATTGGAAAGCAACTTAGTGCTGTGATCTCAGGCACTGTTAGTTCAAATGCCTTTTAAAAGTTTTTCTTTTGGATGAACTTTTGGATGACTAGCCTATTCATGATAACAGAGTTTTCATTGAATCAACACTATACATGGCATCCATTATGGCCAAAAATTTTAAAAATTCAGTATAAGCCCAAACTGAAGTGCTGTTTCTATTTTAGCCTTATGTTTACAGATGAAGACAGCATCTCAATTTGCTGGCAAAATCATTGATGTTAATAACAGGGCTTTTTAGATTTTTTCTCCCTGTTTTTGTTTGTTTGTTTTGTTTTACTTTTTTGCATATCTTTAATGGTGAACATGAAACAAATATATAAGACATGAGGGAGAATTTCTTCCCATTGCTTGTGCAAATCAGATGATTCAGGCTAGTAGCTGGGACAATGGGTAGAAAAATTAAGAGAAAATCTGCACCACAGGCTACTATAGAGGGTATAATTTAGTGTAACAGTTTTTTCCTTATATTGGATAAAAAGTAGGATGTTAAATAAATTTGAGAATGTCATTGTGACACAATAATATCTTTTAAAAATATTATAATTTACATTGTAATTAAAACCAAGAAACTTGAAAATCAAGAATATTTTACAAACATAAATACAAGCATATATATATTACATTCTCCTATCCTTTTAGACTATGCTTCTCTGGGAATAGTAACTGGGCATTCTTCTCTGTTGCCTGGGAGAACAAAACACCAGGCCTGAGGTCAGTTTTCTCCACTCTGGCTGAGATTCCAAGGCTGGATTTCTCACCTGCATTTCTGGCCTTTTGTCTTCAGTTGCATTCACATAGTTTTTATTCACATATATTCTATTTGGGCTTAAGGAAAAGAAAGGCTATGGTTACACAGACTACCACCTACTCACACCAAAGAGCCTTCTTAATCAGCAGTTCTCATAAGTCCTATATAAACATCACAGTTCATCCATACCAACCTAGATGCACATGTATGATGGAAATCTTAGTAATATATCTAGAAAAAGGTCAGTCCTTTGTCAATAAATACCAGCTTTCACCTCATAATAGATTATCTAGTTTGTGGGTTATTCACACTGATTCCTAAATACTTTATTCAGCAGAAGCTCAGGATCTTCAGAATTTTATTAGGAGTGAGTGATGGATGCAATGAGAACACTGCTATACTGGTTCTGAGGTAGTTAAGTCCGGTGAAGTCCAGTCAGGCTTTGCTGCTTTTGGTCAGCAAAAAGTCCAAATAAACGAGCTTATTTGCTATCAGACTAAGACCATGGACAACTTGCTTAGATCCCTTTTCACTGTGCTTCTCTTCACTCTTGTGGTTGTTCATAGTAATAGAACTCTTTTGCCTTTGGATGGGATACAGTGGCAAGGAAATCAAATTAAGGATTTCCAAGCATGCATAGATATTTCTGCAGCATGGTTTTGAGTTAAAATAAAAAAGGGGAGACTTAGACTGGATAATAGGAAGAAATTCTTTACTGTGAGTGTGGTGAAGTACTGGAAGAGGTTGCCCAGAGAAGCTGTGGAGGCCACATCTCCGGAAATGTTCAAGGCCAGGCTGGATGGGGCTTTGGGCAACCTGGTCTAGTGGAGGGTGTCCCTGCCCAAGGCAGGGGAGTTGGAACTAGATGGTCTTTGAGGTCCCTTCCAACCTAAACTATTCTATGATTTGATGATTCTATGATTCCATTGTCTGGATGTCTTGCAGTGTGCAAAAGTGTCTGTGCAGGAGAGAGGAGAGATTACTAAGGTTAATACATTGGATGTAATTTCTTCTCTGGTGTAGCCTCATCTACATGACTCTTCAACCCAGTTCAACATATTTCTAGAGCCTGGTCAGCATCATGGGAAGGTAGACACTGAGACAGTGTGGAAAAAAGCACAGTAGTAGCTGTATGATGATCAGTGATCTTTCCAAAGGGAAAAGAATCATGGCGATCTTAGGTATTCCTGTAACCACTCAGATACCCTAGCCTTCAGTCTGTTTCAAATAGCAGCCAAAGAGGAATTATGTTCAGGATTGTGATACACACAGAGCAGCAAGCAAGAGAGAGCTCACCGGTGCACATGCTCAAGTGGATGCTCAAGGAGGAAGTCTTAAAGGCACAGGAGCAGGCTGTCCCTGTGTGCTGTAAGGCGAGCCGGCGGGGTAGAAGACCGACATGGCTGAACAGCGAGTCTCCGGGAAAAAAAGAGAGTTTACGTGCAGTGGAAGAAGGGACAGGCAACTCGGGGAAAGTACAAGGAAGTCGCAAGCGTACGCAGGGGAAAAATCCGGAAGGCTAAAGCCCAGCACGAGCTCAACCTGACCACGGGAGTTAAAGACATCAAACAGTGTTTCTATAAAGATATTAAAAGCAAGAGGAAGGCCAAGGAGAATATCCGCCCCTTACTGGATGTGGCGGGGAACTTGACTACTGAGGATAAGGAAAATGCTGAGATTCTCAATGCAGCCTTCGCATCTCTCTTCAATAGTCAGATCAGTTGTCCTGGGGGTACTCAGCCTCTGGACCTGAAAGTCTGGGACAGCAAGCAGAACAAACCCCCCACGATTCAGGTCGAAACAGTTAGAGAACTCCTGCTTCACCTGGACTGCCACAAGTCCATGGGGCCGGATGGGATCCACCCAAGGGTGCTGAGGGAGCTGCTGGATGTGAATGCCGAGAATATTATGTCCAAAACTGGACATAATATTCTAAGGAGCCTAAGAAGTGCTGAGTACAGGGGAATAATCACATCCCTTGATCTCCTGACCAAGCTCTTGCTTTGATGAAACCCAAGATATGATTTGCCTTCATTGCTGCAAGTACATTCTGCTGACTCACGTTCAGCTTGCTGTCCCCTGGGGCCCCCAGGTCCTTTTCAGGAGGGCTATACTGCAGGCAGACCTCAGTCAGCTATGCTGCTTGGGATTCTTCTGTTCCTGGTTCAGGACTTCACATTTATCTTTGTTAAAACTCATACAATTCCTGTTGGCCCAGTCTTTCAGCCTATCTGTACAGTGGCTTTTTCTTCCAGCAATCTACCTCGTGTCATAGTTTGATGTCATCTGCAACTTGGTGAGAGTGCATTCAATCCTGTTAAACATATCATCTGTAAAGGTATTGAATCTAGTACCATCCTACAAAGCAATTCACTCATAACAGGCTGCCAGTTTGACCTTGAGCCCTTTGAGCTCAGCATTTTAGCCAGCTTTCTACCCATTTTGTGGCATATCTCTCCAGCCTACGTCTCATCAGCTCCTCCACAAGAATGTTGTAGGAAGCAGTGTGAAACAACTGCCCCAGCAGTGACGGTAATGGTGTCATTGGTGGTAAATTTCTCTTCCTACTTCTTCTCATATGGCAAAGCAGAGTTCACTGGTTGGAGCTCCGGCTCCCCCTGTGCTCTGTATCCCCTGACCTGACTAACAAGAAGTAGGTGAGACATCATCTCTTTATTGGCCACTGTCAGAAAATAATTTATGTGACAAAAATACATGTTCAGGTGACTGGAGAAAGGAACTTTTGAGATAAACTGAATATGAAAATAGAATAATTTTCAGGAATCATGCTGTAGTAGAGAAAATGTAAAGAAAGAGCCTAACTTCTTGTGCCTTACTTTCTGATACTCTGGATCTCCAAAACATGGTTTGAATTCTTTCTCTCAATAAAGCCAGTCAATTTCTAAGGCAAGACTTCATTAAAAACTTTTGTCACAGTTGCCAAGTGATTTGCATCTTAGATTGCTTTTAATCTCTTTTCAGGGACCCACTGAGGTGAAATATGTGACCTACTCCATCCCATTCTGGGAAGAAACTCAGGCTTCCCTCACTAACACCCCATCTTTAGGTTCCAGTCTCCTGTTTTCCAATCAAGAGATCAAACCTCAGTTGTTAATATTAGGGCTGTTTTCTTTGTGAGTTGTCAGAAGATTCTGACATCCTAATCCTGATATCCTAGCCTATCAATGGCTGGAAAAAAAAAGTTGGTTTATTTGTAGCTTAGCAGTGTGCATCCTTCAAGCCCTTGTCATCTCTCATGAACGTTGTTTCAGCTTCATGTCATCCACTAAAAATGCCAAACTTTTTCTAGGAGCAAGTTTTTTTGACAACCATCTTTTTATCCCGGTGTTCTGTTTGAGAAAATACAGACACAGCCATGCAGCTGAAGTCATAGCCTCAATCAGTAGCTTCATCACAATTTTCCAATTTATTCCTTACAGTAACACTTTATTACTCTCAAGTCTTTCTCTTCTTTCAACATCCATAACTCTCTGAAATCAGGTAGGCAGCATCATAAACAGGGAAACAAAGAGGCAAGTGATATCCATAAAGTGACAACACATTATTCCTTCATACTCGCCAACAACCAAGATAGAGAAAAAGATTTTTGAGTTAGTATTAGTTTCATAATAGTAATGAAGACTCTGAAATGTTAATGGAAATACCAAAATATTTTCAGGACAATTTCACAGAATTTGCTGAATCAGATGTAGCATGTTTACAAGGGGCACAAGTGAGCTGCAGCAATTGTAGGAAGTCTAAGACAACATTGTTTATTGTTTTATTTCTATGGTAGCCTCTATGGTATTTTAGGATTTTTAAAGATATTTACATTAGGTTTTTTCTTTGCCTCATGAAGTTTGCAGTTTATCTGGAACCCTTGTGGTAACTGTGGAAGGAGGAAGAGGGGAAAGGTCTGATAGCTATCATCCTAGCATGGTTTATATAATTCAGGACTAGGGGCATTTCAGCACACATATTTTTCCCACAAACTGGATCAAAGGCTGTGGGACTGCCAAAATGCTTTCAGTTTATCTCAACTACTAAAGTGTTCAAAAGGAAAAGCCATATTTAAGGTTACTAAGACACAATACTTCCAAGAAGCTGCCTGTCAGGTTGTCTGCACTGAGCTTTGAGATCACTTACAAATGCAATAGTGATAACAATTTCAAACATGGTTTGGTCCGTCAGCTGACAATGTCAAAGTTTCCAGAACTCTTTTCAGGCATGATATTTGAGCTAGAATTATATGTAACAAAGACTTTTGGTAAAGGTGTTTACAACATTACATCCTATTTAACCTAGAATTACATGTCAAGCAAGTTCAAATCTGTTATTTAAATATGGCTCAAAGCTCAAAGTAGACTGAAAGAGACAGGCTGTCCCACAGTAATACTACGGAACATTTTCTTTGGTATTTATAAATAATGAGGATGAGACAAAAGAGACCTCATCATGTATTTTGAAATACACATTTTATATAAGATAGTTAATTTACAGTATAATTTTCAGTCTTTGAAAGGCAAAGAATTTGATACAGCTGTTTTTTCTGTTTTTTTCTTCATACAGTTTGTTTAGTTCAGATGCCCAAAATTATCAAAACCTTTACTAAGGATGCCCAAAAGTCTTTTCTGGTTATTTTTATGTTCTGCTCTTCTCTAATTAGAACCCTAAATGATTTAAAGTGGCATACACAAAATAAAGGAGCACTCTATTTCCAACATAACTAGTCTAGCCAAGGATTTGTTAACTATAAGAGCAGAATGAAGTACCACTAAGTGTTTTTTTTTAAAACATCAAAATATTTCCCTGCTGTAAGTCTTACATTATTTTCTGTTTCCCTGTGAATCTTCAAAATAAGTTGTAATTGTAGTACTTGACATTCAGAGCTTCTCAGCAGCAGCAGACTAAGAACTGCATTTTTCAGAAATAAATGTACGTATGGAAGTATGTCTCATTTAGAAATTAGCAAAGTATCTGAAAGCTTTGTCATCATAATATTCCAAGAAATATTTTCTATATATCATCAGTCACATGACAGATACGCTGGCATCCTACATTTTATTAGGCAATGAAGTGAGGAATTTAGAAGATGGAGTCTATGAGTGAGTCTAAACTTTTAATATTTCACCAATGAATATGTTTTTGCGCTTTGAATAGATTTTTTAGTTAGACCTATCTTTTATAATACAGCTCATGTAAGTACTTTGGTATTTTTATAGCAGTTGTACATTTGGCCTTTTATAATCATGAAATGTTGTTTAGGGCTTTTAATAATCACTCTATATACAGAAGCTACAATATCCACATTAACATGAAATTTTTGTTTAGGTTTTCATTATATAAAAGAATTTCCAGATTAAAAGGTTAAAACTACTAGGATAAATTCTTCTAAAAACTTTTCCCTGAATTCAAAAAATCATGAGGAAGGAGAATAACATGTCATCATTTTATTATTCACACCACAATTTGCCTTTTGGAAGAGATTCTTTATTTTTTCCTGAAAAGAATATATCCCATCATTTAGCATGTAACTGTTACGTGTCTGTCTTCCCTGTGACAGTTGCCTGCAGGGTGATGAGCCTCAATAGATGTAGGATTGAGCAGACATTACTCAAGGGAACAGAGAAAAAAAGAATGATCATAAAGAAGTTAATCAAAAAGATTATTAATGCGCTGTTCCTCTCAGTCTATAAATGTAAATGCTATCACTTAAAATTTAGAATTATAGTCAAACATAGCTTTACATTTAAAGAGTTGTATTACCTATCAACAAATGTCATTGTGCAAGCCGACATTATCATCAAGACTGCTGGAAGAACTGTGACACATCAGACCAAATGTATATAGCTATCCATCCTAAACCAAGTACATGGTAGAGATACAGTCAATTAAGAACCGGTGTTAATTGACTGGAAAATCTTTTGGCTGGCTGTGTGTCTTCAAAGCTAAAAGATGTAGGCTAAGAGACATCTGTCCTTTACTTACTATACAAGTGACCCATTAAATATCGGCTTTAATTCATAGTCTCATTCTCATTTTCAAAGGTCTTTGGCCTATCTATTTTGAGTGCTTCTTCCAGCACTCCAGCCATATCACAACTTACAAGTTTGGTTCACCAAATTAAAAATGTGTCAGTAACAAGAATCCTTGAGCTAGAGACTGCAGCTACTCAAATGTAAATAAGCCAAAATTTGAAACAATCAAATTTGAAGCTGAAAGAATTCCTGGAGAAATGGCTGTAGCAGATATGGCAAATCTACAGTAGTAGTTATCATGACATTTTATGTAAACCTTGAGAAAATTGCTTTAAGAGATAGGAGAAATATAGAAATTTTCACCAAGTAGACGCCGACTGACTCTGTGCAGCTGCCGAACTTATTAAATGTAACAAACATCAGAACATTGTCTTATTCTGATCATTCTTCTGACCAATCTTTGCTTCAGGCAGAGTTGGCATTCAGTTTCTGGAAATGCTGACAGTAATGTTTTGGAAGTGACTACTGGTCTACATTCAGATGGAAATGAGTAAAATTACATGCTTTCTACTTTTGAAAGGGAACTTAAAACTATGTAGTAGAAATATTTAGTGACTTCTTACCCTATCCCGGATAACAATTTTTAGATGAACTTACAGGTCTGTTCAGTACAGAAGAAGTATTTTAACCAGTATAAGCCCAGCAGAAAAGAAAGTATAAGGTAATGTGGATCCTTGTGAGATGGCAACACAAAAAGTTAGAAAAGAGGAGATAGGTACACAAAATTTTAGTTGAAAGATTTTATAGTATCATTCAAACCAGTGACGTTTTACAGCTGTTGTCTTCTTAAGACAAAGCTTTTAAAATTCTAGTCAACAGAGCTGAAATCAGATAAAATGGTACTACACAGAAATAATTAGCTGATTCTATCAGACAAAGTAAAATTTAGATCTGATTCAGCCACTGCAATTGATCCATTACAGGTCATATTTAAACGAGGCTACCTACTGTTGTGTTAGACATAAGTCTGGAAGAACAAGAGTTGCAAAATCCAGTAAAAGTTGGTCATATATGTTGTAATTTGAACTTTAGAAGATCAGCTGGTGATACTATGAGCACAGTCAATACACATAATTCAATAGAACACACAAATGATTTATGCTAAAAGTGGGTTTTGTACTTTCTTTCAGGAAATACTTGTCATAGCAGTATCAGTGCTTGGGGGAATTATTTGCAGTCTATGAATCTGAACACGATATTTAGGCTAAGAGGAGATTTTTTAACTGAAGCCTTTGGAAGTAATGAACTTCATTCTTTCAGAGAAGGACAAATGTTTCCACAATGATCTCCAAAAGAAAACCTACAGAAAGGGAGAAATCTTTATTGGCTTTCTCTTTATAGAGCATCTAGAGGATGGTCTCAGACCTCGACTTTGCGGGGGGTGGGGAGGAAACGAAAAAAAAAACTTCTAGGTACCAAGAATAAAAAAAATTAAGATACGAAGTTGGAACACCAGGAATCTATAGATAAGATTTTGCATCTTGTCTACACTAACTGAAAATTGAGAATTAATTCTTTGTAATTGACATAATGAAGACATTTACTCATTTCTTTTTTGGATTTCATTAATTCTGGACAATTAAAGAGAGTGAATTTGAATTTAGAGTCATGCTGAATTTCTTGTTAGCCAACTAAACCTTTTATTTATTTGTCATTATCATTAAGCTCCTGTAAATCTTCAGAATTCAACAAACATAAGTGGCACAGGATGGAAATATCACCAGATGTTGTTGATAGCATTTTGCAAGTGCATAAATGTCCAACACCAAAAGAAAAACAACATTCACAGTTTATGTTAAACACAAAATGTGTTTCCACTGACACCTCCTGCTGGACTCTGAAGTAAACATCAGCTCTGAGTACTACCTGTGTGGTAAATTATTTACTCATTTATCAAGCTGGCTGAAAACACTTTAGACAGAGTACTATAAGCAATAATTTTTATACTGTTGTCAATGAAAACATATCAAAATTAATCAAAACATTCCACTTCTTGTGGAAGACCCAGAGCTTTTTCAAATCCCAAATATAAATTTCCTTGACACTTGACATCTTTAAAAAAAAAAAAAAAGCAAGGAAAGAAAAAGACCAAGAGGCCATCACTATCCTAAGCTGCTTAGAGATAAGGAGGTATTAAAAAATAGAGTTCTGTGACCTGGGGTCATTAATTGATTGTTAGACCAAAAATGAATCTGTGAATAACTACTTTGATTCCCTGTATCATCACAAAAGCATCCTTCCCACATAACGAGTATACTGATAGGAAAGTTTTCATAGCCATTTTATCACTCCTTTTACCTCAAGCACTACAGGTTTTGGGCTAACATGAGGTACCGTTCACTAATATACCCTGTATCAATGCACTGACCTTTTACTGTGACTCCCAGCTCCAGGAAGAACTCAGACTTACAATGAGAGTTTAAATTTGAGAGAGGTTATTTTCCAGATCTCTCTTGTTGCTGTTTGGAGGTCAATTGGTTGCAGTGGGGAGAGTAAAGGATATTTCTAATCATTTTTAGAGCAATGTATTCTGTTAGAGGGCAGTGATATTAAGAAGGAATATAGGGAAACAGATAAAATGTAATGAAAGTTACACAGCATAAAGATTTTAACTAAACATCTACTACTTCTGGACTGTTGAAATGGCTTAACAAGCTATGGGTTGACCTGTGAAACCTGATGTTCCAAGGGACTGAGATTGACAGTTGGGTTGGGAACGGTAACCCTGTTAACCCAATGAGGTTTTCAATTCTGAAGCACACAGCAAAGAATCAGTCCTTCTCATTTTCCTGGGTGGAAGTAGCAAAAAAGAGAGCACCCAAGTTTGAGCAGCCTTGACCATTATGGCAACATATAAAATTGGTGCATAATGATGAACACTGCTGGAATCTATCACCAAGGCAAGTGTGTAGTACATGTGTGGGATGACACGCCTTTCTGTGAACACTGGTATTGAACACCTTATAAAAAGACACCACTATGTAACAGAAAAGAATAGTTACACATGCATTTCCACAGGGATTCCAGAGACTATTATGAATCATCTTCACACTAAATATTGGAAAACCATTTGAACTTTTCACCTACTGTCATAAATAATCACTTGATTTTCATTAAATTTATGATTGTGCTATGACATGATCATATTCATGATTTTAAAGAATATCCCAAACAGTTTTTCAGGAATAGTAATCTAAAAAGTGAACTGCAAATGACTGTTGTGTTTGTAGATAGCAGCATTCAGCATCGCAATCAGATTCAGTCACTGTATTATGTATGGAAGTACAACAGTGGCCTTACCAAAACTACTTATGACAAAAATGCCAAGAGATGCTGTGTACAGCAGACCAACTCATTGTGTGTATTTAGGGAATTAAAGTGATACTCGAATATACATGAACTGATGGACCAAGAAAAACCTCATCTCATTTCAAGATGAGTGCTAAGATGATGTTCTGGAGAAAATCTGTCCTGCATAGGTGAAAGTCTTTGGCCACTTCAAAGACCTACTTGGAAGAATCCCATGGGTTAAGGCTCTAGAAGGTAGGGGAGGTCCAAGAGAGCTGGTTAATATTGAAGCACCACTTCCTCCAAGCTCAAGATTCATGCATCCTTATGAGTAAGAAATCAAGCAAAGGAGGCAGAAAACCTGCATGTATGAGCAAGGAGCTTCTGGAAAAACTCAGATGGAAGAAGGAAGTTTACAGAACATGGAAAAAGTGGTTGGCCGCTTGAAAGGAATAGAAGAATGTTGTCAAAGTATGCAGGGATGCAGCAAGGAAGGCTAAGGCCCACTTGGAATTAAATCTAGCAAGGGATGTCAAAGATAATAAGAAGGTCTTCAAGTACAAAAGCAGCAAAAGGAAGATTAAGGAAAATGTGGGCCCATTACTGAATGAAGTGGGTGCCCTGGCAACAGAGGATATAGAGAAGGTGGAGTTAATGAATGCCTTCTTTGCTTCAGTCTTTACTGCTACAGTTGGCCCTCAGGAGTCCCAGACCCTGGCAGTAAGAGAGAAAATCTGACGAAAGGTCGACTTTCCCTTGGTTGAGGAGGATCAGGTTAGAGATAATTTAGGAAAACCTTGCATCCACAGACCCATGGGCCCCAATGGGATGCACCCATGAGTGCTCAGACGGCTGGCAGATTCCATTCTTCAGAAAGGGTAAGAAAGAGGACTCAGGAAACTACAAGCCGGTCAGCCTTAACTCCATTCCTGAATAGGTGATGGCACAGCTCATTCTGGATGTCATCTCTAAGCATGTGGAGAAAAAGAAGGTCAGCAGGAGTGGTCAACATGAATTCACCAAGGGGAAATCATGCCTGACCAATCTGATAGCCTTCTTTGATGGGATGACTAGTTGGGTGGATGAAGGGAAGGCAGTAGTTGTCTACCTTGACTTCAGCAAGGCTTTTGACACTGTCTCTCATAACATCCTTATTAGCAAGATTAGGAAACATGGGTTGGATGAGTGGACAGTGAGGTGGATTGAGAACTGGCTGAATGACAGAGCTCAGAGGGTTGTGATAAGCGGCGCAGAGTCTATTTGGAGGCCTGTAGCTAGTAGTGTGCCTCAGGGGTCAGTACTGAGTCCAGTCTTGTTCGATATATTCATCAATGAGCTGGATGAAGGGACAGAGTGTTCTCTCAGCAAGTTTGCTGATGGTACAAAACTTAGTGGAGTGACTGACACACTGGAAGGCTGTGCTGCCATTCAGCGAGATCTTGACAAGCTGGAGAGCTGGGCATGCAGGAACTTAATGAAGTTCAACAAAGGCAAGTGTAAGGTCCTGCACCTAGGGAGGAATAACCCCAAGCATCAGTACAGGTCAGGGGCTGACCTGCTGGGATGCAGTGCTGTGGAGAAGGACTTGGGAGTCCTGGTGTGTCGACAAGTTGAGCATGAGCCAGCAACGTGCCCTTGTGGCCAGGAAGGTTAATGGTATCCTGGAGTGCATTAAGAATAGCACGGCCAGCAGGTCGAAGTAGGTTATCCTAACCCTCTACGCTGCCCTGGTGAGGCCACATCTGGAGTACTGTGTCCAGTTCTGGGCTCCCCAGTTCAAGAAAGACAAAGAACTACTGGAGAGAGTCCAGCAGAGGGCTACCAAGATGGTTAGGGGGCTGGAGCATCTCTCATACAAGGCTGAGAGGCTTGGGTCTATTTAGTCCGGAGAAGACTGAGAGGGGACCTTGACAATGCTTATAAATATGTAATGGGTGGGTGTCAAGAGGATGGAGCCAGACTCTTTTCAGTGGTGTCCAGCAACAGGCCAAGGGGCAGTGGGCACAAACTGGATCACAGAAAGTTCCATCGGAACATGAGGAAAAACTTCACTGTCAGAGTGACAAAGTACTGGAAAAGGCTGCCCAGAGAGGTTGTGGAATCTCCTTCTTTGGAGATATTCAAAACCTGCCTGGATGTGATCCTGTGCAGCCTGCTCTAGGTGATCCCGCTCCAGCAGTGGGGTTGAACTAGATGATCTCCAGAGATCCCTTCCAATCCCGACCATTCTGTGAGTCTATGAATCTGTGACAGACAAATAGATCTATTTCTACTAAGGCCAGCAGAATTATGCAATTTATACCTGAGAATCACTTTACGAAGTCCCTACATCTATAATTCCGGCAGGAGCACAGAAACACAACTGCCATTTTCTACCCCTTTGGGCTGAAACATTCTTTTACCTAAAGATACTTTCATTTCCTCCCTCCCTCAGTCTCTCCTCCTACCTATCTTCCTCACACAACAAATAGCTAGCAACTACCTGTAGGAAAGAAGTAGAATGGCAAAAGTTTTGTTACATTTTTACCTTTCATGCCTTTCTGTGGCTTGATCAGAATAGCTCAAACAAATACATGCACGAAAATGACAGATGATCCAAAACAATCCAGAAGACGAAAAGAGAGTATTTGTCAGTTAAATTATGAGTTGTTAGTTAATCATTCAGGCTTCAAATATTTCAAGCTAAAGTTTATAAACCTTATTTTAAGAGCTTTTCTTTGGTGTCTGTAAATAAGTGCATCACAGAAGAGACTGTTCTTTTTCTAAACTGAGCTATGGACCATTAAGACCATTTGCAAACCACCATTTATTCTTAAGTCTAGCAGATATATGTGAAATAAAAATATAACTATTAGCAACTTTAATCCCAACAGACACTATTCTGAAAAGAATATTTTTTTCTTATGTCATTTAAAATGCTTAGTCTAATTGCATTTGGAATATGAAAATACAGAATGGGATATATGCAGCTCCATTGTACAACATGGTGGAGAATTCACTCTCTTTTTATTCATTATCTTCTCAAAGAATGCCTCAGTGAACTGGACATTTATGTGAAGAGGTAGGAACCTTCCTCATTTAGATCAGTTCTGAAACACAGTCCCCCCTCACAAAACTTTGCCATTATAAACACTATTTGAGCAATGATTCTATTTTGTAAACAGCCAGCAAATTGTACGTAGCACAATACATCTCACAACTAAATAAAACAGAAAAAATATGTTCTTGGAATAATTTAGAACCCTGGAAGTTTGGCTTAAAAAATCAGCAATCACTTACATCAGATTACTCTGACTTGAGCTTTTCTTTTTTACCATTTGGCAACAGATAGCAAGAAATGAAACACAGACATGGACAAAAACAACAATGAGTGGTAGCGAAGGACTTTCTGCTCATTAGAGCAGAAGGATGAAAGTGCTAGTAGTAACAGCATACATATGCACCTAATAATGAATACTGCAAATAATGTGTGTAATTCTGTTGTGCTGGCTGTCCTGTGTGTATGTATAGTACATATATTCAAAGAGGTATATGTACGTGGCCCAGGAAATCCGAACAATCCTTTCCAAATCAGCTTTCCACAGTTTCTATATTCTGCTCCCTTCTAAGCTACAACTAATCAAACAATTACATTTGAATATCATTATTCTCCAATTCTGATTACTAAAACTAAATTTATAAATCTTCTAAAATTCAACCTGACATTACAAAGGGGTATGTGCTGAACAGTACAACTCATCACTGCAAGTCATTATAAAGGTAAGCATACCAAATAGTTGTATTCCACATTTCATATTCCATTACTTTCTGCTTGGTCAAACACATAATAAAAATAGCTTTGCTTTTTTTTTTTTTTTTTGCAACTGTTACCATGAAAAAGGACTCACAAAACACCAAGACAGGCCCAAGCACTACTTTTAAGAATGTTTTATTTCTATTTGACAAAAATATGGCTTATACTTTTTTTGAAGCAGAGTTCAATTTACACATGACTTCATTCTGCTTCTCCTCATCTTTGGAAGGTAATCACAGGGTCCAGATGCCAGGCTATGAAAGATCTTCTCCTTTCAGTTTCTTTCTGAATTAAATTAGATTTTGACTTGAGAAATGTGACCACATTATCTGTTTGAACATAAGGAAACTGCGCAAATCCCTCATAAGACCTATGTAAAACTCTTTTTATGATTAAGAAGGGGCAATTTTCTCATGTCCATATTTCTTAGAGGGGAAGCTATGCTGCCCTTTAAGGAACTTGCATTCCAGTGCAGATTTTTCTGGTGCAAGTTGAATTTTGGAATCAGTAGTGAAATGCATAATCAATTGGTTATGCAGCACAGCAATTAGATCAAGTTTTGTGAAGATTTCTAGTGCAATAAAGATACCATAGTATAGCTAAGACGGCACAGTAAAATCTGTAAATATAGCTAGGGCTATGCATTTTTAATGTGGAAAAAGTGTAAGATTTGTCAAAATTTAGGAAAAAAAACCAAACCAACACCCAAAACAAACTAACCCATAACAGAACCCAAGGACTTGAGTTTGAATCTCCACTGTAACTCTACCTTTGTTCTCATGCATTTTTTCTGTAGCATATATTAGACTTGTAGAAGAAAGACTATGTTCTTTCTAACTTCATTTAAAGGGTCTATTACAACAGGGACTTTGAAGTGGACCAAAAAGCAGTAAAGCTGTAAAATGAAAAATAATTTAAACACTTCTATTGCATATAAATATTTAACTAGTATCTTTGTAGTAAAATAATACTTTGATTAGGGAAATTATAATCCTCAGAGAAGAATTTAGTAATTTTAATATCTCTTTTCTTTTTTGCTGTACACTCATTTGTTCTTGCCAGTTGTGTAAACTAAAGCTACCTGACATAACTGAAAAACATCTTTCCAAGGACTTTATGTGTAATTGCTTTAAAATATTATTTGTATTTCTGAATTCAGTTTGATTTCATTGAATATTTCACATCTTCTACCTATAAATTTGAGCAGTAAATGCAATTTACAAACATAGAAGTTGAAAAAGCATTTTTTAATCTCAGCAACAACTTTATTGTTCAAAACAAACTATCATGTAATTGTAAATTTAAAAGTATCTCTGAGACATCAGTAGGAGAAAAAAAGAATTCCTAATACTGTGACACCCATTCCCCACAGCAGCAGTATAATAGAAGGTAGGGAGAAAAAATAAAAAGAAAATAAAATAATTTTTAAAAAAAAACAAACAAGAATGAGCATTGAGCTTTGTTATCCATGATCTAATAAAGGTAAAATAAGCTGTGAAGGCAAGCATTATAGACTTATGAGCCAGCAGGAATACTGCCAAGAATAGTTCATGGGGCACCGAGCAGCTGGTTGGAAATCACAGCTCTTTCAGAATCTTTGGACACATTTCTAGGCCAGGGGCTCAGAAGCAACCTTACTGCTGTCCCTACTCAGTGTTGCTTTGAAGTACAGTTCACAAACATAAATCAGCTGCTACTTAAATTGGCAACAGTAACAACTCAAAATCCTAGAAGTACTACTGCACACAATATACTTTTCCTTGTTGGCATTTAAAAATGCATTAATTGACTGTTTCCTGTTGGGAGTGGGGAGGAATTTGTAGGGAGGAGAATCACATGACCATTTCCCCCTTCCTCCGCAGTGCATTGTATACTTCAGGCAAAAATGCTAGCTTCCAGTGATCAGCTAGCTACTTCTCTGCACCAAAAGTCCCGAGGAACTTAGTAGTTAAAGTCTGTAACTTAGTGCAAAGCCTGTGTGTTTTCTCCAACAGTGCCCAACAGGTGTGACGGCGAAGGTAAGAACTCAGACTTTCATCCTTATGAAATTAAATAAAAAAAAAAAATGTAGAATTAATCTGAGAAAGCAGAGGAAGGTAAATACTCAATATTAAGTTCTTAGTCCCAACAAAACTGTCTATACAAACCAACCACTTTTTAGAGACAGGATCCAGTAAAAAATGCTGCCATTTGAAAAGTTAAATACTAGCTGTATTTACAACTTCACTGAGAAAAACAGAATGTTTTGTCTCTCTCAGTCATATAAAATTAACAAACCAGAGGCCAGAACCTTTGAGGAAGTTCATTCACAGGACATCTGAAAATGTCTCACAGTATTCCATGTGCAAGAAAAAATTTTCAGGGTTAGCCTTCAGAGTAATGGTGTAAAATAAGGTTTCACAACTTCAGCATTTAATACCCAAATTACTCAGCAGATGTTTACACCAGTCTGGTAATATGTAATCACTATTAGAGTACATTAAGATATTTTAAAGTAAAATGTAATTAATTTGGAGCATTTGTCATGTCTTCTTTCCAGTTTTGTTTGAACATATACAGCATATGGACAAGAGGAAATGGCCTCAAGTTGTGCCAGGGGAAATGGATATTAGAAAAAATTTATTCACCAAAAGGATTCTCAAGCATTGGAAAAAGCTGTCCAGGGAAGTGGTTGAGTCACCATCCCTGGAGGTATTTCAGAGACATGTAGATGTGGTGCTTAGGGACATGATTTAGTGGTGAACTTGCTAGTGTTACGTTACAGGTTGGACTCTTCAGGGTCTTAAGAGTCTTTTCCAACCTAAATGATTCTATGATTCTATGGTCATTACCAATTCCTGACTCTCCAGCTTCTTTGTTGCATGACGGCCAGTCTGACCTGAACAGCCAAGGTGTCAAAGGGAAGAGAGTTGAGGATGGTTAGAATGAACAGAAAAGACTGAAGGCACGTACCCTGCAATGCTACCTGCTTTGTCCTCACTTTCTTGCTAAGTAGGTAGTTTGTGTTCTACGGAGGTTATTTAAGAAATGTTTAATAAGAACTTTGTCCTGGTTTTGCTGGGATAAAATCATAGAACTAATCTTTCTGCATTTTAGAGCAGACCGCAGCACTTAATTCTCTGAGAACAGAGTTGATAAGACACTTTGTTTTAGTTTTTGGTCAGCTATGGAATGCAGGTTTCCATAGTGATCAAGGTCTTTAGCAGCTTTGAGACAGCCAAGTGCAGAAGCTAAGAGGGGCAACAGCCCGGGCATCTGACCCGAGCTGGCCAGTAGAAGTATTCCATACCATAAACGTCACGCTCCCTATAAACTAGGAGATTCTCTGAGAGGACCTTCTCTCTGCTGGTTGCCGACCCTGGAAGGTCTCGCCTGTTGTCCCGTTTCTGAGGCCCACTCTTTGCTCCCGAGACCGACTCTGCTCCATGTGGTGACTGTCACACTTTGGCTGGAGCTGCGCAGCTCAACATGTGCAGCATCAGCACTCACTGCTGAGAGGGTGCAGCTCGCCATCCGTATACTGGCTGAGTATAACTTTCCGTATTTTATACTAGTACTGGTGTTTTTATTAAGGTTTTTTACTCTTTTTATTAAATCTGTTTCTATTTCAACCCACTCATTTCCTTTTGTTTTCCCAATTTCCCCCGCTCATGTTGGGGGGGGGTGTGGGGGTGGGAAGGGGACCATCAGGAAATAAAACAGCTGTCTAAACCGTGGCAAACTTCTATATAGTAACTTTACAACCCAAGGTGACAATATTCAGTCTGACACCATGGGTAAAGCTCCGTCTATTGCATGGGTTGTCACTGGGTCCCTGGCCTTTGTTCTTTCATTAGTTATTTTCTGAAATGCTAATGCATATTGTAAATCACTTTTTCTAAGGCACAATTTTCACAACAATCAACTATATTTCCGGTATTTAGAGACATCCTTGTCTCTAAATTGGAGAGACATGGATTGGACGGACAGATGACTCTGCAGATAAGGAATTGGCTAGATGGTAGCACTCCAAAAGTTGAGGTAAACAGCTTGATGTCCAAGCGACATCAGTGACAAGTGGCGTTCCTCAGCGGTAGATATTGGCATGAGCACTGTTTAACATCTGCATCAGTGACATGGACAGTGGGATCTAGTGCACCCTCAGCAAGTCTGCTGACAACACCAAGCTGTGTGGTGCAGTTGACACACTGGAGGGAAAGGATGCCATCCAGAGGTACCTTGACAGACTTGAGAAGTGGGCTGGTTCAAACCTGATAAAGTTCAGCAAGGCCAAGTGCAAGGTTCTGCACATCGGCCAGGGCAAGTACAGGCTGGGTGGAAAATGGGTTGAGAGCAGCACTGAGGAGAAGGATGTGGAGGTGTTGGTGGATGAGGTGCTCAGCATGACCTGGCAATGTGCACTCGCAGCAGAGAAAGGCAACAGTATCCTGGGCTGCATCAAAAAAAGCATGATCAACATGTCAAGGGAGCTGATTCTCCCGCTCTACTCAGCTCTTGTGAGACACACCTCAAGTACTGCATCCAGCTCTGGGGTCCACAGTACAAGAAAGACATGGAGCTGTTCAAATGAGTCCAGATGAGGGCCACAAAGATGCTCTGATGGCTGGAACAACTCTCCTATGAGGACGGGCTGAAAGAGTTGGGGCTGTTCAGCCTGGAGAAGAGACAGCTCCAGGGAGACCTTATAGCAGCCTTCCAGTACCTAAAGGGGGCCTACAGAAAAGCTGAGGAGGGACTGTTCATAAGGGCATGTAGTGACAGAACAAGGGATTATGGCTTTAAACTGAAGGAGGGTAGATTTAGACAAGACATTAGGAAAAAATTTTTCCCTATGAGGGTGGTGAGGCACTGGAAATGGTTGCCCAGTGAAGTTGTGGATGGCCCCATCCCTGGAAGTGTTCAAGGCCAGGTTGGAGAGGGTTTTGGGCCACCTGGTCTAGTGGAGGGTGTCCCTATGGCAGGGGGGTTGGAACTAGATGATCTTTAAGGTCCCTTCCAACCCAAACCATTCTATGATTCATTTCCATGATTTTTATGTGTCCTCTTCCGGTAACAACTATTTCAGATTAAAAAGCTCCTGCTACCTTACTCTCCTCTTGACTTTTTGATACCATATCCTCCTCCTGGAAATTGCCAGTCTGAAGTCTGCTAGCTGAGCTGTGCATGTGATTCCTTACTCCGTCATTTCAATTACAATAAGATTGTTTAGCTCAAAGAGTTTAAATAGTGACTCTGTGCTTGCACATCAAATTTGGATCAAAATGGATTAGGAAGAAATCACACAAACATTTCAGCTGGCTTGGTTGATGAGGCAGAAAAACTATTCAGCCAGCCCAGCTGCAGGTATGTGTATGTGTGACAGCATTCCTGAAAGTCTGAGAACTTTCTACAACATAAATCACAGATTAAATCACTCCTATTCCCTTAAAAGACACTTCAAACCTCCCTAAAAGAACCAGACAACTGTCATACAGAAAAAGAAGTACCAAATTATGATCTCATTTACATTCAGGTATGTCCAAAACCTTAAACATTTAAGATTATACTTTACTGAATTACAATTAGTCAGATTCTGCAGTAACAAAGTCTGTACATGGATGGCTTCATATATATTACAAATGTATGAAGAGCGGTCAAAACACTTCTTAGAAACTTCAAAATGGCTGAAAGGTTTTGCAACAGCTTGAAAAATCCCATTAACTCTATAATGTGAATAATCCTTGCTTATTTGAGTAGTCACATGGAAAGTAATGGGAGTGTTCAACGGCTAATGGCTACAAGAGAGCTGGTAAATGTACAAGAGAGAATACAGCAACTTAAGATCATATGCCATTTTGTATGGTGTAATTTAATATTCCAGAATTCATAATGCTTGTCTTTAAATAAGTTAATAATGACAGAACTTGAGTTCGTGCATATTGTGTTCAATTCTTACAATAAAAAGCTTTAATCTGAAAATAAAATACATTGGGAAACTACTATGCCAGTAAATACTCATCTTGACAAACTTCCACCAGCATAACAGAAATAGGAAAATAATCAATGAACAGGATGGATTCACTGACAGAAAAGGAATATAATCCCCAATTATGGGATTTCTAAACCTTCATTAAATCTTTAAATCTTAACTTGCATCAACTGAGTTACTGTGATTATACTTGAAAATGATCTTTCAGGAAAAGCCACATGTCCAAACATTTATTGAATACATCTTTTTCCCAGGAATAAGTAATAAGCATTTTATTTTCTTTTATATTCCACAGGTAGAATTATAAATAGTACCCATGGCTATTAATCACTTCAGACTTTTTTTTCAAAATCACTCCATAAATAAATTAGAATCTGAATTCATTAATTTACTAAAGCAAATCTTCTGATTTCATGATAAAACTTCCATCCATTAGAGTCAAATACCAGGACTCCTACTGAAGGTTGTCATACTATGTATTTCATTTTCCACCTATGTATATTAAAAATAAATAAATAAAAATAAAAAGGTAGAAGTTAAGCAATGGAACAAGCATTATGATGCAGTGATACCGAAGGGCCTCTGAAGGCATTCTGTCACTCACACCATTTCTGTGGTGCAGAAAAAGTCATACTGTGACATCTGAAAGCTGTATAAAATTTGTTTCCCAGATGCATCTATACTTCATGGTGTTTTCCATCCCTCAAAAATGCAGAGTAGCATTATCTACATTTCTGAAAACAAGGATATGAAAGGTTTTATGTAAACTTGCAATCTGTGATTGGCAAAATTCTTCCTAAATAAAAAGGTCTATCTGTCATACAAAAAATATGAGTGAAATAGCTAATTTCAATATTTCTGTATGAAGTCTTCTGTTCTTTCAGGCAAGCTAAGGAGATAGTAGTGGCTTTTTGTCATCTTTCCTTTTCCCATACACGTTCTATACCAACTGATACCCCGTTAAGCACTCCAGTTATTGAAGTAACTGAGATGTGGGAGATTCCAGTCCTTCTGATCACATTGTGTCACCCCCAGGCACCAAATCGTAACCATTCTATATAAAATGGAACATGTTTCAGTGCTCTTATCCTCTTTTCCTTCTGAATTTAGGAAATGGTGAATCACATTTTGAAGCTTCCCTTTGTTTTCAAATTTTTGTGCTTTTAATTAAGGTATATAAAATAATTGAAATTTTGCACAGAAGGTAGCACCTACCCCCATTCCCTGCGTTGTTTTACCTTTCACAGATTCCAAATAGTATCGTTTGCAGATTAACTACGAACCCCAGTTTTTTGGCAGTAACTACCAAAGAGATGAACTTATTATCTCTCATCTTATACCTGACTGGCAAGTGCAAAAGCAGAGAAAACATCTTTTCTTTTGTGGTTCATAACTCTTGACTGAAATAGAATAGAATAGAATAGAATAGAATAGAATAGAATAGAATAGAATAGAATAGAATAGAATAGAATAGAATAGAATAGAATAGAATAGAATCATGTGGTACCCATTATTAAATATTACATAAAGAAATTACAGTGAGAATTATCAGGTCACAGGTTTAAAACCAGCCAAAATTAGTACATTTTTACACTACCAAGAAGTAAGTAGTGGAAAATCTTATCATTGAGACATGCGGAAATCAATATAAATAGATTCAGGCAAATCTTTTACAAAGTCATGGAGATGGGTACATGGATGAAGAGCAAATGTAATAGTGCAGTTAAATCTATAGCTTCAAAAACTTCACTTCTAAATGGCTGGTCACTGGAAGTAAGGAGGCTCTACCAGGATAAGGATATTTCAGCACCCATCTTCTTTGTTATGTACTTTCCCATGGGGCCAGGTGGTATCCACCTGAGAGTGTTGTGGGAGCTTGCAAAGCAGCTTGCCAAGCCATTATCCATTATCTATCGGCAGTCCTGGCTAACAGGTGTGGTTCCAGATGACTGGAGGGTGGCTGATGTGACGCCCGTCTACAAGAAGGGCCGAAAAGAGGATCTGGGGAACTACAGGCCTGTCAGCCTGACCTCGGTGCCGGGAAAGATCATGGAGCGGCTCGTCTTGAGAGTGCTCACTGAGCAGGTGCAAGATGGATGGGGAATCAGGCCCAACCAACATGGGTTCCTCAAGGGCAGGTCCTGCTTGACCAACGTGATCTCCTTTTATGATCAGGTGACCCACCTAGTAGATGAGGGAGAGGCTGTAGATGTCATCTACCTGGACCTTAGCAAAGCTTTAGACACAAAATCACACAGCATTCTCCTAGAGAAGCTGGCAGCTCTTGGCTTGGACCAGTACACTCTTCACTGGGTTAAAAACTGGTTGGAAGGACGGGCCCAGAGAGTTTTGGTGAATGGTGTTAAATGTAGTTGGCGGCCGGTCACTAGCGGCGTTCCCCAGGGCTTGGTCTTGGGGCCGGCATTCAACATCCTTATCGATGACCTGGACAAGGGGATAGAGTGCACCCTCAGTAAGTTTGCAGATGACACCAAACTGGGAGGCAGTGTCAGTCTGCTTGAGGATAGGAAGGCTCTCCAGAGAGATCTGGACAAGTTGGATCGATGGGCCGAGGCCAACTGTATGAGGTTTTACAAGGCCAAGTGCCGGGTCCTGCACTTTGGTCGCAACAACCCCAGGCAGTGCTAGAGGACAAGAGGGAATGGTCTCAAGTTGCGTCAGGGCAGGTTTAAGTTGGATATTAGGAAAAACTTCTTCACAGAAAGAGTGGTGAGGTATTGGAATGGACTGCCCAGAGAGGTGGTTGAATCTCCATCCCTGGAGACGTTCAAAAAACATGTAGACGTGGCACTCTAGGACATGGTCTAGTAGGCATGGCGGTGCTACGCTGGCAGTTGGACTTGATGATCTCAGAGGTCCTTTCCAACCTTAGTGATTCTATGATTCTATGATTCTATTCCCTAAACATGTGATACAGACCAATATACATGATACCTTTGTTTGGACCAGAATGACAGTTCTTATGGTTTGATGCTTGCAGACCCAGCATGTGTTTCCAACATTGACATATTATTTACTGTGAAAGTAACAGATACAAAACACATACCAGAAACATTACATTAGTAGTCTCCTGCATGCCTTAAATGTCTTAATGTAAATGGAAAGGTATATTTAAAACTTGATAGCACAAACATAGTTCAGTAATAATACTCAATGGTTGAAGCGAATTCCACAAAAAGATCTTCTGTTTGAAGAAGCTTTGCCTTGGAAATTGTCTTTATTTTTCAAAAGCTACTATTATTGCAAATAGTCTGACTTGGCCTTCAAAGAGACATCCCATGTGTATTTTGAAGATGTTAATTTATAAAAGAGCATTTGTTTATATTCACTGACAAGAGAATATCATGATTTGGGAGAAAGGGAGAGGCTATGTAAAAAATTGATGAGTTTTTCCCCTCCTTTTTATCCCTAAATATGAAAATTCTTCAAATTTGGAAAGGAGAAAAAAACACAAAACGAAAACCACACAAATCTGTTTGGAGGTAAGAATGCCCTGGACCAGAAGGAGAACTTTGGTCAAACTGGCATGTGAATGCTCTCTCTTATGCCTTTTGCTACTTGTTTTGCAAGGGATACTCTTCTGACATCCTTAAACTGAATACACATTACAGCAGTATTTTCTTGTGGCAGTTTGACTCCGATACTGCCTTTATACCTCATGACTTGCTTTGAGCAATCTCTGTACGAAGGAGCTGGGTGGGGGCAGACAGTGGAGGGGAAGGAAGTCAAGGATAATGTCCCAATTTCAGATTCAGCACTATTTCTGAAAACGCAGTTGGCAAAAAGCTGTTTGCAAAATTAACTTCCAGAATAAGTGAGAAGTGTGAATACTTTCTGCAGCTGATTTTATCTTTTGGGGCTTTTGTGGTGTCCATGTAATGGAAACTGACGGTGTTGAGGAAAAAAAAAAAAAAAAAAAGCTTTTATTGCGGCAAGTTGACTTACTGCAAGAAATTCCTCAACCTCTGCGCCCTGCAGTCAATCAGCCACTTGAATAGGCTGGACTTACAATCTTAGGAAAATTCTGCCTGGAGGCACAATAAAAAACAAACACACTGAAACACTAGAAAGACTTTGGAATTGCTTCCCCTGCTGGAGGCAGGAAAGAAACCAGAAACCAAAAGCTAAAACACCCCACCACCCCTAAATAAATAAAGAATAATTTTTTAAAAAAGCTTTTTAAATGTAGTAGAAGTAAAAATTACCACCTAAACAATGTATCTAACCATTGTTTGGGAGTCCTTTCCAGTACATTCATTACAAGAGCATGAAGACAAGCATAATCTTAATGGAGGTCCTAATATACTATCATGGCAGATGTTAGAGAGCTTACCAGAATGAGCCTGGTAATGCAGCCAATAGCTAGTTACAAACTCTGATTGAGTAGTCTCAAACTTTTCTGAAGTTTCCTTTGTAGTGGTCTGATCCCCAAATTTGATTAAGCATCTGGAGTCCCTGTTTCTGTTTTTATTTTCTCTATCTGTAGCAACCTATAAGGTGTGGTGGATTAGTTGCCTTGGAAGCATTGCTGTTAATGCCAACAAGACTAAGACCTCACCCTTAGCTTCTGCTCTGTTTGTTTAAAAGGGCTGCCTAATTGCCAAGAAATTAAATGTGCTCAAGCTCTCTGCTGGATTACAGCCCCCAGCAGCAGTCCTGTGTTTTATGTTCAGGTAGTTACTTCATGATGCTTCCTTTCTGTTTTATCTGTGTCCTGGGTTCAGCTAGGGTAGGGTTAATTTTTACCAGAAGCTGGGGTGGGACACAGCCAGGACCCAAACTGGCCAAAGTGGGTATTCCATACCACGTGACTTCATGCTCAGCATAAAAGGGGGCGAGTCAGGGAGGGGCGGACGGCTTCAGGACGTGTGGCTTGAGGACGGTCCAGCTTTGGACAGGTCTGAGTGTGCATTCTGAGCTGTACAGCTGCTGGATGAGAAACTGCATCGTGCATCAGCAATTTTGTATAACCTGTTATCAGTACTGTTGTTTACATTTCCCTTTGCTGTCACAGTAAACTGTCCTTATCACAGCCAGAGGGGGTCTGCCTTTTCCTTCCCATTCTCCTACCCAGCCCACCTTGGGTGGGTGAGCAAGCGGCTGCATTGTGCTCAGCTGCAGCTGGGGCTAAACCACAACAATATGCTGCATAAATTACCTTCACAATTGTACTGGTTTTGACTGGGATAGAGTTAATTTTCTTCACAGTAGCTAGTATGGGGCTGTGTTTTGGATCTGTGCTGAAAACAGTGTTGATAACACAGGGATGTTTTCGTTACTGCTGAGCAGTGCTTACACAGAGCCAAGGCCTTTGCTGCTCCTCACACCACCCCACCGAGTAGGCTGGGGGTGCACAAGGAGTTGAGAGGGAACACAGCCAGGACAGCTGACCACAGCTGACCAAAGGGATATCCTGTGATGTCATACACAGCATAGAAAGTTGGGGGAAGAAGAAGAAAGAGGGGTGACATTCAGAGTTACAGTGTTTGTCTTCCCAAGTAACCATTATGTGTGATGGAGTCCTGCTTTCCTGGAGATGGTGAGACATCTGGCAAGCAGTGAATGAATTCCTTAATTTGCTTTGGTTCTGTGCACAACTTCTGCTTTACCCAGTAAAATGTCTTTATCTCAACCCATGATGTTTTTCTTTTTCACTGGTAGGGAAGTGAGTGAGTATCTTTGTGGTGCTTAGCCACTTACCGAGGTTAAACCATGACGACAATTACATAGTTTTATTTAAATAAAAGTTTTAATTATGTCTACTGTGGTTTTTATTTTTGAAGGAAAATATGGAATTTTTACTATTCCTATAGGTTTATAGTAATCAGGGCCTCCATATAGGTGGCAAATTTCAGTTACCACCTGGGGTGGCAATTAAAAAGTAGTTTGCTGCATTGTATTAATACCCTGCATATTATTACATAGAAATGGAAAGAAACCAACTGCAAAGCTCATCACAAGCCAGATGCAGACACACATGGTCTATAAGGAAAACATTAACAAGATTTCTGAAATAATGAAAAAGGTATATAAAATACTGTTCAAATGACATAACCATTCTCTCTATACAAGCACTCTGCAGTTGCATATAAGCACAATTCTGTGTAGAAATACCATATAATCAAGTGTCTGGATAACCAATTTGTTCAATCAGCAACTGTTTTCCTTTAACCAAAACCAACAAAGCAGCAGCAAGGTAATTACTTATTATGATATATACAATTTTTCTGCTTCATACAAATTGTGTTCTGTAAGACACCATTCTCCTCTCAAACACCAGTATACAACTACATTTTCAAAAGTAACATCACTGTCGATGCCAAATCTGATAGTGTATTACATCCAGCAGAGTAAGGTATTTGTAGTGAATCTCAACTAATAGATCTTGTCACAGTTTTCTACCACGCTTTATTTTAATTTAACCAATATATATAAAAGTACAAATTTTGTTCTAGTTTCTTGCTTATATATAATACTGTATTCTTTTAAGATTCTGAGAAACCTAAGAATAAGTCAGGTGAAGTCCCCAGCGAGTGCAAAAAAGGGAAACACCACAGCCATTTTTAAAAAGGGTAAAAAGGAGTACTCTGGCTCACCAACAAGTCAGGCTCACCTCTTTGCCCAGTAAGATCATGGGACAGATGCTTCTGAAAGCTGTGTCAAGGCATGTGGATGACAGGGAGGTGATTAGAGATGGCCAACATGGCTTCACAAAGTGCAAATTCTGCCTGACTAATCTAGTGGCCTTCTACAATGGAGTGGCTTTGTTGGTGGACAAAAGAAGAGCAACTTATGTCATCTGCCTTGGTTTCTGTAAGGTCTTTGACACAGTCCCACACAACATTGCTAAATTGGAGTGATGATGGTTTGATGGATGGGCAGTTCAATGGATCAGGAGTATGCTGGGTGAATGCATTCAAAGAGTTGCAGTCAATGACTCAAAGTCCGATGGGAATAAGTAACAAGTGGTGTCCTTCAGAGGCCCGTGTTTGTGTTCAACGTCTTTATTAATGATATAGACAGTTGGTCTGAGTGCACCCTCATCAAGTTTGTGGATGACATCAAGCTGAATGGTTGATGCGCTTGAAGGAAGGTAGGCCATCCAGAGGGGCCTTGACAGGTTTGAGGAGTGGGCCCAGGTGTAACTCCTGAAGTTCAACAAGACCAAGGACAACGTCCTGCACCTGGGTCGGGGCAGGCTGATGTACAGGCTGGGTGATGAATGGATGGACAGCAGGCCTACAGAGAAGGACTTGAGGATATCGGTAGATGAAAAACTAGATAAGAGCTGGCAAGGTGCACTTGCAGCACAGAAAGCCAACTGCATCCTAGGCTGCATCAAGACAAGCGTGGCCAGCAGGTTGAGGAAGGTGATTCTCCCTCTCTACTCCACTCTCATGAGATCCACCTGGAGTACTGTGTTGAGCTCTGGGGTCCTCAACACAACAAAGACATGGACCTGTTAGAGCAGGATCAAGGGAAGGCCATGCAAATGAACAGAGAGCTGGAACATATCTTCTACGAAGAAAGTCTGAAAGAGTTGGGCTTGTTCAACTCAGAGAAGAGAAGGCTCTTGGAAGACCTTATTTTGACCTTCAGTATATAAAGGAGACTTATAAGAAAGATGGAGAGAGGCTTTTTACCAGGGTCTGTAGTGGCAGGACAAGGGGTAATGGTTTTAAACTATAAGTAAGTAGATTTAGATGAGATATAAGGAAGAAATTTTTCACAATCAAGGTGGTGAGACACCAGAACAGGTTCCCTAGAGAAGTTGTCCATGCCCCATCCCTGAAGTTGGTCAAGGTCAGATTGGGTGGAGCTTTGAGTAACCTGATCTAGTGAAAGATGTCCCAACCCATGGCAGGGATGGGAATGGGGTGGAAACTAGATGATCTTTAAAGGTCCCTTCCAACACAAACCTTTCTATGATTCTAGAAGATTTATGGTATATTTTGTGCAGGGTTTTCTTCAGAGTTCTCACTCAACACCAACAGAACAAACTTATAAGAGAGACATGTTTTTCCACATTCTCTTAAAATATTAATTTTTATTTTTACATATGTTTTGTCTTGCTAGTATCCTTGACAATGTAACTGTAACCAATTGCTTTTAGTAAAGACTCCTTTAAAGTACTCAAGAAACCAATGCATTTTAAATTCATGTGCAAGTGTGGATTCGCACACGTGTTATCATTCACACAGAAAGTAAGCATGAAATAAGCTTATGCTTATGCTTTCTAGCCCATCTGAGAGAGGGATAACATGGACAGGAAATATTTTACGGACAAAACGTTGTGAAATAAAACATAATAGGTCACAACAGGCAGAATCAGATCGTTGAGGTACTATATCAGCTTGGACCTTCTCTTACCTGTCAGTGATTCAACAAATACTCAGGAAAAAAGGTTTCATAGCAACACACTGTGCATGGCTAGTCCTGACAACGAAGCCCACTCTACGAACTGCAGCTCTCCAGTGGCAAGTACAAATGGGACCCTCATTTCCTACCTATAAAGACTTCCTACTGAATTAAAGATGAAGAAAATACACTGAACTCTGACTGCAAGTCTGCCTGTTATTAGGCAGCTTCCCTTAAGGACTATTGTACTTTGCTCAAACTTACAAATGACAGCTTTAAAATACACAAAAGTGTTTAACTGTGGCACACATGACTTAGTTTGAAGGATCAATACAATAGAGAATTGCTAATATGTATTCTTCCTGAGTACAGTCATTGTATGCTGAACTGCTTAATTTATTTATGAACAACATCAACTGCCTTTGTAGATGCTTTCATTTCCATCTGCATTGCTCTTTCTCCCGCTACTTTGTGAAAATTCACTAAAACAGAATCCTGCAAGACCATTAATCAGCACATAATATAAACACTGATTTTCTGAGGCAAAAATTATCGAGAGCATGGAATTTCATAGAAAATTCATAGCCATTCCTCTTTCTCTTTCCGCTCCCCTCCTCCCCCAATTTTCAGATACTGTCGTATGACACATGCAGATTTGGTAACACTAAGTTATTGTCTAGCAAATTATCCTGTGTACACCGCAATGTATTTGAAAGTGTTGCAAGCACTAATCTGCAGTATTTTCCAGTACCATTGAAATGCTTCACAGTTCTCAATTCTCAACACCACATCTCATTTCGATGAATTTTGGATTCAGTCCTAGTAAATGTAAGCTATCAGACTGATTGTGATAGGAATTTGCCTTGCTTTCTGTATTGTCTTAAATTGTTCAAGTAGAATTGAATATTAAAAGCTCTAAGAAAAAAGAGCTTTTCTTATAGTTAGGAAAAATAAGCTTTCATTAGTTGCCTGATAATCAAAAGTGTTGCTTTATTGAAAAATTTCAAATGAAAACACAGGTCCATTTTTAGCTGTGTTAAAATTATTTTCGATATATATCTTAAAGAGTGAATACATGATAAAGATTATAGGCAGTGTAGCAGCTCCACAGTCTATGATCTTAAAACTCTATTTCCATTGAAATTACCATTATGTGGAACACACAACAATTTTTTTTTGCCTCTGTATGATGATAATCACTGAATAGAGAATTTTGCAATAATAGGTAGAATACCTAGTGGTGTTTCATAGTCTTCATTAGGTGACAGAAGAAATGGGGTGATGCTACAGCATCTTTTCCTGAGATACACTATTGAGATAAAAGTCTGAAAACTTCCAACAGCTGCTGTGCAAAGGAAGAACACACGTGCTGAAAAGACAAGTTTTACAAAAGGAGGTCTCTATCTCTTCAGAGCAAAAGATTTAACACCCAAGTACTGCCAAATTTGGTGCCCTTTATCATAAAAGTTATGAAGATTTTGGATTTTAGCTGACTTCAACTAAATACCGTGAAAATTCGTTATGCTCAGTTTTTTCATTGCTGGATTTCATCTCTAACAAAGTCCAGATACTCAAGTAAGTAAAAAGATACTTTTCCATTAAAAATGACCCTGAAGGATCCTCATAAGCAAAGTATAGGTGATCCATTTCAACACTCTTAGATGAAGAAATAAAATGGAACATATTTATTTTTTTACTGAAACCGTTTCTGGGGTTTGTTTTCCTTTTTTTTTTTTTTTTCCTTTAAGCAACATCTCGGATTCTATTTACATATAAGATAAGAGAAAACAGGCATAAAGCTAAATAGCACATTTCTTTTTATTTAAAGCTAAGAGACAAAGGTCTTTCTGTGCAGTTCCAGTCCCAGCAATTTCACCAGTATGGGGGGACAGGTCCTCTCTTCCTCTTTCCTGCCTACTGATTAATAGCCCATTTCTGGCCTGTGGTGGCACACATATCTGTGGTGGCATACATACACTCCATTACTGTCTGAGATATCAAAAGTTTACTTAATTTGAGACATGGTTATTTTTAAAAGAATGTGGACTGTGGTAACCCATGCACACGAAACTGTATACATTGCAGGAATGTTTCCAGTTATGTGACAGAGTGTGTGCATCTTTCAAAGGAAGGGAGAAATGCATAAAGGAGTGGCAGCTCCAAGGGAGAGGAAAAAAAAAAAAAAAAGAAAAAAAAAGAAAAAAGTTTACATAAATGTAAAAAGCAAATACTTTCAATGAGAAAAAAAATAAACATAACTTACAGTTGACCCTGGCAAGCTTTAATTTATGGGGTGAAAATGGGACACACTCAAGCTATCTTATACAACCATAACACTGAAAACCATACAGACATTTAGGGACTCAATAAGAGCACTATTTACTGGACAGGTATTTTCATAACTATACTATATGCATATCTTATTTCAGTTTAACATTACTATAAGTAAAATCAAACAATATCAGTTCTGAAAATATACACACACTGAATCATGGTATGCAGTGTTCAGAACAGAAATAGAAGCTGGTGAAATCACCCTAAAAACACTTCTTCAAAGTAAACTTGATACAGTGGGTAGTATTAGAGACATTGGTTTTTTCAATAAGTAAACACCACAATCTTAGTACCAAACACCTCATCAATATTATTATATAATGCTGTTATATATGCAAAATGACAGAAGAATCATTAAACTAAAACAGAATGAAGATGGAAAATTACACAAAATGAAGCAATATGGAAAGCATATTGTTTGTTCATTTTATATTTGTTCATTTTATAAGACGTATGGAATTATATAAAGCAGCTCCGCTTCTCAGAAGAGTCTCATAAAAGAGAATTTAGAATTATATTACGGACCTGATGAACTCTAGATTTGACCTGTTTCCTGATGAAATGTTGCATCTTTTAAAATGAAGAGATCTGCTTTGCCCTTACACCATTTTTAAAGTATTTTTCTTTAAACCTCATTCAAAATGCAGATTTCTATCAAATAAAAAAGATAGGATTAACTTTCTAAAAGAAAAATTGTGCTTCTAAATGTGCTTAGAAAAAATTTTCATCTGCAACATTACTACGTAAAATATTGCAGCCACATGGGACCAAATAATTATTTTGTAAGTTCCATGGGGTGCTACAAAAACCCAGATGGCATTAACTTCTACATCCTTGCAATTCATTTTGTATTATACATTTTACCATAATATGCTTTGGTAATACCAAATAAATCTAAAAAAACCTACTCACTGACATTCCTTAAAGAAAATAAAACTTGGTCCCCATAGACTTGTTCAGGAAAAGCATGAAGAAACAACTTCTTTAAAAACAATCCAAACAAACAAGGAAGCAATCATTCAGTGTACTAAAGGTCAGCTTAATGTGTTGAACTCAAGGGGACAGCTTGAAAGGAATTAAGCAAATTTGGAATTCTTTGATCTCAGTGGGAGCTGCAAATTCTTGGTGGATAAGACCTCTAACGAAGAATGTTCCGGACAATATGTTACATTCTGACCATTAGCAAATAGGCATATTTGAACTCTTGCAGATAGAAGTATTTTGTTATAGTGTAACAAAGCATATTCCCTGTGTGGTGTTTCTCATGTATTAAACGTGACAGGGTAATGATTTGTGCAGTGTTATTTCTGTAAAATTATGAGCTGCACATTCTCATTGAACCAGTCCATGTCCTCTTCTTCAAACTTTCAAAATGTGTGCCAACAGCTGTTTTGTTTAGAAACCCACAAGGTTTTTTTTCTTTTTTTCCCCTTCTACAAAACCAGATACTTCTCATTATTAGAAAAAACTCTTAAAACATGACTAAATGTTACTGTAGAAATATACTCTCCTGACTTAGTATCTCTAGGTTACTTTCAGAAATCTTGTAGAGTTCGTGGACTTGGCACAACTTTAAAACAGCCTGAAAAATATATGACATTTGACTAGGACTTCGCCATATAGTACCATACCAGCTTGAATTCTGTCCAGATGCCCTTAATTCTACAAAATGATGTTCAGAGACGCAGAGAATGGGAACTAGAGATGAGACTTGTACTGTTATTCAAAATACTTGTTTAAATTCTGTACAACATCCTCCTTATATAAATTTATTTCCCAATACTTTAAATTATAATTATTTCTTGGCTAAAAACCCCTTTTTATGTCAAATTTAATTCCAAGACAATGGCACATTTATTAATGAAGAAAAAGTTAGAAGCAGAGGTTGACAACCTAGGGATAAAAGAGTGTTTCTGAAAGGTGAAGTATATAGTGCTATAAACACAAGACACTTAAGAATCATGAATGTAAAACTTACATTTTAAATAAATTTACAGTAAAAAAATAAATTAATTATTTTTATTACGTAAATATAAAAAATTTTCCATGTACAGTTTAATAAGTGCCTTGATTTTCAAAATGCTGCCTGCAAACTTGCTTGCTGAGACATACTGTATGACTATCCTTCACATCATGACAAGGCAAACTTCCTAACTTCTTTGATATCAGTTTAACTCCACTCTAATTCTGTTTGAAGCTAAATGTTGATTCATGTTTTTTTCAAAGCTGACTCTTTTTAAAGATGTCTACCCTTGAACAGCCTACTGACACATCTGGCAGAGTCACATGAATGCAGAGAATTCTCCCTGAGCAGACATTTTTAAATGGAGAAATCAGCATGGTTAAATTTTTGCAACCTCACTAGTAAGATGCTGTCTGCACTTAATATAAATGTATTCTCATCAAAGGAGGTGGAATTTAACAGGAGTAAGCTAACCGCTTGACTCGTTTAGCTCATAAGTGCTGAATTTAGCTGCATTGTCAGCTTAAGGAGTCCCTCACAGTGTGATCAACTCTATTTAATCAACTATTTTTAATCATCAGCTTGGCTTATTAGGATTCATAGAGTGAGATTTTGTTTCTCTTAAGTTTTTGGTGGTTTGTTCGTTCCATTGTCAAAACAGCTGCTACCATGGAAATTGACTCTCAATATTGGTTTTAACACACCTATACCTAAAGCACTGACAGCAAAGCACTTTGACCTACACTAGCAACAAACATTTTTTTTAAAAACAGTGGCAATTAATTCTACAGTTTGTCTTGTACAACTAACACTTTGGCTCCTACAACAGACATTTTTCTCCTCTTTACATAAAAAACCCCACCCAAAACAAACTTTACTGACTATCCATGATAACATGATTTTGAAATACAGTATCTGATACTATAAAATCTAGCTTGTCCAAGACAGAGAAGGCTGCACCATTGCAAGAGACACCTGAGACGTTCTAACTACTCGAGAAATCTTGACCAAAGACATCTATAGTAATGTTAATCTCTAGACCCACAGCACACAAAGACCATGATCAAATTTTCAGTAACTTATTTACCGTATTAAGTAGGTTTGGGGAAATATAAACCTATTCATCATCAATTCAACATCAATAATTAACAATGTTTAATTTTAACAGTTTTCAGTTTGTCTTTAAAACACATGTGCCAGTATCCTTATATCACTTTGGCTTAGTTAAGCTGAGGAAGGAACCATCTAATACACTTTCTGCTGAGGAAGGACAGATTGTTACATGTAGTTAATTATTCATCTGGAAGACTTAGAGCTGAATGGAAAACAATTCTTTATACCCCATTCCAATTTAATTAGAGAGTTATAGTGTCTGGGGTCTACAAATCCTGGTATTAACCAACTTGCTTTCACAACAGGGGTTGTCTAAGCCATAATGGTCAGAGACACCTAAGTTTAAAGCTCTGCATTGAATTAGGTATCCAAGGTCATGTTACATTCAGTAGAGATCTAGTCAAACAGTTGGAATAGTCAGTCTGGTTGCCAAAGGAGCCCTAAAGTAACATGACAGGACTCCAGATAGAGTTCCCGAACAGTGTAAGATTCACATATATCCTTTGCCATGTCTGTCAGCCCTGTATATCAGAGATACCCTAGGAAATGTAAAATGTCATCAGATAGCTACATGTGGGTAACCTAACCAATTTCAATTGAGTTCAAATAGCAGTTCAGCTTCTCAAATATAAATGTTTGCTTTACTGTGACCTAAATAGCTCAAATAGAAAGAATATCACAGAATTACAGAATTATTGAGGTTGCAAGGTGCCTCTCAAGATCATCTAGTCCAGCCCTCCTGCCAAAGCAAGGTCATCTAGAGCAAGTTGCCCAGGATCTAGAGCAGGTTACCCAGAATCATGTCCAGGTTGGTTTTGAATACCTCCATAGATGGAGATACCACAACCTATTGGGGCAACGGGTTTTAGTGTTTGACCACCCTCGCAATATAAAGTTTTTTCTTACATGTTAAGTGGATTTTTCTGTATCTTCAGTTGTGTCCAGTGCCTCTTGTCCTGTCAGTGATGTCTACTGACAAGAGTCTGACTATCTCTTCTTCATTCCCTCCTTTCAGGTATCTGTATGCATTAATAAGAATCCCCCTTGAGCCATCTCTTCTCCAGGCTCAATAGTCCCAGTTCTCTCAGCTTCATCTCATCTGAAAGAGGCCCCAGTCCCTTAATCACCTTTATGTCCTGTCACTGGACTTGTTCCAGCAAGATCATACCCTTCTTGTATTGAAGAGCCCAGAACTGAACATAGCTTTTGAGATGTGTCTCACCAGTGCTGAGAAGAGGGGAAAGTTCGCTTCCTTGACCTTCTGGCTATGCTCTTCAAAATGTGGTTTAGTATGCTGTTGGCCTTCTTTGCAGCAAAGGTATATTGCTGACTTATGGTCAGCTTGTTGTTTACCAGGACTTCAAGTTCCTTCTCTGCAAAGCTACTTTCCAGCTGGTCCTGTATTAGTGCTTGGGGTTATTATTCTCTGGCTGCAGGACTTTGCATTTCCCCTTGCAGAACTTCATGAGATTCCTCTCAGCCCAGTTCTTCAGCCTATCAAGATCCCTCTAAGTGGTAGCATGGCCTTTGATTTATCAACCACTTCCTACAGTTTTGTGTCATCTGTGAATTTCCTGAGGGTTCACTCTGTCCCATTGTTCAGGACATTAATGAAGATGTTAAACAGCATTGACCTCATCAATCTCTGGGGTACACAACTAGTTACTTGCCTCTAACTAGACTTCATGTCACTTATCATAACCTTCTGGACCCAGCTGTTAATTTAGTTAATTTCCAATCCACATCACTGTTCCCCTATGTAACCTGTGATTTGTCATCTTGTCTATAAGTTTGTTATTGGAGACAGGGTCAAAGGCTTTACTAAAATCAAGGTAAACAACATCCATTGCTCTCCTGTTGTCCACCAAGTTAATCATCTCATTGTAGAGTGTTGGTTAAACATGATTTCCTCTTTTTGATTCCATGCTGATTACTCTAGATCATCTTCTTGTCCTTCATGTGTTTGGAAATGTTTCCCAGGATTAGTTCTGTCACCCTTCCAGGGACTGAGGTGAAGGTGACTAGCCTGCAGTTCCTCAGATATTCCTTTTTACCTTTCTTGAAGAACATTTCACACTCAAACACCTGAACTTAGGTGTCTTAATCTGGGGATGAATTCCACCACAGACATCCAAAAATGCAGGAAAATCTGGCCAAGTACACAGAGAATTAATGTGGTTATATACCCCCAAAACAGTATAACCTCTGTATTTCATTAAGTAGAATTTTATTACAAGGCATGGTTTATATTTAACTGATATTCTTCTGGCATGAAAGCTATGAGGCAGAAATTGCTACCATACCCTGTTGCCATATAACATCATATAACCTATTCCCAAATTCATGTAAAAAACTGTTTGGGAAGTAGGGAAACTCTAATCAGACTAAAACACAGTGAAACCCCTAGGAACTTTTCAATTGCATGCCTTTGTATCACCTGCCCAATAAAGCCTTTCACTCTCTTACATCAGTATTGCCATCTCCAAGACATAATGACTACAAAATTCATGAGAAGATTTATTCAAAGTTTAAATAAAAATAACAGACTCTAGGATCCTTCATTTGGTATCTCAAATGAATCTTTCTATTACTACATGCTTATATATAAAACACATTTTCTCAGTAAACAGAGAAGCAGATTTTTCTTCTTTCTCCTTTTTTTTTTTAAGTAAAAGGAAAATTACTCATTTGATCTCTTTATTCCAGCATCTGACTTTAACAAACCACAAAATGTCACAGCATTCCCCACAAAATGAACAGAGCAGGAGCAAAGATACACTGGCACCCTTGAGAAATTACATTCCTCTCTGGTACTGGTACAGCTTGAAGATCACATCTTCATGGGATCTGAAGCACATGATTGGTGCCCTCAGGTTTTATGGTTACTTATGTTTGCAGAGACTATTATCTGTCAAGTAACATTCAGTTTAAGCTATTTTGTTTCAATAAAAGTTGCAACTTTCATCTTTAAACCAATTGTTAATAGGGTGTATATTCTGCCTACAGCTTCCACAGTGGCAAGCACATTGTGCTGAGTATTTATACAGAGCATTATCGTTCTTTCAGTGCTCATACCAAGCACAACTATAAGCTGGGAGGAGAATGGATTGAGAGCAGACCTGAGGACTTAGGGGTGTTGGTGGATGAGAAGCTCAACACAACTCAGCAATGTACGCTTGCAGCCCAGAAAGTCAACCATATCCTGAGCTGCATCAAAAGAAGTGTGATCAGCATGTCAAAGAATCTGATTCTCCCATTCCACTCAGCTCTCGTGAGACACACCTCAAGTACTGCATCCAGCTCTGGGGTCCACAGTACAAGAAAGACATGGAGCTGTTCAAATGAGTCCAGACGAGGGCCACAAAGATGCTCTGATGGCTGGAACAACTCTCCTATGAGGACAGGCTGAAAGAGTTGGGGTTGTTCAGCCTGGAGAAGAGACAGCTCCAGGGAGACCTTATAGCAGCCTTCCAGTACCTAAAGGGGGCCTACAGAAAAGCTGGAGAGGGACTGTTCATAAGGGCATGTAGTGATAGAACACAGGGTTATGGCTTTAAACTGAAGGAGGGTAGATTTAGACAAGATATTAGGAAAAAAAAATCTTCTCTATGCTGGTGGTGAGACACTGGAACAGGTTCCCCAGAGAAGCTGTGTATATGCCCTGCTTGAAAGTGTTCAAGACGAGGTTGGATGGGTCTTTTGGCAGCCTGATCTAGTTGAGGGTGTCCCTGACCATGGCAGGGGAGTTGGAACTAGATGAACTTTAACGTCCCTGTGATTTAATGAATTGATGATTTTCCATAGCATAAACTACAGCCATTAAAGAATTATGTGATCTCCTTAAATAAGACAGGCCAAATTCCACCCCTAAAACTTTCATTGACTGCAGTCTTTGTAGATTGAATGGAAGCTGAGCCCTAACTTTGTGTTTGAGGGAAGAAGATGACTCACTGCATACATTACCTGGAGCAGGGAGGTGATCGTCCCCCCAGTACTCAGCTCTGGTGAGGCCACACCTCGAGTACTATGTCCAGTTTTGGGCCTCTCACTACAAGAAAGACATCGAGGCCCTGGAGCGTGTCCAGAGAAGGGCAACAAAACTGGTGAAGAGACTGGAAAACAGATCTTATGGGGAGCGACTGAGGGAACAGGGGCTGTTTAGTCTGGAGAAAAGGAGGCTGAGGGGAGATCTGATCGCTCTCTACAACTACTTGAAAGGAGATTGTACTGAGGAGGGTGTTGGTCTCTTCTCCCAAGTAGCAAATGACAGGATGAGAGGGAATGGCCTCAAGTTACATCAGGGCAGGTTCAGATTGGATATTAGGAAAAAACTTCTTCATGGAAAGAGTAGTGAGGCATTGGAATGGACTGCCCAGAGAGGTGGTTGAATCGTCGTCCCTGGGGACATTAAAAAAACGCATAGATGTGGTGCTCCAGGACATGGTCTATTAGGCATGGTGGTGTTAGGTTGACGGTTGGACTTGATGATCTCAGAGGTCCTTTCCAACCTTAGTGATTCTATGATTCTATGATTCTATCTTGCCAGTCACAGAGGTGAGGCTCACTGGTCTGTAGTTCCCCACGTCTTCCTTTCTACCCTTGATATATATACACACTGTATTTTTAAAAACTACAAAGTCAAAACTTTTCTAGAGTAGAGCCCTTAAACCAGTAAAGCTTGGATCAATAAAACGACTTGTGTGTTCTTATTGTGACACAGTGAAGTATTGCAGAGCCCTGACTTAAGAAACTAGTCCCTGTTCATCCACTGGATGACCAAAACCAGAAAGCACAAAACCCAGCAAACTGAGGACCCTCTAGAAAACACGAAATATCAGTTTGTGTCTTAAGCTTCCCTCTCTCAGAATTCATTGTCCTCCACCTTTTTCCAGAAGCAGGCAACTAAAGCTACATTTTCTCACTGGAAGGAAGTGGAACAGAAAGCCCTGAGACCCAGCTTCACTTCAACATCCACTGCTGCAGCAGGAGAACGCTCCTTGCCAGGAGAGTGGCAAACCCACAATGGAGACTCTGGCCTATGGATATTGCTGGTTGTTAAATCCCACATGATTTGTTTTGTCATCTCTGTTATACTATACTTCCATTAATGCAGAACGAAATAAATACTTGTGAGTTGCATTCTCCACAGGTGAAGATTTACATTTCAGGCAGTGTAACAGTTCACAGGCAGACAGGACAGTTCTAGTCTGTCTGACAGACTATCATTAATTTTCTGTTGCTGAGATGCAATACCTTAGAAGTACACACCACAACAATAGCACTGAATGTCTACAGGAGTTGTACACCAGCATGGACATTTTCAGTTAGAAAGGGTACTGAAGATGGGGTTGCATTGAGTTATCACAGATCTTAAAAAGGTTGCTTAGGTCATTAATGTCCTCTCAATAACCACACAGAGTTGTTCTCTGTAATAGAAAGGACATAATGTTAAAAAAAAAAAAAAGCTTTACCAAATTATTGCAGAATGGAGGTTCAGTCATTATCGTTGAGAAAAAAGAATTGTCTGCTTTAATAGGTGTTTCTGACAAAGAATTTAATATCCATGTTGTATCCTTATTAATTACAACAGAACATGTATCACATGCCATTATACTTAAACCTTCACCAACATTTGAATTTTAAGTAAATAACGAGTTATTACAACCTTACAACCTATTAAAAATAAAGCAACACCAATTTAATTGTTTTAGATGATTTTGCTCAGAGGTAAAAATAATCATTTAAAAGCTTGTTATATAATGCATGTGGCTCAAGGTTTATATTTTCTGGTTTCAAACACAAACATATATTTTCAAAGAAACATTCATGTATTAAAGTATTTTCAATAGAATTACTGCCCTCGGTTTGTTTTCACACAAAATATGAGACTCTTTTCAAGTTAATGGATAAATTTGCTCATCGCTTTCTTTATTATAAGGCAAAGATAAATAAGTCTTTTTCACTCAATCTGCTGAGATAACTTGTACCCATGCCGAAAGGTGATCTGTTCTAATCAACTTCGTGAAGTCTGATGGAATTACACTGAACATATTTCATACCTGACACAACTACAGAATGATACAGTTCAGGACAAACATTGGTGACCTGAATAATACATGACAGACAGATGACCGGGTGAGAAAAGTAATTTTTCACCTACACCACTTGAGTTTCTTTATTAAAGGCTGAGACATATTTGATGGAAAGAAGGCTGCTTTGCCAGCTAAAAGCTGGTGTGTTTTATTAATAGCTCAGTCAGTATTCCCTTGCCATTTTACTACTTGAAACATTATTTTGACAATAAAATAGTACATGCATCTAGTTTGCATGGAAAGTACCATGGAAAAAGCCACCAATACTGCTAAAGAGAAAAAATAAAGATTTATGAAATATAAAGTTGTTAATTATTTAACTGTTAAGTCTTAATACCTGCATGTATCTTAAATTCAGTGTAAAAATTCATATGAAAGAGAAAGGGACTCTGAAAATAAAACAACTACATAATCACAAGAGAGTATAACAAATATCTGTAAAAGGGTAGAAATTACCTTTCCCATGAGCTTGCAAGTAGATACAATACATTTAAGAATAAATGTACTTTTCATAAAAGGCAAGTAAATTTGGCCTCAAAGATAAGATATTGTTGTATGTGACTTAAATAGTATTTTGACAAAGAAGGTTAAGTGTAGGATAAACAATAATATCTTAGAAGTTGGCCCGTGAAAAGGTGGACTGCCTCAAATATTTCTGTGTCTGAAACCATACCAAGTTTTACTCTTGGCTGTTTTTTACCACTGCAGACAGCAGCCAGGACAAATAGTTTTCTACAAATTCATAATATGTGACACCAGTTATTCCAAAGAGTAGACAGAGAGCACATGCTCATATTGTACTAATGATGTCTGTTCCATCAATTTAATAAATGGGGCCCTTCCACCCATCACTGCTATCATGAACTCTCAACAATTTCTTTTTTATGCTCAAAGAAACTTAAAACTTGAAATGAAATCTCAGAAACTTCTTGTGATACTGTTCTACTTGCTGTAACAGAAAAACATACCAGATACATTTAAACTACATTTCTTCAGCTATAGCTTTTATGGTAACCTTTTGAAGCTAATTGAATGCACATGTCATACTGAAAATAGCCTAAAAGCTGCTATAAGTTTAAATATGAGTACAAAACTGATCATGGACCTAGCAAGCAAATATCACTATATAGTCACAAATATTTCACTTGAAAGAATAACAACTTGTTCCTTGACACAGAAAAACACACAAGAAGTTGACCTGACAGAAATAAAACTATATGCAATATATGATATTAGACAGCTTTTGATAACATTAGAAGCATGACATATTTATACAACATATACGTACAGCTTTAAAGGTATAGTGCTTAATCAAATTTACAACAAACTAGACCCAGTGATAATCAGAAGTTGTCCTAGATCTGCAGATAGTCTTAAAATCCTCTGCTTTTCTATATGTAAATATATAACACAAACACACTCTTTCACTCAGGAAGATTAGCTTTTTAGGCTTTATTAACTCTTGACTTTTCAGACAGGAGTAGAACAGCCACAAAGTAATGGCTTCCTCTCGCATGTACACAAAGCCTTTGTCATGTCCTAACTACAACAAAGATTCCTTCATGTGAGTAAGCCTCAGTATCTCTGATGAGGCCCACAGGCATTCCTAATTTGGATCAGTTTACCTGAAGAAGGGGTCTTAATAAGCATAATATTCTACACTTCTCAATAGGGAATTACCTCATAAAAGTTGCACAGATACGTTTTCTCAGATTAAGTGTGTCAACAGTTTCTGATATTATTTAATAAGCAAAAAAGATTATGATCAATAATGTTGTGCAAAGACATCTCCAAGCTAATATTCAGAATAACACTTTAGATCAGAAACTCTTGCTGAGTTGAGGTAGGCTGCAGTGCTGAAATGCTGATAGAGTTTTCCACATCAGGTACAGCTACCGAGAAACCTCTAATAAAACCTCTGATATGTGTTTTCAGGCTAATGTAGAACATGAAATCTAAAAGGCCCTCGTAGTGTACAGTACCCAGTGGTTTTCTGGATGAAAACTTGAGCCTAAATCTCCTGCATCCCATCATTAATCCTCAACATCAAACATGACACTATACACACGCATACACACACTTACAAATCAGAGGAGATTGTTGGAAAACCTTTTTCATCACAATGACACAAGCAAGTTAAAGTCTTTAATTCTTTCAAAAAAAGAATTCATGAGTTTCTGTATGTGATCCAGTCACTCCCTTAATTGAACAAGGTGAGGAGAAATTTTAAAAGTTTTGTAGCTTTGACAGTTCTTACCATAGCAGCCATGTCGTTACCGATCATTTTTTCTGAACCAAACAGAGATTTTGCATCTTAAAATGTTTCTAACTTGAGAATATTTTATTTGTAAAGATTAGACCTATTTGCTTCTCATCAAAATACAAATTTCTTCTCAATTTGAATTTTTTTTGCCAGAATGGTACATTTAATTTATGTCTTTCTGTAACAACAAACCTAAGGTTCATTAGTTGAGCTTTAGAGAGTGTAGTACATCTGCCAGAGACTGTTGGCAACAGCAGTGACTAAGCTGAAATGTCTACGAGTTCCTCCAGGAATCAAAGTAAGTTGGCTTCAGACTCTCATGTCCAAATATGGGCAAAAAAACCCAAAACTTTCCTAGTGATCTTGGAAAGTCAATATTTTCATCCTGTAAACACTGAATTTATATGAAAAGCCGAAATATCCAAGTTCCTGTAAAGCAGGCAAGTTCTAACAATATACCCAGTACCTGGGTAGCAATAGAATATTATGTTACAAATTGCTGGAGAGCAATTTGAGGACAAAGCAGAAAGGACTCTCAGATCAAAGCAGGCCCAGGTGTGTTGTCTGGACATTCGTGACTTAAAAGATGTGACAACATAGCTAAAATAATAAAATGCATACATTTACAAGTTTATTAAAATGCACCCATCATTTTTATTATTAATATTAGTCATCCGCCTTAGTGTTCTTGCTGGATGGTATAAATATCCATTGGGTATATGGGCACCTCTTTCCTTCTACTGATTTCACTTCTGCCGTGCTGGTCACTGTTCAGTAGTTGCGAAAATGCCTGAAACCAGGAAGTCACAATGAAGGCTCTCTACAATTTCCATAAAGCATGTTGCTATGTAGTCTAAACATAATCCTTAACCTGTAAATTATTCTCTGTGTTATGATCATTAGTTGCAAGGCTATACCTATGCTATCATATTCCCATCATATAATACCAATATTCCCACCATATTACCATACAGGATATAGTCCCCAGTCCCTACCTGCTCTTCACATGATGGGGTTCACTTCAACACTTGTGGACGTTTCAAGTTTTTGATTATGAAAAAATCTTAATTTACGTTACTACAGATCCAATTCTTTTGACTTTGTGTCAGAAACAAGAATAATGTTCTATTACTCCTATATAAGAAACTTCAGGTTACTGTAATAAAAACTCTCTGTCTGGAGAAGGAAAAGGAATGAAACAAATTTGAAAATAGGAACAGTTTGTGCCCTTCACAGAATCACAGAATCACAGAATCACAAGGGTTGGAAGGGACCTCGAAAGATCATCTAGTTCAACCCTCCCTGCCAAGGCAGGGTCCCCTAGAGCACATCACTCAGGAACACATGCAGTCGGGTTTTGAATGTCTCCAGAGAAGGAGACTCCACAACCTCTCTGGGCAGCCTGTGCCAGTGCCCTGTCACCCTCACAGTAAAAAAGTTTTTCCTTACATTAACTCGGAACCTCCTGTGCTCCAATTTGCACCCGTTGCCCCTTGTCCTATTGCTTAGTGAGGCCGAGAAGAGCCTGGCTCCATCTTCCTGACACTCACCCTTAACATATTTATAAACATTGATGAGGTCACCCCTCAGCCTCCTCTTCTCCAAGCTAAAGAGACCCAGCTCCCTCAGCCTTT
>VWZZ01005432.1:79199-89341 GCA_013399095.1 Psophia crepitans
CTGATGAAGATATTAAATAGTACCGGACCCAGCACCGACCCCTGAGGGACTCCACTAGTCACAGGCCTCCAACTAGATTCGGCCCCATTGACCACAACCCTCTGACTTCTGCCCTCCAGCCAGCGCACAATCGACCTCACTACGTGATCATCCAGGCCACACCTCCTCAGCTTGCCCACAAGGATGCCGTGGGAGACGGTGTCAAGGGTGCCCTTCCCTCTTGTTAATCAGCAAGTTGTAGCAGGCTGTTACCACATAGTTACAGGCTTAAGAACTTGTCTTCACCAGGTGCTGGGATCTCACATGGTATAACTCGAAGCTGTTAAACAGCAGCAACAAAGAGCTTCATCATAAACTTGCACTTCATGAGAGAACCAAGATTGTTTACCAGACTACTATTCCTTTCTTTTGATTTTGTTTTATTCCTTGTCATCTCTAGATTCGGTTTTGTTTGACATTTAATATTATACACTGCCAAAAAACTCACTTGTGCTGTATACCAGAACTCTAAAAAGGAAAGAACTGTGCTATAGATTCTTTAGTGTTGTGGTTTTACTCCAGCCGTTGGCTGGGCACCACATAAACGCTCACTCCGTCCCCCTCATTGGAAAAGGGGGAGAGAATCGGAAGAGTGAAAGTGAGAAAACTCGTGGGTTCAGATACAAGAGTTCAATAAGTGAAGCAAAAGCCGCGTGCACAAGCAAAGCAAAACAAGGAATTAATTCCCCACTGCCCACGGCAGGCAGGGGGTCAGCCATCCCCAGGGCAGCAGGGCTCCGTCACGCGTAATGGTTACTTGGGAAGACAAATGCCATCACTCCGAACGCCGCTGCCTCCCCTTCTTCTTCCTCCCAAGCCCTTTATAAACCGAGCATGACGTCATATGGTATGGAATACCCCTTTGGTCAGTTTGGGTCAGGTGTCCTGTCTGTCCCCTCCCAACTCCCCGCACACCCCCAGCCATCCCGCCGGCGGGGCGGTGCGAGAAGCCGAAAAGTCCTTGGCTCTATGTAAGCATCGCCCAACAACAGCAAAAACATCTCCACTATCACCGCTGCTTCCAGCACAAATCCAAAACACAGCCCCATACTGACTTTCTTGAAGAAAATTAACTCTCTTCCAGCTGAAACCAGGACATTTAGTCACACGTGTATACTTTTTAGCCAGTAGCTATTCACATATACAACTACCGCGCACTTCTCTAGAAAAAAAAAAAAAAAAAAAAAAAAAAAAAAAAAAAAAATCTAGACTAAGCTGTGAAGTATATAATCAGATTTTAAGTCCATCTTCATCAGTTCAGTGGTGGAAAATCAAACACTCCTACTCTTCTTCTGTAAAAGATTAAAATGCTTAAAGGTCTTCAATATTCAATCGATAGATACAATCTAACATGTAAAGCAAGAAAAATAGTAAGACTAGATGCTAAAGGAGTACCAAGTACATTATGCAAACTGTTCATCAAAACACTTGCCAAAGAAAATCACAATCTTTTCCAAGAAAATTTGTAATTCTTTCTCCCAGAGTTTGAAGAATGACATTCTCTTTGCTGATACAGCCTTTGGTCTTCTAGCTGCCCTCAATCTATACTAAGCAAGCAAATAAAATTAAAATTACAAAAAGTAAATGAATAAAGTAAATTTTCCATTTCCATTTCTCCTAGAGGGATTCATGTTACATATATTTGATGTTTCTTCTCTTCTTAGAAATTAGCTTTCTCTTCCTGATTTCTTCCTCCCAAGAGTAATGTTCAGATTACTGCGTGCCCACATTTGAGAAATAAAATGTAACCCATAGTATAAATTCCTACAGACAGACAAGTTATCCCCATGGCACATGTCATGCCATACAAACTCTCTTTTCTCTTTTCATACCATTTTTGGTAAATATAATTTTAATTCTATTAATTCTGCCATTTCTGTAAGCATTATTTTCTGAGGAAGGATGTAAAAATAACTGCTACTACAGAGGGGTACAGACTGAAAAAGGAAGAGGAGAAAGAGCCTTTCTTAGAACACAGAGATTAGGCTTTTAACCATGTGTAACTGCTGAGCTAAGGGGATAGAATTCCTAAAATTCTAAATCTCACAGATTATCAGCAGAAGACAACAGATAAAGTTCTGAATACGTATATAAAATATGTTTTATTTAGCTATTTGAATAGTTAGATTTGCAGTTGTGTACATTTTCGGCCAAATTATGCTCTGTGATGTATTCTTGTAGGCATCTATAGAAATCAGTAAACCAAACTAACATGCAAACATAACATATAGCAGAAATTGACTCCTTGGAATCTATTACCTCTTCAACCTTCTACTCTCCTATTGATAACTAATTATAGCTGTCAAGAACATGAAGACAATTTTTTTTTGCATTTGAATGTCAAAAAAGTCACCGTGGAAAGACAATATATGTTTGTAGGCACCCCAAATTTGAGGGGGCAATATATAAGTGGCACATAAAATCCCTATTTAACAAGACTTCATGCTGAAAGGGTTACTTCTCCTATTTTTTCCAGTGCCTCAAAATGTCTTGTTGATCAGTGTATCACCTGATTTCTAATGGAAAAAAATACCACAGAAACCATCTTGTTACGCAGACCGTCTACCAAATGTGCACAGCTCATGCGGTTCTTTCTGTAAACTGATCTGCTTCTTTCTTTCTTCCTCTCTCTCTCTTTCTTTCTCTTGCTTGCTTGCTTGCTGGCTTGCTTGCTTTTTTCAAAATATTCATGATTGGAATTAACATAAATTCAGAAGTGATATTGATATCAGTGAACCAGTGGAGACGGTTTCACAGCACACTTTAAGCCCTCTCTCTGCTGCTTAACACAAATATGCCGTTCAGAAAACACTAAAGCTTTAGGCCATCATGATAGTAGGGTATACGTATGTGTTGATTTCTCTGAAGACTGCTCCTTTACTAAAGCCACATTTCTTTATTTTTTGTTATCTTGTAAAAATTAGTTTTCCTTTACTGAAAATACAGCACCTGACACACTTTATATGCCTTTTTCACAATTTGGAAAGTTACTGTCATCTGGTGTTCACCTTCCTCATGCAGTATCTCCCTCTCTCTCATTTTTTAGTAACTCAGTTTATAATTTTGCATTCATCCTTATGTGCATGATTTTGTACTCAGCACTTAACAAATTTAATCTTGTTTCTACTGCTTGCAGTGCTAGCATCATGCAGTTCATGACACTCTGTGCGCTGGCAGCCCACAAAGCCAACCATGTCCTGGGATGCATCAAAAACAGTATGGTCAGCAGGTCGAGGGAGGGGATTCTCCCCCTCTATTCTGCCCTTGTAAGACCCCACCTCAAGTACTGGGTCCAGCTCTGGGGCTCCCAGTACGGGAAAGACATGGAGCTGCTGGAGCAAGTCCAGAGGAGGGCCACAAAGTTGATCAGAAGGCTGGAGCACCTCTCCTATGAGGACAGGCTGAGGGAGCTGGGGTTGTTCAGCCTGGAGAAAAGAAGGTTCCGAGGAGACCTAATTGCGGCCTTCCAGTACCTGAAGGGGACCTACAGGAAAGCTGAAGAAAGGCTGTTTACAAGGGCAGCGAGTGATAGAACAAGGGGGAATGGGTTAAAACTAAAAGAGGGGAGATTCAGGTTAAATATTAGGAGGAAATTCTTGACTGTGAGGATGGTGAAACACTGGAACAGGTTGCCCAGAGAGGTTGTGGAGGCCCCATCCCTGGAAGAGTTCAAGGCCAGGTTGGATGGGGCTTTGGGCAACCTGGTCTAGTGTGGGGTGTCCCTGCCCATGGCAGGGGCATTGGAACTAGATGAACTTTGAGGTATCTTCCAACCCAAACCATTCTATGGTTCTATGATTGTATGATTTTTATTCTCATGGCCAGGAAACATTCAGTAACCCACAAATTTCCTTAGAACACTACTTTTTGCAGGCATATAACAAAATATTCCTAAAATCAGACAAGCCTCTGAAAAATCCAAGTAGTAGCTTCACTGCACCCTTTTAGCACTCTTTTCATATGGGGCTGTTTACTGTTAGACTGACACTGTAGTCTTAAATTATTTTTGCATTGATTTCCATGTCTTACCTAAATGTATATCTTTCCTTGCAGCAGTATTTCAGATGTTCTGCTTTTAAAAAGTTCTATATACTTAATTTCTTTTGTCTAAAGAACATTTTGTTGTTCAAAAAAAGATTAGCTTGGTATGCTCCAGCTTTGACAACCTTATGCTTCATTTTAGTCCATTTTTTTCTTATCTTTAACTATTGTTTCTTTCAAGGCTTTCTAAAGTCTTTGCTCAAGTCTGAAGTCTTTGCTGAAGGCAAACTACGAGGCAATATAGTTATTTCTCTTCTTCTGCTATAGACATACAGCTTTGGTCACTTTTCAACTTCCTATCCTTAATACAAGCCATCTTCAGCATACTCTAACTAACTAACAGTACTTTCACCAATATTTCTAGTTTTTATTCTCTTTCAATCCATTTTCTTCATCTTTTACTTTTGCTACTTTTGAGAATAGTAAGTGCCTTTCCCATGCCATTTTCAACCCTCCTGTAAAATTTAATCAATCTGTCCTAAAGGCTTCCAGCTCTTTCTTCTTGCAGGAAGGTTTCATCAGCAAAGCTTTTTCTTTCAGCATGCATGCCTCATAATCATGCTTTCTCTCAGTGGTTTCATCTTCACATAGGGCTTTAACATATTAACACTAAAGTTCTACAACACATTATACTAATTTCTCTTTCAGTTCCCTCAAATCAAAACCTGTAAAAGAAAAACCTAGCCAACAGTAGCTCTTAATTGTATTCCCATTCTTTGTGAGGGATGACACCACACCAATAACTTTCCCTTAAGCCAGATCTATGTAGAGGGGAAGCCACATCAGGTCTAATCTCTTTGCTGTAACCAGAATGGTCTTTTTCATTTCCTCTGTCTTGCCTGCAAGGTAGCAAAGAAAAGACTGCACAATGGACTAAACTGCCAGGGAGGATCCTTCAATGTCCTTCCTCATATTTCTTACTCATATGTCACGGAAAGTGGTTTCCTTTATACACACTACAATTCATTGAGATTCTCATGACATTTGCTAGAAAATGGTGTATGATTCCAACCAAGTTCCAGAAAAACTATGTCACTTTTATTTGCACAAATAGTGAGAGATATGAAAATTCCTATCTTCCTATCCTCTTGCATTTTATATATCTTCTACTGTAAACTGATGGATAGGGGGCTACATGATTGTGTGCAAATCCAGTGTTTAATACAACAGACACTAATTTAAACTATACTTTTGAAGTGATGCATAAGCAATGTAAACACCATGTTATCCTGAAGTCTGTATCCACAGTCAAGATCGTGACTATATTTACATGGAGTCTACACTTCAGACACTTTCTTCTGAACAACTTAGCCACCAAGAGACAGGAGTAAACGTGGGATTTGTAATATTATGATACAAAAGAAAAGGATGGAAATCTATACATTGGTGAAGATGGTTTCTTTTCTAAAAATCTATACTAAAAATAATTTTTATTTTTGTTCAGATTTTCCTAAAAATATTCTTGAATATTGTACCCCTGGAGTACCTTAAGGAGAATTATATGTAAGCTACAGTAAGTTTTTAATTTTTTTTTTCCCATCCACAGGATGGACAATGGCAACATCATTCCACATAGGAGCTGGAAATGTTTCTGTTTGGGGAAATATTTGCTTAATTTTATGAGCTGTAGCTACATTGTTAATTCAGATCTGGTTCTTAAGTTTCCAGGATAAGTGGTCACTTCAGGCTAATAGTCTATGCTGTAGGTCTTGTAAATGAAGAAATACAGCTTTCCACTATACTATACTATACCTGCCAGCTCTCAACTTTTTAATCTGATACATGGTTTTATAAGAGTATTTCTAGTCACAGCATAAAGTCTTGTATTTATCTCAACTTGTATTCATCATGCTGTCTGTCGATTTTCATGCGGTTCCTGGATATCCCATTTAAAATCCAGCACACCCAGAAGGAATGTAGACTTTTTAGCTTAAAGGGGGAAAAGTTCTAATTAAGAGGTGTAAATCCTTCTGTTCCACATATTTTTAAAAAGGGGTTAGAGCCAACACTCACAATTTTCCGAGAAGAACAATCCCTCCAGCTACTGTGTGTACTACATAAGGGAGTAGAGCCAGTTTTAACCACTTATGAAACTCAATGTATTTGCAAAGGGGCCAAATACAACAATCAGCTGTATGAACTACAGAAACCTTCAGCAATCCAGTGGCAAAACAGCTGGGTTTGAGCCATTTTTTCCACTTAAATGTAATGAGAAGTAGTGGAACTTTTACTCTTTGCAGTCTGAGCTTGCAGAAGTTTCCTGTGTATATTTTCTTTATTTAAGAAAGTTTTTTTTTAAAAAAAAAAACACCAAAAAACCACAAAAACGCAAAAACCAATCGAACAAAAAACCCAAACCAAACCCCCTACCAGTAAGTCAATAGTTGCTCATGACAATGGGAAGGTTTTGCATATAGTAGTAGTAGTAGTAGTAGTAGTAGTAATAATAATAATAATAATAATAATAAACAATAATAATAATAATAATGTTTATGTCATTCTTGCAATTCTCTTTAGCTAGATTCCTGTGGAAAGATGGCAACATGTCTTTATCTTCTGATCTGGGGAAAACAGTAGGGCCCCACTGAATCTTTGGTTAGGCCCCAGCATTTGAGAATGATTCACCACAATGTATTCATATACTTAACATAGCTTAAGTCAGTTAGAGTATTGTAACTAAAATCTGGAAACATACGTGGGGAAAAAAAAAACCAAAAACAACACAAAAACAATTGAAGTCTTTCTTCCCTGATGCATAGCATTCTTCCAAAATCTCCAAGGAATAACTTTCTTAATTTTTTTCATGAAGTTTAATTTATGCTGAAATGACATGTCTGTCTCTGACTCTAGTGAAACTAAAACTGCTAATTAAAAGATTCTTCTCTTCCCCCAAATATAGCAAAACTGAACTGGCAGTATTAGGATTTCAAAGGGAATACACAGTGAATGTAACAGAAAGAATATTAGGCCGTGTGCTCCCAAAATTAAAAAAAAAAAAAAAACCAAACCAAAACACCAACAATGACAGAAAAAAGTCTCAGGAAATGACAGAATCAACACGGGAACTGCTAACTACTGGAGTGGCACAATACAAGCTTTTGGAGATTGTCACATGTTAAGCAATCCCTATTGGCTTGCATCTTTTACATTCTCTTTGCAACAAAGTTTCTGATACTCAACTTTAAGAATGAAGATGTTCAAAAGTTCCCTCAAATCAGAGAGAGACAGCAACCACAGTTTTCATCAGTTTCAAAGGCAACTCTCAAGATCAATACATTTCAAAACATGCCAAACAGTTAGATTGGCTAAAGTTGGATCAACCCATTCTCCTCATTTGTTTCATGGGGGTTTTATTGTTTGGAGAGTAAAACATGAAAGATTTAATGCAGCCGTACCAGCCAGACTCACTAACTTTATAGAGCTATTGTCATTCATGCCCCATCTCCGTGATCCCAGATAGGCTGATCCAGTTTCCAGCCAGCATAGCCTCACTGAAACAACAGAGGAAAAGTCATAGGGAATTATATTCATGCTAATCTATGGTTTCAAATAGGTCACCTCAGCCCTAGCTAAAACACCAGGGACCAAGATGGGGAGTAGGAGAAGCTGAGGAGAGACATTTGCAGCCAAACAGATAGAAGCAAACAACCCCTCCCTCCCTCTCTCTCCTTTCTTCTTTCCTCCACCACAACATGGTTTAAAAACATACTAGTAAGATGAAAGAGTTTTTGCCCTCAGACTTCAAGGTTTACCTCTGCCCATGCCATGTAACATCCAGCAATGCAATGCAACACCCTATAAGGCCTTTGCTGGGACCTCTTGACCGATAAACAGTCACCTAAAATGCTTTCTGTTTCAAGGCTTCATGACTGTAGTAGCTCATCCAGCCTTATAACCTCCTTTTAGGTGGAGCTGAATGCTGTATACCAAGTATATTGGTAAATAAATAAGTGTATTGTTTACACTTATAGTGTATAGACTTCTAGTGATTTTCGCAGTTTTCTTTTTAATTTGTTTTTTTCTGTGTGGATAAGAAGTCTCAGTAACACTGGGACAATAGATAACGTACATCAGTAATAATTAAAGAGATAGTGTTCACTCTAGTATTTTTTGTTTGTTTATTTAGGAAAACACAAGAACTAATGTTAATTGTTTCTAAAAAAAGAAAAATGTTTTAAACTGTCTGGTATTTTTCTTGAAATTAAATAACGAATAAGAAGTAAGATTTCCTGAATTTTCTAAAGAATGCCACTTTTGACGAACAAACCAAATGAAAAAAAACAGGTATCTGTGAGGATTCAACACCTCCACTGAAATCTCTCAATGAGAATGAAACAGAATACAAACAAAGGAGTAAGATCCAGGGAGAAGAGGTCCGAATGTCCAAAAAAATGCAGACTCTTATTTATTTAATTTATTGGGTCTCCCAAAAGATCAGTAAAGAAAGGAACTGGAAAGGTATGCAGACGACAAATGGTCTCTGTGGATGCAGTGGTGGTTTAGATGCAGAGTGTTCAGAATTTAAAAACCATAAGGAAAACTGTAGAGTTGCTGTATGACAACTGCTGTCAATGCTGGCCACTTTCAGTAGCCAGTTCAAGCTATCTTAATGTCAGCTAAAGCATGACCATTTATGATCCTGATAGAGGAAAAACTAGGATGAGTTATAGTCATGCCCTTGCACATAAGGGTCAGACTGGAAATGATTTGGCATAGGTGATTGTCTCCTCCGAAAGTAGTAGGTTTCTAACTAAATCCTAATAATGCAAACATAAAGGCTGTTAATGTACTTATTAGCCATCACAAAATGCATTTCACATTGGTTGGTTACAATACATTATATCAGCAGCAATCACACCTCTATAATAACAGTAGCAGTTCATTTAAGGAGAGCAAGTATACCTCTTCTTCCAACCCATTATGTGAACATGATGAATGATGATGGCACTAGGCTCATATGGGAGGGAAGTGGAGCTGGAAGGTGAAAGAACTGCCTTTGTAAAAAATAAATCGAGTAGCATATGTATAGGTATATATGAGTATATTCAGGTATAAACATTTTAAAAATCACCAAAACGAAAAGATGCCTCCAAAGACAGTCAAAGACAGTTTAAATACGAAGCAGACAAAAAGTCCTCAAACAAAACTACACAACTTCAGAAGTAACAGATAGAAAAAGGGAACAGTTATTATTTTAAAAGTGAGGAAATATTAAATGAAGCATGTTTCAACAGGGAGTAGCTCCTAGTGCTAGAACCAACCACTTTGCAAGGATCTGTTGGCCATAGTCTTTGAGCCTGAGCTTGGGCTCACTAAATAGTAGGTGACACTTGAACACAGATGTATATAAGACTGAGACCCGGACCTTGTGCCTCCAAACTAGGCACGGACTGTGCTGTTAATTAAATAAAAAGTTAACACAATACTATCCACCATTTCATAGCTAACCAGTATAAAGCATGCTGGGTGGTTGCAATTACAGTAATTCAATGCAGAAGAAGTGGAAAAGAAGCATAAAGTTATTTGATTTAATAAATATTAACTGCATGGTTTTTGCTTTCTATTCAGAAGATGCTATAATAAAGTTATGCATAAAAGATAATGCAGGAAAGATGGAGAAAAACAGAGTCTTTTTGAACAGAGTCTTTTAATGATTGTTTACAAACTGAAATACATGTTGGAATTTGATTGTCTCCCTAGAGTTTGGTGGAGCTTAATGAACATAAGTGCAATTTAAAGTGTTCATAAAATAATACTTCCTTTTCATATTATTCAGGTTAGAGGCTGGATATGAATTTTTCTTACATAGGGATATTAGTGGGGAATAATAAAAAAAAAATAAAGCTGTAAGGATATTTCTTCCTAAGGAACCTACAACAAAGAATGGTATCTTGTTAATACTGAAAACAGTGTCAAGGATAAGATCCAGCTGTCACATAGCCTGGACCGTCACAACCCCACTGGAGAACAGACGATCAAGTGAAAGATATGTCCTCCTTCATAGCTAGGTGCTGTGATTGTCAGTAAGCTAAGTCATGGAGCCAGGTTGTTCTAACAGAGCA